>OX375875.1:8295854-8619337 GCA_947359465.1 Metellina segmentata
ACACTTGGTAGAACTTACACAATGAAATAATTCTTAAGAAGTCCCAATTTCTTTGTAAAATTTATTAAATTAGTGAAAACAGCAAAAAAAGGAGAAAATTGATATTGATCAGTTACAATTCTGAAAGGTTTTCAATTCTGTGAATTCAGGTTCCATTCATGTAACTTACACTAGGTGTGTTTCTCTTTTCTGTGTCACTAAAACTGTCCTTGTGTGTGCATCCATTGCTTGACATCTCTGGGACTGCTTGGCCAAGTCAAACCTTTCACTCCGAAACCAAACCGCTTCTGAAAAGTTTAACTTAAAAAAATCTAGAACTTTTGTCTCAGTCTAGTAATAATGTTTTAATAGTTTAGTGTTACATTAATCTTTTTAGACTAGATAATTGAAAAAAATGCACGCATTTGCTTATATTCCGTATTGTTTATTACAGGTGTTGTGCTTAGTAGGAAGAGCTCTGAATATTTATCCTTTGAGTTATGTTGTAAATCATTTTCGTGAGCACAAAATAAACAAAAAAATGATGTTCATAATGTGGTTCAGTGGTAAGTTTTCAGTTTTCCTAGTATCTTCTGTTTCAACATGCAAAAGAACCATTGCTCCTTCTTCTAGTTTTATTTGATTCACTTTATATTTTACCCTTCCTGTCAAATTTCGTAATTATTGCATTACATTAGAGCAGGGCTCGAAATACCCGGGTGCACAGGTGCACTGTGCACATGAAAATAAAACTGTGCACCTAAATTTTTCCCACTAGGTGCATGCCATGCACCTAATTAAAAAACTTAAGTGCACTTTGTGCACCTCAATTAAAAAATCTATTTCGAGGCCTGCATTAGAGTAGATTTGTACCATGAAATGATCTTAGAAAATGTTTTTTGTTCAGGCTTGAGGGGTGCTATTTCATATGCCTTAGCTCTGCATTTAGAATTTGAAGAGGAGAAGAGGCACGTTATTGTCACTACCACGTTGATTATTGTTCTTTTCACTACTCTTGTACTTGGAGGTTCTACAATGCCTCTAATGAAGGTTTGTAAATAGACATAGTTCCTTCTTTAGTCTGCATTTGTCTGTTTTAGGTTTTCATCACATGTATTTTGTCATAATTAAGAGGTATGTTATCTTAATTTTGCAAAAGAAATGGGTTGTTTTTGACACAGGTACTCCTTGCTTTTCTGCTTTTTCAAGTAATTATCACACACACTGATAGTAGTAGTAAAAGTAGAGGCTGCCTAAGCCAGCCCTAAAAGCAATGTAATGAAATAGAGAACATAGTTGGGTCTGGCTGCTGACAGCAATAAATTCAATTGGCATTCAACTCGACGAATCAGATGCCAGAATGTTCCCACTATATGTCCTGTTTGTGATCGACACGGTTCCTTTATCCTGCACCTGTCGTTTCCTGGTTTTCATGTTGCCAATGCAACCATGTGTAAATGATGCCTAGGGTATGAGTTGGTGACTCAAAATGCCCCTTAGTCTTGGTGCACACTCACTGGTAAAACAGGTATCTGTCAATGGGTGCAATGTAATTGTGACGTTTCTTTCTTTTGGTGGATTTTCTAATCCTCTGCCTTGAGCATATTTTAACATTTATTGAAACCTAAGTCTTGATTATAAGCTATTCAAATTATATAATATGTACATTATCATTCAGTCTATCATACACTGTCGAGAATAATCCCCATCGCTCTTCAGCCCAAACCAACACGTCTCGCTTCCTCGTTGGCCTTTGTGCAAGTCCTGCTTTTTTACCCCTTCTCCAAACAGGTTTCTTTCCCCATAGAAGAGGTGGACCCCCATGGTGTCCAACAGCCCTGCCCAAACCTGGTGAGGCTACGGGCAACTTCACAGTAATCAAATGGAGGATTTTATGCACAGCCAGATTCAGAGTTGCCTAGTGCTCCTGAACTTCCGGTGTTTCTACGCTAAAGCATCGAAAATCCGCAACTTCGCGTAATGCAAAGTTCACTCTGGAAACCGCGTTGATGCAGGGGAAAGGGAAATTTCTTCTATGAAAAGGGAAAATTTTTCCACTTAACTGGGAAATTGTGTATTAGATTTTTGTTTCTATAATTTAAGGATAAAACCTTTTTAGAAAACTTGTACTTTTTTTATCCTTTATATATATACATATATGCTAAAAGAAATTATTTCTAATAGGGAATTTTATGAATTTTTTTAAAGAAAAATATGCCGGTCTTTCATTTTTGTCCTTATTTTTGCATTGCTCCTGAAGCAACCTCGAAACTCCTGACATTTTATGAGAATGCTCCTGAAGCTGCTTAGAAAAGGTTGGCAACACTGCAGATTTACCAGTCTGGTCGCCGATGCATACAGCCAGCAAAAGTGACAAAGTATATGCTGGAACGTTCTCTTTCCATGGTCTGTTGGTGACCGGCGCAATTTGTTTACCCTGCACCTGTCTTTTCCCGTTTTGATTCTGTCGTTGCCGATGCCGTGATGCCAACAGCATGAGCAGGCGTCTTAAAATGTCCTTTGTCTTGGGGCATTTTCACACCCACTGGCAGAACAGGAATCGGAACAACTCAAGACCTGAATGTAATGTAAATAAAGAATTTGATACATAGCGAGATCCAGTCACCGACAAGTGCAGCTGGTGTTGAACTGGACAAATCCGATGCTGGAATGTTCTCTTGGTGATCAGTGCACCCTGGTTACCCCATTTATGTTATGATTACTTGGTTGATAGGTTCCAAAGTTCTGGATAGTCCTCTAAATTAAACTGTTAAATTCATATTGTCAATGCTGGTGTGTTTGAAAGCCTTTTCCTTATTCAGAGTAAATAAAAACAACAAAGCTTCTCACTCGAGTACCTAGTTGTACGAATGAAACTGCCATTATGTGAGGCGTGCCTGTGTCATAACCAAACTGTCCAAGATATTTCACTTAACCAATATGTCAATTGTTCAGAATGATCTGTTCTTGAAATTATTTTAATGTATTCCATAGGTTGAAAAATAACTTAAAGGATGAAATTTTGCTTGTAAAACTTTAAGAATTTAAAATATTGATAGCTTATTTGTGTTTACGATTTATTGACGAAGACTTTTAACCTCATAAAAGAGTTTCCTCATATCTAATATAGGCTTTATATTTTTGAAAAATACAATTTTTTAATATTTTAATTCTGTGACCAATTGCATTTAGAAATTTGAAATAAGAATTCATACAGAAAATTTATTTTAAATGTCTTTTCTCTTGTAAATGTTGAACATTAAAATTTTTTTTTGTAAAATTTCTTTCAGTTTTTGAAAGCAGGTAAAAAGCCAAGAAGGAAAAGGAAAGGCCAAGATCCTGAAATCTCTCTCAGTAAAACTAAAGAAATGGTAAGGCTTATTGTGAAAAATTCTTTTAGAATTGTAAAATATTGAAATGAACCCAAGTGTTGTTTATAAGTACTATATGGAGATGAAGTAATAGCTAGCATTTTATAATTTTTTTTTTAATTTGTATAATCAATATTCTCAGTTTTTTCACATTATGTAACAACTATGTAAAAGTGTACTTGATGTGTTTGGTTTATTTTGCTGATATACAGTTGTAAAAGTAAATATTTAGAAATGGTACTAATATTTCTTTCAGCTTACCAAATAGTATATGCATATATTTGTTAAACACTTGTGAAACAAAATCTTCTGTATTATTTTCTTGAAACATAATAGTCACAATGTCAAATTGTTAAGCTATACTTTTGATGTATGGTCTTCAGAAATTTTCCAAATTTCGGTTTGTGATATACATTAAAATAATAAAAGTATTTGCCCTTTGATAAGTTCACTAATTTTAATGTGTTATTAATAAAATGAGTTATTTGTCAAATCATGACATATACAGACATTGTCTGTTTGACTTCTTCGCATTTCGCGAAAACATTGTTAAACTATAAAAAGAAGTCAAAACATTTAATTGGATTTCTTTAATGTTGAGTTTAGATTCCAGTATATTTTCCGTTATTTTTTATTGTACTGATATGGTCATCTTTTAGGGTAAAACTATTGATGCCGAACACTTATCTGAACTAACAGAAGAGGAATATGAAGTGAATTTCATGAAAAGCAACCTCAAAGGATTCGTTAGACTAGATGTGAAGTATTTGATACCATTTTTTACTAGAAGATTTACACATCAAGTAAGCATTATTTTTAGTCAATGAGAAAGAAATTTTACTGTTAACTTTATGTGAATGCAGCTTAAATCGATTTTATTCTACAAAAATTTTCTAAATACTTCATTCCTATTTGCAAAGTAAACATGTTAGCAAAACCTGTTTGATCAGGTTAGAAAATCTTCACTTCAGAAACTGTAAGTTTCTTGAACTGACACAATATAAATTGTTATATAATGGCTCATTAGAAAAAATTTTCTTCAAAGTTTGGGATAATCTAACAACTTATTGAAAGAATACATGCTCTTACAGCTTGCTTTTGAATTTTTAAAGTATTTTTTAACATTCTGTTGCGATCAAAGTTCTATAAATTAAAAATTCATTATGGCTGATATTAATAGTTCGATTGTAATTTGTACTTTTCTGTTCCTTGCAATTCCTCGATACGAATTACTATAAAGTGTGAAGTATTATGAATATTTTATAACAGTCTGTATATTTATAGAGGTACAGTTTTTCTTACACTGTCAACACCACTTACTTTTTGCTGGACTAATAATAGTACACCTAATTTTGTTTTTACACGGTAGAAATATTCTGGAAGAATAAGTGTAAAAGAAATTCATGTATAAAAAGACATTGTATCTATGAAAGAAAAGAAAATTCGTTCCAGATCTAAAAGATCAGTAAAAATAATTAAAAAAACATAAAATAAATATTTTCATTTTTAGCTTATTATTTTATTTTAATAAAATACACATGTTATAAAAATGTATTGAAGTAAATTTACATTTTAAATGAAAAAAAATTCTTCACGAACACAAAAAATTAGTTTTACACAAGATTTTACTAATTTTTATTTTGTAACAATAAACAGCGCATATGTTTGCATACAACTGGAATATCACTTCTATTACCAGAAGTGTTGTGGACACCATCTTCTTTCTCCATTAATGAATTTCTTTCTATGATACCTTGTTCAATGTTTCACCTGTTTGTTTAACGGATTCAATTATTGATATTCGTGTTTAGGTTAGGCCATGATTAGGTATAATTCTCTGCAAGAGGCTGTCTGCAATTTCGGTTCACTTTGAAACTTCCCAGCACGTTCCTCATTAGTGCATGTAATATAGAAATGATACTATTATGCCACAAATAAAAAAATTTTTCTTAGAATTTAGGCAAAAAAAAAGTTTTTTGAAATTGACTGGCACGCTGGTGTTAAATCAAAATGACTCGCTTAAAAAGAAAATTAAATATTCATTTTAAATTCGTGTTAAATCAAATTCGTGTAAAAAAAAAGTTCATACGCAAACAGAATTAGGTGTATATAGAACTTGATGGTAGATCTTACCATTACTGGTATCAATTTTGAAGATTTTAATTTTAAAACTTGGTAACTTATCAGTTCAATCATTCAATGCCAGTCATGAAGATAAATCTTTACCACAATTTGTAATTGGTAATCTGCTAAAATTGCATATATTTTAGTCTTTTGCAACCATTTTGATGCAGTTTTAAATGTGAATGCATGGCATAACAACAGACCAAGTGCGTTGAAAAGCAGGAGTACTATGTTGTAAACTGTTTATTTTATTTAAATAAAGCTTATAGCTACAATGTGGATAAGTGTTGATTCTCCTTCATATCATATTCTGTTATAAAGAAGTTTTTCAAACTTAAAACATACAGTTGGTAACCTCATTTTTGCTTTACTTTAGGAGGTAAAAGATTGCAAGAGTCAAATGACGGATTTGACTAACCAATGGTATCAAGCTATTCGTGGTCCTTCAGAAACTGATGAAGAGTCTGACAAAGAAGTTGAAATGTGAACATCTCTTAGTACGACAAATGAACAAGAATGCCAATTTATGATGCATAATTTTTTAAAGATCTGTATTGTTATATATTTATATATATTTGAAAACTTTCGAAATTTCAAGTATTAAATTATAGATATAGTTGTACAATGTGAAAAATATCTCTATTGTTAAATTACTCAAAAGTGAAACAGTTGTAGATTGCATGGATATTTAATTGTGATATGCAGTTATGTGCTTACTATCTGTTCAGTTGCAACTTCTGCCACCAAATAAATATAATTAGGGCTAGAAATTCCAATCCAGAAATCTAACTCGTTTAAATTCCATACATTATTTATTAAATTTGATGATATCTTTTCACGTTAGTGGTAAACAAAATTATTTTTGCAGCTATTTTAAAATTGATTTTAGACAAGCATTTTCTTATTCTACAGTATCATTGTATACAAATAAATATTTTTTGATCATCAATTTTATTTTTTGTAAATTTTCTTAGTAATTGGTTTGGTTGTTCTTTTATTTAAGTTGATAATTTGAATACATCAACGCTAGTCTGTAGGAATAGAATACTGACTACTTTTGTACTTTATTTATTACTTCATTATTTTAGCAACTGTTTTGCACTATTTAGAATGATTGGATATTTACTTTACCATTGAACTAGTAAACTAATCTTTTTGATCTTGTAAAAAGAAATCTATCAAAAACATAAAGGTAAATAAAATTGTTGTTTTGTAAAACATGTAAAAATTTTATCATTTTTTTTAGTTTATATTTTTTTAATCGTATTTTTAGCTCTTGGGAAAATTTTTTATTTTTTAATGCAAATCTGTGTTAAATCTCTAATTGATCATTAATTCGAAGCTGATTGCAGTAATATATTCTATCATTTTCAAAGTTATCTTGCTACAAGAACTTTGTTGTGTTTCTTCACAATTTAAAATTTTGTTTCTGGATTTACTATGTCCTGTGTTTGGAGAATATTTTGTCTACTGTAGAAAAATTTATTATTTATGTTTGCACAAAAATTGTATGTGAATGTTTGTAGAAGAAATCTCACATACCTGAAACTTTCATCTTGAATGAGATATTAATATATTTAACTGTCTTGGTTTGGTCAACCAACAACCAAAAAAGAATACTTTGTTGATATGGAATGAGTGAATTTGGTAAGCTAAAATTCCAAAATGATCACCTTGAAATATGTAGTCTATAATGTGAACTATTTTTACTCATTTGTTTCCCTTTCAAGAAATAATTTTCTTGCCTGCATCAAAAGTATCTGGGATTCAGGTAGCTCAATTGCAACTTTCGAGTACCTAATATAGTTACGTTTTATACATTTAGAGATCTATTTATAAATTTTAAGAATAATATATGACTTGCTAGGTGGTCACGATAATGTTTGATAAATTTTTAACCTTGTTTCTGATAGATTTTTCATTATATATTTATGCTAAAGACGGAATGAATGTTCAAATTTTTATTAAATTCTTTGGGCTGACTGTTTTATGTACTTAATAATCGACAGCATAGTTTTCCCAACTTTTTGATTCGACGCCCCATTTTCAAAGACAGTTTTATTAGGTGGACCCACCCTGGAAACTATCTCAACTTATACTAAACTGCAAATGTAGCCATGTATACGATTTTTCAATTTCGTAAAAATATTTATGTAGCTGTGCGTAATTCTAGAATTCTGAGAAGCTAGTTTGGAAATAAAACTGTGATCTGAAATTATACATCTATTTATTAAAATGGTAGCAAAAGTGCCCATAAAAACACCAGAGTGCTCACTAATATGAGTAATTAATATAAAATGAAATTAAAAATGTTCACCAATTAGAAGTAAGAGCTACCAATTTGTGCATATTGGACTCTTATTTTTGTTAAGGTGCGTTCCCACGAATCAAGTTTAATTGACCGATTATAGTTGATAAAAAAAAGTTGAGTGAAAACTATAGTGCGAAGCTTTGTTTCAATAGAGTTGATCAGCGTTTTAGTCGATCAAGAAAGTTTGACCCATTCAAACTTTATCGTTCAAGTGATGAATCATCCGCCATCTGCTTTAGAGTTATTTCCACGGAAACGATTTGTCGTGGTTTATTTTATTCGAAGAACAAAACAAAAGTGCTTTTTTATTCTCTAGACCAAGTTTGTATCTTTGCAATCGTTAAAGAAAGAGTGAAAATTTCAACGGATTTGAAATCTGCGGAAAATTTTACACCTGTTCGATACCTTAAATGTGATTTTGTATAAATAAATAATTTTTCAATTGTAACTTTTATATTTTCGCTTGTTAAACTGTTGATTAGTTTCTATTGAAAGGTGTGAACTTAAACCGATTCAAGTCATATTCAACTTTTATCGATCAACTATAATCAGTCAATTAAACTTGATTTATGAGAACGTGCCTTTAGCAGCATCCTTTAATCGCCTCGGTTGACTATTTGTACTTGGCTCATTAATGAGTGTTTATATGGACAGACGTAAATTTCAATATGCTAACTAAAAGTGTTCGATTAAATTTTTAAAAAACTTATTGCCTAATGCCCCTCTCTCTGGGGGTTCAGAATTGCCCCTTCACCCCTCCCTAAAAATTCCTTCATTGCCCACAGAGAGACCATAAGGTCCACTTTGGGTAACCATGATCAAAAGTTGGAATTTATTACGAAGCCATTCTCTTTTAGCTCAATTTAAGACGTAACTATCTGTATATGTAAATTTTGGTTTTAATTTTCTGAAATTATCCTAGTCATTTTAAGATGATTTTTATTTTCTGATTGTGCATATGTACTTTCGCTAAGAAGCGAGCATTCACTTGTTCTATTATCAAGCACATGGTTGTGAAGTGTCTTCAATATAAGTTTGTTGTAGAATGTTTATATTTTTTTCATCATTAGTGATTTTTTGTGTGATATTTAAAAGAAAATAAATCTATGTGCTTTCCATCGCATTGAACTTGAAATAAAATGCAGAGTCCTCTTTGATTTGTCTAGAGTTATTTAGAATTTGTTTCAGTTGTTGCATATGTTTTGTTTTTAGATAAAATAAATACTTTTCTGGGATCTGACTTATTTCTTAAGTTCTAATTATTTTTTCTTGTTTCTGAAGACCTGGATTTGGTTTATCGAATTCTTATCAACTTAAAGGAAAGATAGTACATTTCATGGTTCTTTGATGAGAGGATTGTATGTTATTCGATACTTGGCTTCAAAATGCAAACTTTTAAGTTTTGTACTTCTAGATTAATTTGTACTTCTAAGAACATGGTGCATTGGTTATGTAGAATTTTATTAGATCCACCATTTTGCTTTTTTGTGACTGGATAATGCAAGATTCAAGAAAGTGTTTACTTTCTCAAAATGAATGATTTCAAGTCAAGTTTTTTGCCCTCCTGGATTCTATGAATAAGTGTTCCAAGGCTCAGTATATATAAGAACTAATGGAACTACTTGTAGCAGAATATGTATATTTTCTGTTGGGAATGAGAAAAATTGTGGAAATTAAAAAAGTAGTTTAATAAAATTTTCCTTATTGGTAGTTTTCTGAGCGAAACGTTTATTTTTTACTAAACATTTATATAAATAGCTAGGTGACACTGCTATGCAGTTTTCTGTTAAACTGCCCTATGTGCTAGAGGCATGTCATCCATCTCAGTATTTGAACTGATGCATATGACCCCTATGAAGATAGCATCTAAAATGACCACCTGCTCAACCCGAGATAAAAAAATTGCAGCATCAAAATTGGGTGCTGTCATTGGAAATACACAGTTTGAAGTTGATGCAAACTGAGTTTATTAATGGTATCTTTAAATTTGCTCTGCTTTGAAATGAAGCACGATTAAACGGGTGGTTCGTATTTTCCTACTGATGTAAGTTAAGCCCGAGGTTTCGAGGCCACATGCAAACCTTTGCTAGCTATCCACTTCTCAATTGCCTGATGTACCAAATTACTTTTAATTACGGCTTTTTGATAATAGTGAAATTTTAAAAAGATATATGAAATTCAAGTATTTTCTATTGGAATCAAAGAAAAGTCTCGAATTATCTATATATATAATTCTCTTACGTGGCACGCAAAAAAGACGTTATTTGTTATCGCATTTTGGCAACACTGTAAGATTCTTTGTTTACCACAAAGTCTCACGCATCGATTGAATTTATAGCGTTATCGGATGAAATTTTATTGGAAAAAAAAGGAAATTTTAATGAGCTGTTGCAGTTAGTTTATAATAGAAATCAAAGAAAGTGGAGGATCTCTTCAGGGCCATTTAAAAAACGGTCCTTTTCAGGGCCAACAATTATAGTTCAACAAGACGCTTGCACGGCAACAAACTCAATGAAAAAGTGTGGGTCGTTTGAGTGCTGGGAAAATGTACACACAAACAACATGTTGGGTATTCAATTTCCAAAGCAACGCTCACATTTCGAGTCAAAATTTGCACAAAGTTTTCATTTGAATTCTGATTTTAGAGATACTGATTGTATATATTTTTTCTGTAATACAGCAAATTTAGATTTGAAAAACATTTTTTTGGTAACATATTTTGTAAACAATCCCTTCTGCTAGGACACATGTCTTCATTGAGGCGAGCGAAGCGAGCATAGGTTCGCGCAGCGAACCAATGAGGATTGCGAAGCAATCCTCCGGGGGTTGGCGAGCGTCAGCGAGCAGGGGGCAGGCCCCCTAGTTGACTATATTTGCTTGTGTGGGGTGAGGCGTAAATTTCAACATGCCAACTAAGGTCCGTTGCACACAGTGGCGGATCAAGTCAAGTGGGGGGCCCCAAGCGGTAAACTTTTCGGGGTCCTCAAGTTGGAATTTTTTTTTTCAAGCAAATTCATTAAGTTATTAACCTAACATTAACAAAAAAGAAAAGCAATCAAAAATTTCATACCATAACACATTAAATAAATTTACTAAAAAACGTTTTTTTGTATGAATTTCCGTTTTGCTTTATTTTTTGCAAATTCGTCAATTATTTTGGAAGAGTCAATTCGGTTTACGATTTCTTGCTCTATATACAGAATGGCCATATTAATTCATCTTTCTTCTTCCATAGAACTCCTTAAATATTTTTTTACACACTTTAAAACAGAAGTATCTTTCTCCTGTTGCTTTAGATAAGGGAATTGTTGAACAAAAATTTTAATAATGTTTTAACATTCGGAAATGTGCAAGACATTTGTTTGGTGGCTCGATAGATGTCTGGTGTGACTTTTATGGTGTCCTAATTTTCTTTTAGAAATATTAAAAAATGGTCAAATTTGTCTTCAAAAGTACAAACACCAATGTCATTTTTTAAAAATATCCTTCGACATTTTTATCGTCTTTTTTTTCTTCCTATTGATAAAATCCCAATAAAAAATATTCGAAAAGGCTCCACAACAACTTCATACGTCTTGAGTTCTTTGAGATAATTTTGGCTTAGTGTTATCACCTATGTGACATGAAATGAATTAATTGAACATGGAATTTTCTCTTATTGTAAATTCATATCCGACTCCTTTGTTTTCATTACAAAACTTTTTTCTCATTTGTTGCCTGCGAGTTTGTCGATCTTACACATTAAGTGACAGCCCTGTTAAATCAGTTGCCCCTTTTTCAACATCTCTGAAATTATTGCTAAAATTTTCTAATGACTTCAGTAGGGAATATCCTATATCCTAGGATCCTTCCAATAATTCGCATTCTAATCATTGCAGTGATTTATTGGTAGCACTTATTTATTTTCTCGAACTCTAATGAAAAGACATTTTAAGACCTCGGAGCCCCTCAGGTATTTCGGGGCCCTAAGCGGCCGCTTAGTCAGCTTACCGTTTAATCCGCCACTGGTTGCACACATCCGGTTTTTCAACGTGCGGCGCCGCTGCCGCAACGCAAGTGCGGTCTGAGATACGATCCAATGGAGCAGTGCACACATGCCTCCAGCGTCGCTGGGGCGACGCACGTCCAACTTGCGTGCAATTTATACCGTAGTTCCCCACGGCGTCGTAAATGAGTCTCCGTTCTGAAGTACCTTGTTTTCATAAACAAATGGAATATAAATAATAATTTATTAATGGTTGTATCCAGTAACGTCTATTTTGTTTCAAAATATACTTTTTTTTTACACCAAGTAAGCGAAATAAACACTTTATCTTCGATAGAATATTCATCGCAAATGGCGCGAAATGAGTTCGTGCGTCATTTCACGATTATGTGTGCATAGTTGGGCTTCGGTGCCGCAGTGGCGCCGCACGTTGAAAAACCGGATGTGTGCACCGGGCCTAAAAGTAGCTTTGCTTAACTACTTTTCATGAATATATGTATTCTGTAGGAATATAATATCCAGTGCGATGTTAATTAAAATACCTACCGCTAGCATATCTGCTATCCGGAGTCGTCATGACTCAGTTGGTATGCCCACTGCGCTATCAACCTTCGAGTTGTAGGCGGCGCAGATTCGATTTCTGTCAGGTGTATTCCTCCCTGGGTGGTTAAGGTGTTAGCCTCTAGATCGAAAGGTTCCTGGTTCGAATCCGGTCAGTGCATGAATGTTTCTAAGCGCATGGTATAGAGGCGGCTGGTGTACCTTAAATCTGTCGTGGCCGAAAGTCCTCACGTTGGGTTGGTGTGGAAGTTTGGAGAGTGGGGTGCCGGCTCAGGTGTTGCTTCGTCATCTGACCGTGGTTCAATATTACGAGGTGTTGTCCTCGAATCTTTCCCTTAAGGGATTGACCCGGACCGTCGTCAATAGCCAGCTGTGTTGCTCTAATACGACGTTATTTAAAATTACCTAACCATACCTCCTTGGGTGTAGGGATTGCAATCCGGCACGACTTCCGATCCGGTCGGATTGGTACTTTGTTAATTAGTCTTTCTAACCAGCATGTATTTTTTCAAAATCGGCTGAGTGAAAGTAGGTAAAAAGGATATTATTGCAAATAGACGAACAAAACGTTTATTTTAGCATTAGAAAATCAATTTTATTAATAATTATCTATAGGTTAGTAAATCAATCACCAACAATTAATTATAGTAACTAGTTGTAATATTAGTAGTAAGTATTAAACGATTGATGTTGATCAGTCTTACTAGTTTCCACACCAAAAACATCAGTTTATTTTATACTTAGTATTTTTCTATCTATCCAAAATTAAGTAGTCTCTATCTCTAATGTTGAGCAAATGACATATAAATTGTACCTAACCTTGTCTCATACTAACATAAAAATCTAATCTTTGGCAGTTTTGGTCAACATAACAAAAAAGGAACTCTTAATTCTTCTTAATTGCTTAAATCGAAGTTATATAGTAATGAAAATCACTTTTGAGTTTAAAAAAACGATACAAGGAAACAAATTGTATTAACTGTGGTCAACCCCAACCTACTTCTTAATGAACTGCAAATATAACCAGCCAGCGGCCGAGAAGGCCCTCTCAGCTTCGACACTAGTTGGTATAACCGTCATTAAGTAGTCGTACATAAGAGACAAATATTTTCCTATGACTCCATTTCATATGATATCATTTCTTTCTTCAGTATTTTCTCAAAATCTGTTTATTTTCTGAAGTTTGTCTCTTTGCAATAGTCTTCATTTTCTTGCAGAATTTGCTTTTCTAATTCCTCTTTATTAAAAAAATATTATTGACAATTTAATTTATTATTTTTGCTAGAATTCTCCCAACTGATGATTGAAAAAACTAAAATCGATTAGTTCACAATCGATTGCTTAATAAACGATTTTTCGACTTTAAAGTTGAGTTTGAATAATCGATTATTTAATTTAAAAAAAATCCGAGTTTATCGGATCCGATAGATGTTGCTGGATCCCGTAGGTGGCCAAATGATGCCGGATCTGCCGGATCGGATTGCAATCCCTTCTTGGGTGTATTTCTTCTGTGTCAGTAAAACGTTCATTGTGTGTGCCTGTCTATTACTTGATATTGTACACTCTAAGACAAAATAAAAGTTACACCTGGAAGGATTAGACCGGTATAAATAAAATTTGGAGTAGTGGTACATATTCGTTGGAGATGCAAATGGTCAAATTGTCAGAATCGTTTGAGCACGCTCAGGGAAGCTCTCAAACACACTGCATACCGAGACATAAAAGGACATCCAGTTGAGCAGCATATTCATTTCCACTCATGCTGTTGTGTTGGTTACATCGTTTCTCATTGAGTTATGCCTCGGGTAATGTTCGCAAGATATTTAAGCGACTGGGAGAGTTTGACAGAGGCCGAATCATTGGCCTCCGAGAAGGTGGATGGTCAAATCCACGGATTGTGTCTGCGAGTCTGATAAACTTATTCGCTTCTATTACGTTTTTGTGGTCATCGACAGAACCCAACCAGGATAATAGCAATTTCGCAAATAGCTAGGAAACGATAGTACAACTCATGCGCATACATAACTATATACTTTTCTACACTGTTAGTCACAACCTTTCAGCAACATTTTACTGGTCATTTTTGTTTTTATTGGTCATCACTGTTCCTGACTACGTGCAAACACATGTTCAGCACACATTACTCATAAATAGTTATACATTGTATAATTTAAAGAAAAATTATTTTTGGTGAATGAATTTCCGTTTTTAATTGAAGTTCAAAATGTATTGAGAATGTTCGCATTGTGGAGCTCATTAATTCGATTCGAAAATTCGAACCATCATTCCAGATCCCTTCCGAGCGAAACTAATCTCGATGAGGTTCTGAACACGAAAAGTACATTTTCGCCCCAGTGTGACTAATTAAACTATCTCATTATTGTGTGACATTTAATGGTCCATTTTAGACCCAAGTTTTCGTAATCAACAAATACGCCCTGTCACATTTCAGGCCCATTTTCGTTTAAATGTTCTTCGGTCAACTCTGCTCAGTTCACAGCCATTTTTATCGTTTTGGGAAGAGTTCTTTTGCACTTAATCACGAAATCTGGTTAAAAGCAACGGAAATAAATAGATATATGGATGGTCCTTTTTATTTAAATACTCTCTTGATTGGATGGTGAGAATTTTCTCACGCTAGTTAACGAAAAATAATTGTTGCCTGAAATGTAATTTTTCACATACTTATTTTAATCGTCTGCACTAAAGTGTTGCAAATGTTTGGCAATGCGATTACATTATTTGGGTTTTGTGGCCATATTTGACCAAACTGCGCCAACCACGTCAAGTTAATTGACACTCATGGTTGGTCGGTATTTAATTAACGTCGTACTGAAGCAACACAACGGGTTATCGGCGACGATCTTGTATCAACCCCATGGGACGGATTCGAGATATGGTATGGTACCTTTAATTAACGTCACACTGGAGCAACACAATGGTGACGGTCCAGTATCAACATCGAAGGGAAAGATTCGAGGACATCATGTAATTTTAAACCACGGTCAGATGAAAGATAAGAAAAAAAAAATACACATAATTTTGAACTACGGTCAGTTGACGAGGTCACACCTGAGCTAGCAAATTATCAATATGTAAGATTGACTTTTTCCATCTAGTATCTAGTAAATAAGAAGCACCAAATTCTGAAAAAAAGAAACGTAGAATAAATTTCATAACAAGAACATAGGTTCTTTCACGTCTCTGCGTTTTTTAACGAAAAAGTAACGAGTACGGGTGAGAATTTAAAATTTTGTGTTCATTTTAATGGTTATAGAGCCCGTTTATCTGAAATGTTGACGGTCAAGAGAGGGGCAGATGGTTAACATGTCTTTCTGTCCCTCCGAAGAGAATTATTACTTTTCCGATTTGTCATTGTATAGTCACACAAATCTCGTTTAGGCGAATTTCACAGGATCGTAAAACAATAGCATTAACCGTAGTTTGTGTTATCGGAATTCAGAATATAGCATTACTTTAACTATAAAATAAAATATTAATGTATTTACATTACGTACTGAATTCTTGGTTCACTGAAAATGGTATTACAGTGATCTCTCACTTATGCGCGGGGGTTGGGGACAGCGAACAAAACGCGTATAAGTGAAAAACGCGCATAAGTGAAAAACCACAAAAAGGAGCTTAAAAGTGAAAAATCAATACAGTGTACACAGTATATTGTTAATTAATACTATATATATAGTACTACAGAAAAATGGAAATAAGGTTACGTAGTTTCAAAATGTAAATACAAGTTTCCGTGTATAACTTCCGTTTACTATTTTTTAAGAACACAAAGGAAATGGAAATGCTTTCATCTACATCAACGAAATCGTTGAAAGTAGTGCACGTAGCGAGTCCACCAGATACAATATGCCAATCTTCTTTGTTTATGTCATTTTCACAATTTTCACTTTCATTTTCTGGCTCATCACATTCATTTTCTGCTAGAAACGAAAATCCTACTTTCTTAAAGCAGCTTTTAATGCACTTGTCAGTAACGTTTCTCCATGATGAACACAACATATGAAATGCATCAAGGACGGTAATTTGCTTCAATTCGTCTTTTAATGCACGTTTTGTTTCTGACGCAGCCAGAAGTTGACGGATTAAAGTTTTTCTGTAGTGCACTTTCACACAACGAATGACACTCAGATCCAAAGGTTGAATCTTGCTAGTGCAATTTGCAGGAAAAAACACAACTTTCGTGTTATTGAAAGTTGTAAGATCTTGTGGGTGAGCAGGACTTTCCATTTTTCTTTTTGCATTTTCCTGTCGAATTTTTGAAGGAAATCCAAGAAAATGTGCGATGTCATCCACGCTGTTTTGTTGCTAGTGTAGTCGCAATTAAGCTTCTTCTTCACGTTCTTAAAACAGGGAGGTTTTTTTTATCTGCCAATGACCAATGGCGGGAATTTTTCTGAACCATCAGCGTTGCAACACAGCAAGGCAGTTAGTCTTTCTTTACTTTTTTTCCCACCATGGCATGGTTCTCCCTTGAATGTTAAGGTTCTGTCGGGCATCAGTTTATAAAAAAGTCCAGTTTCGTCACAATTGTAGATGCTTTTCGGTTCGTATCCGTTCCGGCTTCTTTCCATTGTTCTACGGTTTCTTCATTGACACTCGCACTTTCCCCAGAAAGGACACGAGTTGCCAAGCCATACCTATTTTTGAATTTTTTAATCCATCCATATGATGCAGAAAAATTTTCTATTTCAAAACTCTTTGACAATTGTTCGGCCTTCTCCCTTAGAAGCTCAACGTTAACAGGAATGTTTGAGGCACAAGCTTCTTTAAACCATAGCAACAAAACTTTCTCAAATTCTTTGAACTTTTCACCTTGAATTTTGCTTCTTTTCTTCGACTGAATTCCACATTCTCGATGAGCGACTATAATCGCCTCCCGATTTTTTAAAATCCCTCTCAATGTCGATTCTGGAACATTAAAATGCTCCGCAAAAACTTTTTTCGAGTTGCAAGAATTTTCTTCGAATTTTTTTATAACATCCATTTTAAACAAAAGCGACAATTTTGTTCGTTTTGGCATTTCAAAACGCAACCATCTAACCCAAACTCCAAAGAAGGTTCTTTCGTTAGCGATCAATGCCACGTGCTACGTACCGTACTAACCACTCTAATTGTCTGCTGTATAAATGCGACTTTCACTGACGTCAGTCACAAGACCCCTCCGGTACACCCGTGTATTTGGTAGAGAAATGTGTTCCGGTAATCCGAACGATAGGGGAAGGGCGAGGGAATGCATTCCTAGAAGCAGAACAAACAAGGAAAAGTTCTTGCGAGAAGCAACACCTGACTTGAGGAACCTAATTTTTTAAATGAAAATTTTTTTGCGCCGCGCATAGGTGAGAGCTGCTTTTTTATTGTGGCGTATAAATGAATAAGAGTTATCATTGTTTACCTATATTCATGGCCGGGACCGCGAAAAAAACGCGTATAACTGAAAAACGCGCATAAACGAGAGCGTGTATAAGTGAGAGATCACTGTATTCATCACAAATAAACAGATGATTCTTGATTATACAGATGATAATTCCTGATAACACTGATAATTATTAATTTCACTGATATCTCCTGAGATTACACAATTTTTGTCTTGAAATAGTTCTATAATCGATTATTGTTTTCGTCGTGACATTATTTAAGAAAATGGTTGATAAGGTCAACGCTCTTTAATTGAATAGATAAATTTTGACTGCCTAACCAAAAGTGGTGAACAATTTCTAAGCCAGCAGGTGCTTCTTTTAATGAAGACGTGCTTATTCCTTCGTCTTTTTTTATAGGAATATTTTTTTTTAAATGCCTTCCACAAATAAATCTACAATTTCGAAGTGACTTAATGTTTATGATAATACGACTCAAAAAAATCCGTTACCCCATTAGTTTTGAAAATTTGTTCGTGTTAACCTGCTTTAGTGTAACTAGAATTCTTAAACGAATGAAAATTAACATTATTTGAAAATACATTCTGACGGAGTTTGGAATTTAGTTCATAGAATCAGTAATTCGTACTAATCGAGTTCGTCTAAATGAGTTTGAGTTTAGTTATAGGTTCGAGTTTAGTTGTAAATTTATGTCAATATATCGGGTGGCTACTATGAATCACTTTCTTAAAAAAAAGTTAAGTGTGATTTTCGCTCTCAACACTATTTAGAATGCAGGATTGTGTGTTATTGTTCAACAAATTTTAATGCAAATTATTTAACCGCGGATGTAGGTATTTTAATCAACGTCACACTGAAGTAACACAACGGGCTGTTGGCGGCATTCAACTGTGGAATTGCAGTGGAAATACAGTTTTATATTAAGGCATGAACCTCGTAACATAAAATCATTTTAAATAAGCAATAAAGAGCTTAAGTGTTTAAGGAAAAGAAGAATAAAAATAAGATAATAACAAAGAAGATGGAATATTTAATTACAAGTTCATAATAAGTATGATGGCACTACAGTTTTTTGTTCCCACGAAAATATTTTTATATTTATAAAAGGAAAATGGAAATAAAGTTGAATGTATTTAGCTTTTAAAAATGTACTCAGAAAGCAACGATTTTATTTCCCCTTTTCTTTAACAGACTGCATATAAGTGAAGATTCAGTGATTACTGAAAATGAAAATATAAGTAAGTTAAGAAGTACCGCTTACCCCTTTTTTGTTTCTTATGAGCTTGATGAGTTAACTGTACAACACATTCCGAAATGTGAGAATGAAGTATAGCTTGAGTTCTTCACTTTTTACAATATTCGAGGAGACGTATTTTCTTATGGTTTAAGATTTTACTTCACAGCGTTTCTTTGCACCATTTTGCAGTCGCTAGTCGAGGCCCATCTGTTGCTGTTCTAAAAGGTTTTGGCGTCAACCCATATAGTTACCCTGTAATGAAATATTTTCATGGATTTTTAGTCCAAAGCCCACGTTTTAAAGGTCTTTCATGCTACGATAAACACTCTTCTCCCGCTCATTTCACAATTTAAGAATGACGCTCAAGATTTATCCGCGAAACAACTTAAAACACATAACAAGTCGAGGCCCATTTGTTGCTGTTCTAAAAGGTTTTGGCGTCAACCCATATAGTTGCCCTGTAATGAAATCTTTTCATGGAACTTTTTAGTTCAAAGCCTACGTTTTTAAAGGTCTTTCATGCTACGATAAACACTCTTTTCCCGCTTATTTCACAATTTAAGAATGACACTCAAGATTTATCCGCGAAGCAACTTAAAACACATAACAAGTATCTGTTGAATTAAGGCGTTTATGACGTTAGATCACTTGATCATAATTGCTTACCGGGCCTTTAGTTTTCGTTGTCCACAGCTATACCATAATTCGTCTGCCTCCAGAAATGAACCCTGATTATCTGATTGGTCCACAGACATGTGTGTGTGTGTGTGTGTGTGTGGCAGTAGACTTTGGCGGACTAGTTGTCACGTGATAGCCTCTGTGAAAAATTGACCTGATTGGCCGATTTGGCATTTTATCGCCTCGTTTGGTGATTTAACATCTTAGTTTAGTGACAGCCTAGTTTCATTGGGCAAGATGATAAATATTTCTAGTGTTTATCAAACACATTTGCGCTTAAATTATATAATTTTTGGCTGTTAAATAATTAGTAATTTGTCCATAACTTCGAAAAAAACTAGTATAATCTTTAGATAATAGATCCTTATTATATTGTCTGTTGTCAAAAATAAAAAAAAAATAAATAAAAATAATTATGCAATTAGAGGTTTTCAGCATCAATACAGAAATAGGTTTCCCTATAATGGATTTTTTCATTGGATTCCTTAGAATTTGTTTCCTTTAAAAAGAAGTATCAGGGAGTAATAATATTAGATATCCATTAAATAGCAGCAAAAATTCAGATTTCTATTTTAAATTTAATAAGGTAAATATAGTTTGAAGTAAATTGAAAAATGATGTGAAAATTTTGAAACTTATCAAAGCAAAACACGTTAATTGCACTTCCTAACTTTTCGACAAAGGTTCCGTGAAAAAATTCTATGTAGTTTTGCTTTGTAATAAATTTGTATCCATTTTAAATCCCGTACTTTATAAATACAAAAGACAATTAGTAAAATATAATTTCTTGTAAATTTTCTTTAATGTCATATTCATATTATATTATCAGAAATCTGTACATACATGAAACTTTAGTGTATGTATAAAGTGTGTGAGTGTACCACTTTCTAAAATAAAAATAGTACGTCACTTAAAATGCTAAAGAAATTTTAACAAAACAGCTCTATTTTGAGTTTGTTTTCGTAAAATTTAACATTTCTTCACACATGGAAAAAACTAAGAAATAGAATAAAATGAAATAAAAATTCTCATTTCAAACAAACTGAATAAAATCATTTTAACAGGTTACATAACTTTAGGTAATATACTCTCTGTTTGTTAAATAAATATAAGGTTTTACTTGAAGCTACACATCTTAAAAACACAAAATTGTTTTGAACCATTAGTTTTCTCAGTGTAAGAAAATTGCATTACCAGTAAAAAAAAATTCGTTCAACAGAAGAGCATGTTTTGTGTATGCATTCAGTTTTTCTAAGTACTTCAATTTATTCAATATGTTTCATTTTTAGAAGCAAAGATTAAAAAGGGCTTCCTCTCCAGAAGGATTATTCGTTTAGGGATTTCATTTCGCCGTTTAGTAATGCGTTTTTATTGCTGACGCGCTTATTCCACGAATTGAAAAAAAAAAAAAAAACCACCAAAGATCGAATTGTTTTCAGAACGTGTTCAAAATTATCTAATTTTATAAAATTTATCAAAAAACTACAAAAACAGAAATGGGGTGTGGAATTCTAAAAGAATGAATTGTTATATTTATACTATACGATAAGCAAAATCAAGAGTGTCAAGCAGATGTTTTCGTTAATATATTTCTATTCGAAAAAGAACATTTTCCTGTTGCTATGACTGTTTAGAATTAGGTCGAAATAAGTTAAAAATTCTTTTTCCATTTTTATGCTTTAAATAAGCTATATTGCATTTTACTCTTTTTGTTGGCATTTTGTTTTTATATAAAAAAAAACAAATACCTCGAAATTACTAGGCAATAATTATTCAATACTTGTTCACGCAGTGTTTTTGTTTTTCATTAAGGCCCGGTGCACACATCTGGTTTTTCAACGTGCGGCGCCGTTGCGGCATTGAAGCCCAACTGTGCACATATAACCGTGAAATGACGCAAATTCTCATTTCGCGCCATTTGCTATAAATATTCTATCGAAGAAAACGTGTTTATTTCGCTTCTTGGTGTAAAAAAAGTATATTTTGTAACAAAATAGACGTTACTGGATACAAGCATTTATGAATTATTATTTATATTCCATTTATACACTGCTGGCCACCGTAAATGCAACACCCTGAAGGAAGCATGCAAATAATATGAAATTTACAACATGCATTAGCGGAGGTGAGATATGCAAATGATTAGAATTTCAGCGCAGACGCACATCACGCGCGCTTGTGGCGTCACTTCAAAGCACTATTTAAGGCTTGGAGATTTCGACGATTTCAAGTACGGCAATTGTGTTTTTCTTGTGGTTTCTTCAAAAAAACCCCGATCAATTATGCCTCGTAGAAAACAGCGATCATCTTTTGATCAAGTATCCGAGTTCGACAGAGGAAGGATAGTGGCCTACCGAGATTGTGGATTATCTTTCAGAGAAATCGATAGTCGTGTTGGACGAAACCAAACAACTATAATGCGGATATGTGATCGTTGGATGCAGGAGGGTACGACGGATCGACGTGTTCGATCGCATCCACCTCAGTGCACCACTTCACGTGATGACAGGCATATTGTGCGTATGGCAGTGACGTATCGCTCAGCCACATAACGAACCATAGCGAGCCGCGGTAGCTCAATCAGTAGAGCATCGGGCTCGCAACCAAAGGGTTGTGGGTTCTGTCCTAGACGGAGCCTGCAATTCTGATGATTGCGAGATCGGCGCTTCGACCTGGCTAAAGACCGTCGTGTTCACTAATGGTGACTGGGGCACGTTAAATAGGTCATAAAGTCCCCCATGTTCCCATACCAAATCAATACCTTTTGGGGTACCTGATCAGGGGGTTATCGGCCTCTTATTGGGATCTAAATTACGATATGTGTGAGTGAGTGAATGAATGTATGAAAGGGACCATCCTGTAAAACGGATGTGTCATGTATGTCGAGCAAAGACAGACTTCCTCCCAATGGGGCTCAATAGCATGGAAGGCGCAACCCCTCACCTCTTGCCGTCTTCGACGGGCCTGGCACTCATCCGGTCTGCCAGTGTAGGCATAAGAAAAAAAAAACAACGAACCATAGCACAGCACATTCAGTCTGTAACGCATCATCCAGTATCTGCGCTTACCATTAGACGCCGTTTACAGCAGAGTGGTCGGTCCGCAAGACGTCCATTGCTTCGTCTACCCTTGACGCAGAACCACAGACGTCTCCGCCGCCAATGGTGCGATGAAAGAAGGATGTGGACGGCAGAATGGAATAAAATTATCTTTACTGACGAGTCACGCTTCTGTCTGCAACACCACGATGGTCGGATTCGAGTCTGGAGACACAGTGGAGAGAGGATGCAGAACAGCTGCTTTATGCACCTCCAAACTGGTCCTGCACCGGGTATTATGGTATGGGGGCGGTATTGGATATCACTCTCGCACTCCTCTAGTACGCATTGCTGGTACTTTAAACAGCCAGCGCTACATCTCCGAGGTGTTGGAGCCAGTTGTCCTTCCTTACCTTCAGGGCTTACCCACAGCCATATTTCAACAGGATAATGCGCGACCACACGTGGCCCGCATTGTCCAAAGGTTCTTCGTAAATCGCCAGATTGAATTGCTTCCCTGGCCATCTCGCTATCCGGATCTTTCGCCGATAGAAAACATGTGGTCCATGGTTGCTCAACGATTGACCCAGGTTACATCCCCAGCTGCCACACCAGATCAACTTTGGCAACGTATGGAATCTGCTTGGTGTGCTGTACCTCAAGAACACATCCAAAGTCTCTTTGAATCAATGCCGAGGCGTGTGGTAGCGGTGATCTCCAACAATGGCGGCTACTCTGGCTACTGATTTTGGCAGGAACCACACTTCACAGAAGTCTATAAATTTAATCATTTGATACTTGGTCAACATGTTATCTACAAAATATATTTTGTTGTGATATCTCTTGTCTTTCTTGGTGTTGCTATTTGGGTGGCCAGCAGTGTATATCAAAACAAGGTACTTCAGGATGGAGAAGCGTTTGCGGTGAGCTGCGGCACCGTGGGGAACTGCGGTACAAATTGCACGCAAATTGGATGTGCGTCGCAGCAGCGGCGCCGGAAGCATGTGTGCACTACTCCATTGAATCTAATGTATCTCGGACCGCACTTGCGTTGCGGCAGCAGGGCCACACGTTTAAAAACCGGATGTGTTCACCGGGCTTAAAGTGGCATATTAAAAAAAAAAATTCAGTAGAAAGTTATGCGAACGAAAGAAGTCCTTTCGGACAAACAAATAGTTCTGCAATGTTCTTAAAATAAAAGGTTTTACATCGATTTAATTAAAATATCACAAAATTTATCTAAAGCGCATTTAAATATGTTTTGCATTTACTACATTTGGAATGCTTTAACGATATTTTAACTAATCAATTTGATGTTATACAGTCGCGGAAAACAAACGAGCCACCCCCTTATTTTGAGAACTATTCATAGTAGAGCAAATTCAAAGATAGCGTTCAATAGGAAATAACATCCTCTACGAATTCAAAAATAATTCCATTAGGGTCGTCCTTATATTAAATTTGCATAAACAACAAAATTTTCAATAGAAACACTATGTTACGATGCCTTAAATTCTGCATAGTTAAATTAGTCCAATACTGAAACTTCTCGAGTTTTACTATATTTCTATCTGGAGATGTTCAATGTTAAAGTTGTTGTCAATTTCAAGGATAATATCCACTTTGAAAATCGCTATTTGCAGATCGAGATTAACAGTAGTTATTCAGGAACTGTTCATTTGCTACGTGACGGAAAGAAGTCTGCAAAGAATCTTAAAAGAAATGTTTATTCTTGACACAATCGTTCCAACAATTATTTAATACCAATCGAACTGATATTCTAATCCTTCAAGAAGTTAAATACATATTTAAGTTCATTTATATCATTTCGTAGCATTATATATCATTATATATCGAATAGGGATAATAGTGATCCGAGTTGGCATAAAAAATCATTGCCATGACCGAGAACGATTCAAGACAATTTTTTGAAATTTGATACATTATTTTTACTATTCAATCTTTTATCGACGCACAGTTTATAAAGATAGATTATTCTATGTATTAATTATAATATACATTGGTTATAAATGGTTCATCAAATTCCAAAGAAAAGAAATCTACTTTTATTAAACCAGCAAATATTAAAAGACACTTTATTGTATATAATGAAATACTTTTTAAATCAATCGAAATCGCTCACATGTGAAACATTTTCCTCCTTCAATAAATTTGGAACTGCATCCACATATACAGCAGGATAGAATGATTCTGAGCTTTCGCTTTCAATGTATTTGCTATGACAAAAGGACTGAGCAAGCTATATGCGAGTAGGAGAGGAGATTTGAATGATCACGTTACTACTAATTTGAATCACATGACCCTGGGTATATAAAAAGGTTACCATAACTCACTCTACTTTTACATCTCCTACACCGGTTAGATACAGCTTCAGTCTATGTTTATCGCGGTGGCAACAGCCTTGGCGCTTTTTTTGACGCATTTCTCATGTCTCCAAGGAAATAATTATTTCAAAAATGTTTTTCTATTTACAACGGAAAGCAAAAAGCTTCAGACATACTTTTGTAAACGTTTAAAAAATATATTGCATACGTAAATATAATATAAATATATGCAAACAAAATATCCAAAATATAACTTGAGACGACAGCATTGTACCGTGCCATAACTTAAAATGAAAGAAAATTCCAACTGGCGAAAAGCTATTAAATAAAACCATTAAAATCAAAGAAAAAAAAATAAAAAAAAAAAACAAAAAAAACAATGAAATCAAAGAAAAAAATTAAAAAGGACCAATGAATTCAAAGGATAGTTTTGAATTAAAATAAACAATGGAATTAAAGAAAAAAGTTTGAACAAACCAATGAAATCAAAGGATTAACGGATTTTGAAAGAACTTTCTAGAATATTCAAAAAGGAAATTTTAACTTTCCACTTGCCGGGGGGAGGGGTTGCCTTAAAAAACGAAGTAACAGCAATACAGATAGGTTGCCTTAACTTGCCATAACGCAATTTTAAAAGTGCGCCAAAAAAAAAAAGCCCCAATGCCGTTGCCACTGCGATAAACGTAGACTGAAGCTGTACGAAAGGTTACATACGTTTTATTCCAACATGTCACTACTCGGAAATATCGCGTTTTTGTTGACTACGGCATATGTCTTCATTAAGAACTGTCAAAAGTTCGATCCGCAAAGGGAAAACTAGGGAAAATATCTAGAATAATACACTTACTGCCAAAAGTTAAGCAAGGAGAGGAAAATTTTAATTCCAGAAGCCAATACGAATTTGAGAGACTGCAATTTGCTGCAGAGGTAGATGGAAGTATGCAAATGTGTTATGTAACAGCCAATCCCGGTTTCGTGTCAAGAAATATGCCAAAAAGGCAGTCGTATAAGAACACAGGCTTGTGAAGTGTTAGAGTTGCATGTAAGTGCTGATAAAAAGTGTTTAAAACTTTTATACGATTAGTTTTCAAGACAGACGTGTTTCTATGGCTTTCAGAAGACGAAAGGCAGAAGAGCACTGGAGTTCTGTGGAACGCCTTGAGGCAGGGAAATCAATCACTGATATTGCTCTTTTCTTTGGCGTTCATCATTCCGTCATTTCACGATTATGTAATCAATTCCAAACAAGGCAAACAGTTGTCAGAAGACCTGTGGCCGGCCTCCCAAGGGTTACGACCCCCGTGGAAGATCGATATATTGCTGTTGTAGCGAAGCGGAATCGAAGAGCCACCTCCACACGTGTGACATCCATGGGAGCAGCGTCCATTGATAACACGATATCGGACACTACTGTGCGCCGAAGGCTACACATGAATGGACTGTACGTCCGTGTACCACGAGTTTGTGTTCCTCTATCCGTCCAACTCAGAGGGGCAAGATTAAAGTGGTGTCGGCAACATGTGAATTGGACTGTGTCTGACTGGGTTATGAATGTGGGGTTATGTTCACGAATGAGTCGAGATTTGCCCTGAAGCCAGATGACAAACGTGCAAGGGTCTGGAGAGAACAAGGCACACGCAATCGGCCCCAGAACATCATCGAGCATCACGCATTCCGAGGTGAAAGCATTATGGTGTGGACCGGGATTTCGTTGGGATATCGCACCGACCTGCACATCTATAGACCGGGTTCTGTGACGGCTGTCCGGTATCGGGATGAAGTCCTCGAACCCACTGTTGGATTGTACGCTGCAGCAGTTGGTCCTTCTTTCGTTTTAATGGATGATAATGCGCTTTCCCATAGAGCTGTCATCGTCGACGAGTACCTGGAGAATGAGGGGATTGCGCGTATGGTTTGGTCGGCGTACTGGCCCGACCTTAATCCCATTGAAATTCTTTGGGATGCCCTCGGCCGTGCTGTGTCTGCACGGTTCCCACCCCAGTTACTCTCACAGAGTTGCAAACAGCTCTACATGAGGAATGGCGATTACTTGACTATGGGGTGGTTGATCACTTCATGGAAAGCATGGTCACACGCTGTAAATTTTGTATGAGGATGAGGGGTGGTCACATACCCTATTTATGTACCCTATTTATGTCGTTTTTGTTTTTGGATTTAAACATCATTTTGTTAATGACTCCAATATGACTTCATCTTATAATTTATGAAAATTCAATATTGTTTTCATTTTTGTATTTAATTCTTTGTTTTGTTCCATGCGTAAACCTATTTGCTACTTTCATGCCACATTTCGTGTCAATCAAAGCTGTACTTGTCGTTTTTTTCGCATTTTACCTTTCGTGCTTAATTTTTGGCAGTGTGTGTAGATGAAAAGCCAGCACCACTGCTATGGTATAAACTTTAAATGTGCATACGAAAAAAAAAATCCACATGCTTGGTTTGAGTGTTAAGAATTATTTGTTCAATGAAATAACAATAAAATCTATTTTAAGTTGTGTTATATACAGAAATGTGATATTTCAAGATTTAAAATTGTTCGACTTCCCTTCTACTGTTGGAATTTTAGATTCTGTTTGTCAGTAGGGAATAGTTTAGTGTTACTGGGATTAGAATTTGTTTGTAGAGATTAGAAATCGGATTAGGCCTATGATTGCAGTTTTATTTTCAAATTCTTACTGTAGAAGTTACCAGTACATTGTGTTTAACGTGAAAAGGATTGGAATAGTTTTTTCGTTTGTTATTGTATTTTCAGCAGACAAGTAGAATATGGTCTCAAGTATCTTGTTTACATGTAGTACATAATGTGATAGGTTAGCTTCAGAGATTAGCGATTTAATTAATAATCAAAACAAGTATTCTAAGTGATGCCAAATTTTGTTTGCGAAGAGATAATTATAAAATTTTTTATTTCATTTCCAATTTGCTAGAATAATGAAATTTTATTTTATATCAGACATATTGAATTCGAAACTTCTTTCTTTCTCAAAATCAAAGTGACTCTCCAAAA
Organism: Metellina segmentata; assembly: GCA_947359465.1. NCBI lineage: Eukaryota > Metazoa > Arthropoda > Arachnida > Araneae > Tetragnathidae > Metellina > Metellina segmentata. The sequence goes on from OX375875.1 coordinate 8,323,914, forward strand.
ATATTACAATTCAGGTACAGCTACAGTCTATGTTTATAGCGGTGGCAATGGCATTGGCGATTGTTTTGGTGCACTTCTAGTAGCGAGTTCCTCTAGGTTAAGGCAACCCATCTGTATTTACGGTTATTGTAGTTTTCATGGCAACCTCGGCAAACGGAAACTTTCAATTTTCATTTTGATTATTCTAGAAAGTTCTTTCAAAATCTGTTAAAGTCGTTTGATTTTATTGGTTCGTTTGAAAAATTTTCTATGATTCCATTGGTTATTTTAATTTTAAATTTTCCTTTGATTGTATCGGTCCTTTAAAATTTTGGTTCTTTGATTTCATTGATTCATGTAATGGTTTTTCTCCAGTTATGGAATTTTATTTTATTGTAATTTTTTTCACTATAGAGTTCTAACTTCGCCATTTGTGGAGTTTTTTAAAATTTTTATAATTATTTTTCCGGAACAGTTCTGACGTATCAGGTTGTATTATTTCTTGCTTTTTTTTCTTTTAAATATCTTTTTCTTCTTCACCATGCTCTCTGTATTTAGTGTAATTGATAAGTTTCATGGTATTCTAAACCAGCATTCGCAGCTTAATTTTTCTGCTGGTTCACAAATGTGTTTAAACTTATTACTTTTTGTGAAAGTTCTTAAAAAATGTACACTATAAACGTACTCCCCAAATGTGTTTTATAGCTTTCATTTTTCGTTGTAAAAAGAAAAATATTTTTGAAAGAATAAGATTTTTGAAATAATTATTTCCTTGGCAACTTTAGAAGTGCGCCGAAAAAAAGAAAAAAAAATAGGCAAAGCCGTTGCCACCGCTATAAACGTAGACTGTAGCTGTACCACAATTCATGTTATAACAAAGGAGTTATTAACCATGGTTCTTAGGCAATGAAAAACAATCAATATCACTGTTTTGATTCATGGGTAATTCGGAACAAAATAGGGCCGATGTAGCCCGGTTGGATGAACAACGTGTCAGCAACCGGAGGGTTGCGAGTTCGAATCCAATAAAAGACCGTCGTATACACGGTGGATGGTACACGTTAAATCTGCCATGACCCCAAATGTCCTCACGTTGGTATGGTGTGGAAGTTTGAAGAGTGGGGTATGACCTCGTCATCTGAACGTAGTTAACGTGGTGTTGATATAATAGAAGTCTATGTGTTAAACGTGCCGATCTTGTGCCAATAGCCGATGTGTTGCTCTTACTGCGACGTTAATTAAACATGCATAAAAACATACACATTGGTGGAGTAAAATGATACGACTAGTAAATAATTATAAAAATCGTTTCATCAAATTATGAAACACGACAGGTGAAAGCAATTGAGAAAAAACTAGACTGGTATAAAGTAACCCAATATAAAAAAACAATGAAAGATAGCACACTTGTCTTTCGTTGCTTTTTTATAAACTTGGATACTCAAGCAATAAAATTTTATATAGTACTATAATAGAAATACTCCACACAAAAAGTTTGGAATTCTGAAATGTACTCACATTGAATTTCCAATTCCGTTCCTTGGCGAACCAAAATGTATTTTAACTAATTTCAGACAATCGGCAGAGTTTTCCTGAGATTGCTATCTTCGAGTATGTAAGAATTTTGAATTTGATACAACCTGCTTAAAGATATTTATTACTTTCCAATTAAGCATCTTCTGTATCAATAAATTATTTAAAAAATAATCGATAAATCAAACATTTTTTAGAGGCAGAATCTTTCTTCTTTTTTTGTCTTTCTTTCACACTTTCCCCCGTAGGTGGGGTGTGGAAGTTTAGATAGTGAGATGCCAGGTTATATGTTAACCTCGTCATCCGACCCTGGTTCAAAATTTCGAATTGTTGTCCTCGCATCTTTCCTTTTGGGATTGATCCCGGAGCGTCGCCAATATCCCGTTGTGTTTGTTGCTCCAGTGTGAAGTAATTCAACTACCTATATTTCACCTTTTCATAATTTATTTTGTTTCTTCACAAATATATACATGTGTTCAATTCTCAAGGAGTATTAAAATTAAATGAAGACTGATGTACATTGTTTTTAGTAGGATGATAAAAAAGTCGAAATATTAAAACCACTTTTCCATCCATTACTGATACACAAGAAACAAGGCTACCACGTTGGGACAATAAAGTGAGTGCACTTGGTCATTTTAACTTATGCAATGATTTTTAAGCTATGCCTCAAATGTTTATCGCAAAGAATGCCGTAGTTAAATCAAGAATACAGTATCATCGTCAATCGGCAATAATCTTATATCGCCAAATGATGATTATATTCGAAAATGGCAACCCATCTTTGGTCTATTCAAATAGAAATTGGGTGACGAACATTTTAGTTGACAAATTGGCGATTGATAGGTACCGTTTTCTTGAATTATACCGATGTCATTAATTCCTGTGAATCATACAGCATCAATTAGCTACTCGGTAAGTAACATTTCCGGCCAAAATTTCACCTAGCATAACAGGCTGACATGGGTTTGCGCACCATATCATGTTTTCAGTGCAGAATATATACTGTCTACTTCAAGAACTGCTCACGCCTCCAAGTTGGTAGGAGTAGGTGGTGCTCACTATAGAGAAACACGGCTCATGTCTTTTGAAAAGGGGATTGTTTTTGGCGAATGTTGGCGATAAAAAGAGGGAGTTCACAGACTGAGATCTCGACAAGTAAAAACCATGAAAGATGCACATGTACGGTATTAATAATTTGTCATTTGGTGCTCCAATATGACAAATTGAAATGCATTGCTTCAAACCTCCTCTATGGAAAACGAGATAAGGCTCGTTTCTAAGGCAACAGACAAGTGCAGATTTTGTTGGTGGGAACAGCTATCTTGTTAAGAGACTTTTATTATGCTCCTTCCAAATGTTCATGTCAGCCCCAGATCAACTTGCCTGAATCTCTTTGAAGTATGGATACAAAAGAATGACTGTGTAACCGAAAATATTTGTATATTCTTATTGGAATACGTTTTTTAACAATTCCAAGTGGTTTCGATGAGATATCTCGTCTATCAAGATCTGACTAAATTTGCTAATGACAGATATATAGTCATTAAGACATTGGCGATGTTTTGATGATGAAGTGATCAAGATCTGGTTATTTTTTTCTAATGACGAAATATCTCGTCTATCAAGATCTGGTCAGTTTTGAGAATGAAGAGATGCATTGTTGAGACAATCCCCAAAGTTCAAATTATCCATTGTTTGAATAGAATACTAAAGATACTTTTTAGTGACTATTTAATTGACCACTAATTTTAACCAACCATCCAATACATGGCATATCTATAGTTGACGGCATGTCCTTGAAAGTAGAATTATTATTTGTCTAAATGGCGAAAAGAGGCAGTCACCAAGCCATGCCATCTTCCCATCACAATGAGACATTTGCCACCAGAAAAAAAAGTGTGCACTCCTACAATCGCCAAATCAACGCCAAGCTCATGGCCTTGCCGTTCAACTATATATTAACCCCAATCCGCAATTTCTGTACACTTTAGAATCGTAAGCATCGTAATGAAAGTTAAACATTATTGTTACACAGGTTAAGACATTCTTAAATTCTAATTTTTATGTTTACTAGTGAAGTTGATTTCGTTAAAAAGTTTTACGAATGATTTGAACAGATTAAGATGGAGGATATAGAGTACTATACTTTTTCTTCATTTAGTAATTATTCAATTTTCTCCAATTTCAGCCAATGTCCAATTACAGCAATTTGACGGCGAGTGAGTGCTCCGATATTTTGAGTTTACCAGTTAAAGGTACAAGTGAAGAAGTTAACAACGGTATAAAGATATTACTCATGCTTTTTGTCGTTGGTAAGCAGTAAGAATAAAAGGTATTGTGCATAACAATACGTTGTATTAATCCTATATCACCGCAGAATTATCCGGCGTTACGTGAATTGCATTGGTTAACTGAAAAATTAACCAGTATAATCATTTTTTTTTTCATAAAAAATGCAAATGGGTCATTCCATGCTGAAAGGGAAAAAAATAAAATAATAATAATAGATATATTTGACATAATTTTGGGTTTAAAAAAGTTCTTTGGCAGGTATTAATTGTTTTTTAGAATTTAGTTAGATTTTAGATTAGTTATAATTTTGAATTAGAATTGGAAAAATGAAGAAGTGTTGCGTAAGATACTTAAAAAAAATTGTGTTGAAATTTAATTGATGAATGACAGTTAAAAAAAATTTCATGACTACAATTATGAAAGGCTCTAGAAAGGAATGTATATACTTTTCAAACTATATTGTGTTGGACAGAGCATAATTTTATTAAAATGTTCATGAACCTTTTCTGGTATTCTTCTTTACTGTAACGTATGTTACTACGTTGAATTTAATTATCTGAACTTGAAAATATCAGTAAATTAATAACATTCCTATCAAAGTTTAGCTTTTTATTGGTTTGTTGAACAATTCAAGTGAATATTTTTTTTCATTATTCTTTGCTAACATATTTACACTTCAAGATCAGTACATTTGTCTAAATGTAACATAAGTTACCGTGGAATTGTCCAAATATCATTTGGTGTCAATAAAATAATTTCAATACCATTTCGACTTACCATATGCCATTCTATACCCATCATTACAAAAACCATTTAATATCCCACTTCTTGTGTTATGCAGAGTTACAAAAGGGGTGATATTGAAATTCTACAAAAAGCAATTGAGGTTTGGAGTGATTATGATTGCTTCTTCTTAAGGGGGTCCGGGACACAAAAATCGTCAAATTTTCAAATTTTTTTTTATTGTTTTAAGAAATTCTCTGTGTTTTTCTGCTTAAAATGACGTCTAATTCAAGTTTTTATCTTAATTAGAACTAGAGATATAAGAATTTTTGTGGTGCGTTGTTTTGAAAATCTAACACTCTTGACAGTTGTTGTCATGGCAACAACATTTTGTCTTTAAAACTTTAAATACGTTTTTCTCCATTATATATTTTTTCAAGATTTCCTGTATTCAAATTGCTATAAGTCGAAAACCTATAAAGTTAAAGGATTGAAATTTGGAATATATCTTTTTCAAACATTATACTTTAATTTTGATTCAGCAAATTTGAAACAAATATTTACTTAAAAAATATGACCTTTTTAAAAAAAAGTACCTTAAAATTTTCAAACATTTTCATTCAAATATTTTTTATTTAATATAAAATTAATATTTTTTAAATTGCTGAATCAAAATTAAAGTTTATAAATTTGTGAATAATAAACTAGAATTTTGAAAATTGATCAAGAATATTTTGAGTTTTAGCAATTTAAACTGACCCCTCTTTTTTTCAAAAAATTTTAATTTAAAATTTTTTAAAAACTTTTGGTAAAATTTTGTGTTGTGATTTCGCTTATTAGTTAGATGGGTAATCATTACAAAAAAAATCAAAATTCTAAATTAATAAATAAAATTTTTTTTTTCAATGTGTCCCGGACCCCCTTAAGTAAGTTCCATGTAAGATTAACCTTACTCAAATTATAAAAATGGCGAATAGTTTTGCATGCAGCTTTCTTATCATTATATTTGAGGTGCTCTTGCCCCAGGGATGGAATATTTCTGAATTTCATCATGATTAAGGCAAGGATGTTTGTAATTAATTTGACTTCTAATTTGATTTGACTTCTATTCTAATTTCATACGGTACTAACTAATTTGATAGCATTATGCGATTAATGTTTTAAAAAACAAATGCACTTGTTTAAAAAAAATCTTGGTAAAATAACAAATTAAAAAAAAAATGAAATGGCCTTTAGTAAAGACGAAACAAAGGTGACCAATTACCATTATAAAACTATAAATTTTCAAAATTCCTTATTCGGATTTTTTTGACGTTGATATTCTTTCAAGATCGTCAAAGTATCTTTCAAAAATTGCTTTATTCTAACTTTCCAATCGATTCCCTGGTTTCAAATCAAATCCTTATAGCGTTGTTCCCCAAATCAGAGATTTAGTTTCTGAATGGAAACCACGTACCTTCTCAGAATGAATAATGATGATTTGCCTATGAGTACAGCTTTCAACAGTCTCAGAATATAATTTGAAACAGGGAAACAAATGTAAGTTTAAATGAGTTCAATAGGCTTGTAAGGGAAACCTGTCAAAGGATAAAAAAATCTTTGAATAGTTACAACATACGATCATCTGCTCGTCTTATTCTAAAACGTTTTGAGCTGCATACTTTTGTTTTTTATTAAACAGAAATATAGTGCCACATGTGTTAAACCAAGAACAATTGAGGTGATTGAAACATACACATGGCTGACAAGAAACGTACACGTGTCTATAGTAATATTGGACTTAAACTAAATCATTCGCTAAAATCAAACTTCTAAATACTTTAACACATCTCTACTATTATAAAAGGAAGTGTTTGTGTCTGTCTCATTGCTGTGTGTCTCCATACGAATCTATAGCACTTACAGTCATGAAATTTGGCACACAGATTTTTAAATTTAATATAGAACATTTTGAATTAATTTATTAGCTTTTTTACCCCCGTGGGGTTCTTCTTTTGGACGATCGCCAAGTTTCCACTCTGCCACGGTGCATGAATGAAGTTGCTGGTCTAATGGTATTCTCGAAGCTCTAAATCTATTTTCTTCTATTTTCCCCGAGCGGTATTTTCCTTTAATTTCATTGGTTCTTTTATTTTTTCCTTTCATTTCTTTGACGGATGTTCTTTCCACTTTATATGTTAACTGGAAGAATTAACGTTCTATTTAATTTAAGTCATTGTCCAGTGCAGTCGCTTCAGGTTGTATTATTTCTTGCTTGTTTCTTTAGCTTTAAGACTTTTTGAAAGTATACCGATATTTAATTTCTATCATTTGTGCATTTTTTTGTTTATTACTTGTTTTATTTGGTTTTATCGGAATCAGTGAGGTTGATTTTTTAAAAGCATAACTTTGTCACGGGCAACGCCGTGCGGGTACTGCTAGTATATACTGAAAGATATTTGCAGTAGCAGCTCAACAGGCCCACTAAAAATTCCTACCAAATCAAAACTATTAGAATTTTGAAAACCCAAAGTTTAGCAAATGTCGAATTTTGACGACCAATCTGCCATGAAAAGAGCGTAATAAAAAATAAAAAAATACTTAGAATAAAACAATTTATTTACAAAAAAAGATACGTTCAATAAGTCATAAAGTATATTAATTTAAATTCTGCAATAATAATTTGTAGAAAATAAGCTTTTCCAGCGATAGTCGCTTCCAGCAATAGATGTTAAAAAAGTCCTTTTGCACCTAGGCGTAATATTTGCGGACATGCATTCTTTTTTAAGAAGTTTGCTTTGGTACAAGCAACCATCCTTTAAAGTTTAGCCAAAAAAAAAAAATCCAAATTACCCTTTATTCACTATTACAGGTTAATTAAACAATAAACACAAATTATTTTTTTCTAGCTCTTTGCTTCTTAGAGATATACTTTCTATTACGAAGCAAGTTCCATTATTTTCCCGAAAGTTTTATAACTGTCTTTACAGGTAAGTTCAACTAAATATTTTAGTTTAAAACTACTATTTCTCATATTTAATGCACGTATAAGTAGTTAAATGTAAATTTAGAAATGATAAGTCCATATTTTGTGCACAGATTGAGTGAGTGGCACTGAACCAATCTCACACTTCAGTACGTATCACAAAATTAGAGAAACACACACACACCACAAACAATATTAAAAAACCCTCAGTTTTTATTTCATACGTAATTGAAGGCCTCGGAGGTAAAAAGTGATAACCCACATTATTGTAGTTTAGAGATAAATAGATTTATATTTTCATAAAATATTTACTATTACATATTTCAAATTGAAAAACTTATTGTTAAACATTTATTATGCATAATACCCTCCTTAAAAATGTTCTTTTAGAAATAGTACTAAAATCAACATTTATTGCAATTATAACACACTGAACAATTTTAATATAGCTATAAATGTGAGGGTTATAATTGTTTACATGAAATAGTAGTTAAAGAATGAAGATGAGACATAATATTATTATAACAGATTTCGCAAAAATAAAGTGTCATTAATCTTAACTTTTTGACATAGAGATACCCTACATAACTGTAGACCTAAAATGCTTGCAAATGCTCTCTTGCATACTGTCAGTTGGAGACCATTTACTCGCATATTGTAAATGACAGACACAGAGCGCCGACTATCCCCTTGGTATACCTACGCTTTACATTTTCAATTTTTATTAACCCAAAAATAAAGCTGTTCTGGGCATCGAAGTCTTGCAGCTTCCAAAATGTATGAAATAAATTCGGTCTCTCATCTTCACCAATTCTATCGAAGCATTTTTTGGGCATCTACAATCTTGACCCATTTCTGCTGATTTCACCTTGGAACCTTTCCCGCGGTACTGCCAATAATATGCTCCTGAATTTCTTTTCATGGAATTTAACATTGCCTTACATACTCCTCTCTTCCTTTCACGACCACATTTTTGCTGTGGCATCTCCGGAATACTGGAAGATGTAACTTGTCCACCATCCTTCAAAAACAAAGAAATACATATTTATTGTTGTCCATGTTATATTTTAAATGGATTTAGAAAAATTGTGTACTTTTTACTATAAAAATTCATATGTGATTAGCAGTCTGCAATTTTTTTTTCATTAAAGTGACTTTGAAAAAAAATATATAATTTCCATTGAACGGGCTAAAATGATATAAAAAGCAATAACCCACATAAATCCCATATAAGCAGAATAATGAGTGCAAACAGTGTTAACATTGTAAAAAGACAAAAATATTCATATAAAATCTAATAATGCTAAAATGTATTGGTAAAATATTGCCCTAATAAGCATTTTATAAAACAGTATGTAAATATTTATAAATCACATTACAGACAATGGCGTTAAACACATAGCTACATAAAATCTGCAAAACTTACCTGCACAAGTTCTTCTGATGAATTCTCACCGTATTGGAAAGCTACAATGAAATCAGGATCGTTTAAACTATCATCACTATTAAAATCATGATCACTTTCCCTGTTGTTCTTCTCATTAACACACACTTTTCGTTTGCTAAACGCATGCCTCTAACCTCATTGTCCTCCATCTTTAAAGTGTGGGTTGTGATTATTTACTGCAGAGATGTGTGGCTTATTGTGAAAGTGTAGCAGTATTACGCTGCCATCTGTCAACAGAAACTCGTACTACTTGAGCAGCTAAATAGTTACGTGAAACTTTTAGCGAAATTAGTGCAAGTTACGTGGACAATTCGAGGGAGTTTTAGTACAAAAAAGCAAAGCGGATGGTCTGTGAAGATTTTACTGCTACTGTCCAAATTATGGAGGAAATGGTACAGCTACACTCTACATTTATGAGCGGTGGCAACGGCCTTGGCGATTGTTTTGGCGTACTACTAGTAGCAAGTTCCTCTAGGTTGAAGCAACCCACCTGTATTTACGGTTATTGTGGTTTTCATGGCAACCTCTGCAAACGGTTACTTTCAATTTTCATTTTGAATATTCTAAAAAATTCTTCAAAATGACCATTAGAAACGAACACTCATCTGATTTTTCCACGCGACATTGTATTACACTGCGGATTTCACAATTTTCGTTGCCGATCTATAAAAATGTGAATTCACACATTTATGCTGTCATACGATGTTATATAGCCGAAAGATGCGATAAGATGGCAAATCGGTCAACCAAGTCAAATTTTCACTGAACTGTCACGTGACTACTAGTCGATATGTTGGTTAGTTGGTTATACTTTTAGAAGCTCGTCTCAATAGCCTACTTATATTTTACGTTCAGTCTACTTATATTTCACGTCTATGGTCCAAATACTCTCGCATAAATCCGCATATCTTAAAAGTAGTTTATAGACGATAAGGTGCCATTGGCTAATAATTTATTCGATATTCACCGATCCAATAATTTTTCAATTCCGAATTCCCTTGTAATTTTTATTGGCCGCGTGCGAAAAAGCAAGCAAACGATGTGGAATACGAACATGAAACACTTTCCGCTGTAAAAACACAACTGTCCCCTACATCTAGCTTGACAACGAAAGCCTCTCATACGTAGGGAATGAACTGTCTTAAATTCGAAATCAGAATTTCAGGTTCGATTATCTTTTTAAGGATATGGACACTTCATAAAATGAATAGCGATCAGCTCTTATACATCATTCTGTTGAAGGTTTTTACTGGTTAATTAGTATTTAGCAGAGCTCATTTGTGATTTTAATCCGTTTCCGCTTCTTCCACCATTAATTAACCATTAATTAACGAGATAGAGTGACGTTAATGCAGACCAATTAGAACATTGTAATTAACATTCCACGTACAACGGGAATTTGTTTCGGTATTGACTCTATTAAATTCTGCCGCTACAGTAGCTATGAATGTCGATTTTAGCTGTTTGATGTGTATTATACAAGACACAGAATGTATCTCTGTCTCTAATATCTTTATATATTTCACTAACGTACATAAAGTCGGTATTATTGGGGTACATTGGCGAATGACAGCAAACGGATGTAAACAATATTAAATCAACTGCTAGGAGATTAATTCGCCAATTTTGCCGCACATGGAATGAGCTTAAGTTGAGATAAGAGCTGCATTGCTGCATTGAAGAGCACTCGCTGCAATTATAGCTCACTCTCAGTTTCATGAAATTCTCCAGCAGACCGATTACAGAAGGCATGAAGAAATCTAGAAGATAGAAATTAGCGCAATAAAAGAAAATGTGATCCAACCCAAAAATAGGCTTAGCTATAAGAACATATCGAATTGCCTTTGAACAAGCGAATGAGATGCAATTGAAGTGACGTTCAGAAGCTAATTTGGGTAACATTATCGAAGTGTGAACTTTTTATTGTGCAGTATATTGGAAATGCGAATTGACCATCAGTAAGAATGTATTGGAAAATATGAACAAGACGTTTTAAATTTTAGAGTAATTTACTTCATTGGGACGTATGAAAGAAATCTGGTACTTTTATCTATGTTGATATTCATCCTAAATGGAAATAAGGTATAGAATGTGAGTAACATCGCTGCCATCAATATATGTCAGCAATTCTCTAACTTCAGCACAGATGCTATGCGTGGGTCTGTTAGTATAAGTCTTACACAAAACATGGTTGCCCAGTTGGAGTCAGGGATTAGCAACCAGAGTGTCGCTAGTTTGAAACTAACCAAAGACCTTCGTGTCAGTTGTTGACCTCGTCACCTGACTATGGTTCGGAATTGCATGGTATTGTCCTCCGGTCCCTTCCAGGTGTGATCCCGGACCTTCACCAATAGCCCGTTGTGTTGCTGCAATTCCGACGGTAATTATTTACCTACCTATTGCGTAAAATCCTTTTTCTTTCTGTTTATTTTTACCTTTTAGGTGCAGGAGTTGGCGGATGCATTGCTATCTTTTCTGGTCATTTACCTGGAGATTTTGAAGTAAGTGGAGAACAAATACTCGTAATACCGTTTCAAAGTTAAAGGATTCAATGTTTCGTTTCTTAGCTATTCATGGACATATTAGTCTACTAAAATTGTATATGTATTGAAGTTCAGCTGTATTTCTTTTGTAGGAGTGCGCAACATGTGGCAGAAGGTAGTAGCAGTAGTAGTTGAATTAATATCAAGAACTGGAGCGATAAAACGAGCCATTGGTGACAATCCGGGATTAATCTCGAATGAAAAGATCCGGGCCAGAGAACGATTTACTCTACTAGACATGAGAGAATTATTTTATTTTGATCGCGTGTAAAAAATTATAAGCTTAATTTTCAGAAAGGCAGATATACAGATGTCAGTGAAATAAGAGAGAGTGCTCAAAATTTTGAGGTGTTGTCCACAGTTCTTTCCCTTTTTAATTGATCCCGGACTGTAGCCAGTAGTTCTTTGTGTTGCTCCAGTTCGACATAAATTCAATAACAATCCCAGTGAAGTTGTGCAACTGAGTTTTTTTTTTAAATCAGGTTTTCATTCTCGTTTTTACCATGTAGCTTACTATTAACAAATTAAGTTCACTGCCTCGTTGTGCTATATATATATACAGTCCAGTCACATTAATGTGACCACCTGTCAAAAGCCAGAATAACCAACTTTGGCAGAGCGGACCGCTGCGAGACGTGCAGGAAGAGAGTCAATTAGGTTTCTGAAGGTGTTCACTGGGATGTTGAGCCATGCCGACTGCAGTGCTGTGGCCAGCTGCGCTAGATTACCTCCCTCCTCCAGTCTGGATCTTTCCAGCAATTGTTGCAGGGTGTTTGCTTTCAGACGTTTCATGCCGTATACGCCAACGTCCATCTGTCCGATGGAGCATAAAACGTGATTCATCGGAAAAAGCCACCTATCGCCACTCTGTGGACGTCCAGTTTCGGTACTGGCTTGCAAATTCCAGCCTTCGTCGCCGATGAACAGCATTCAGCATAGGTGCATTAACCAGGCGTCTGCTGCGGAGGCCCATGCGCAGCAACGTTTGCTGAACCGTTGTTGAGGATACACTCTTGGTAGCCCCTTGGTTCATCTGGGCTGTCAGTTGCTCAACAGTTGCACGTCTATTCACCCGAACGCATCTCCGTAGCCTTCGTTCGCCTCTGTCATCTATTGCCCGTGGTGCACCACATGTGCCACGCCGCTGATTTTGGATAGTGCCATTTTGCCATGCACGGTATACTTTTACCACGGCGGCACGCTAACAGTTCACAAAATTAGCCGTTTCCGAAATGCTTCCACCCTTGGCCCGAAAGCCAATAATCATGCCCTTTTGGACGTCGGATAAATCGCTACGTTTCTGCATTACGCCAACGATTGAAATGCTTTCCGATGCCCTACGACATCCTTTATATACACTCCACTGCAATGTGCTGCACTTGCCTTTTGTGATTGGTTATTTCACGCTGACGTCGAAAGTAGGTGGTTGTCACATAAATGTGACTGGACTGTGTGTATATATATGAGCAGCAAATCGCTAAAGAATTGCTCATACCCTCCCCCAAACACCATTAAAGGAAGTGCAAACGTAGAGAACAAAACGTTATAAAAAGAGTAGGAAGACGAAACCAAACCCGCAACAGCAGTTAGGAGTCCGGCAACTCCAAGCCCAAAGATCGCCATTAAATGCCACTATCCTCTTCATCCAATAAAACGCTAACATTAATGACAGTTAAATTCTTGTTACAAAGAAACTAGAATAATAAAAATAGTTGTGTTCGTAAACGAAAAAAAAAAGATATTTTTGAAAAACCAATTACGTTTTCGTCTCCAGCCCTATTTGAAAAATAAAATTCGGATACAGTATAATAAAATTGAAATGCAATTAATACGACTCAGAAGAAATTAAGAAATAGAATTAGTCATCGGTTACATAATTGTTGATATTATTAAATCTTTTAAGAATAGAAAGAATAGAATTATTAAATCTTTTAAGAAAACTTGTATTTATTATTGAGAAGTGTGTTTTTTAGACAATTAAATTGTAAGAGAAAATTAGATTTAGAGTTACCAATTTTTCTGAAACGTTGGTGCCTCCCCCCTCCCCCCGTTTTTTTTGGACGCAAATGTTTTTGGTATATATGTGTCCGGTTCCCTACAGATCTGAAAAGTTTGGAAGGAATTCCTCGGTAAACTGTATGAGAAATAGCGAAAACTTCTTGTTTTCGGGAAAGGAGACGATTGGTGAAAATTTTGCAACAACATATTGCATTTTTGGCTAAACCGTTAGAGATATCAAAATTCCGTGAGTGCTAATCGATCGGGCGTATGAAGTTCTACCCGGGTACACATCTTAGTCCATTTCGCCCGGGAAGGTTTTGGATTTAGAACAAAGAAACTTTGGTAATTTTTCGAAATTTCGAAATTTTGGTCACTTTTCCCATACATTAACATTAAGGCGAACCCTACGATGGGCTATAGTCCAGAACCCCTCGGGTTTTTTGGACGCAAATTTTTTTGGTATATATGTGTCCAGCAATCGTATTATAGTAAATTTTTTCAGATATATTTGTGTCCCAAAATATTAATTTAATAACTGGAAATTTAAAATCGTTACGTTTATCGTAAACAAAAATGTCAGCTTTGCCACGCGAAACAGAAATTTTGAAGTCAAGAAAATCAGCTGTAATAATATATAAATTGGTTCTAACTAAAGAAAGGTCACCTGGATAGATCTGGAAAGATTATCTATCCAGATGACCTTTCTTTTGTTAAAACCAATTTAGATAATAATATAACTGATTTCCTCGACTTAAAAATCTATATATATAATTCTCTTACGTGGCACGCAAAAAAAGACGTTATTAGCTATCGTGTTTTGGCAACATTGTACGATTATTTGTTTTTCACGGATCCTCGCGCTTGAATTGAATTTATGGCGTTATCGGATAAAATTTTATTGGAAAAAAAATGAATTTTCATCGAGCTGTTGCAGTTAATAATAGAAATCAAAGAAAGCGGAGGATCTTTTCAGGGCCAACAATTATAGTTCAACAAGACGCTTGCACTACAACTTTCGACAGCAAACTCAATGAAAATGCGTGGGTGGCTCGAGTGCAGGGTAAATATACACTCAAACAACATGCTGAGTAATCAATTTCCAAATCCGCCCTCACATTTCGAGTCAAAATTTTCTCAAAGTTTTCACTTGAATTCAGATTCTATCGGTACTGTATATATCTTTTCTGAAAAATAGCAAAAAAATTTCGGTTTGAAAAATGTTTTTTTGGAATATCATATTTTGTAAACAATCCCTTCTGCTAGGACACATGTCTTCATTGATGCGAGCGAAGCGAGCATAGGTTCGCGCATCGAACCAATGAGGACTGCGAAGAAATCCTCCGGGGGTTGGCGAGCGTTTGCGAGCAGGGGGCGAGCCCCCTAGTTTCTTATAAATGTGTATATATATACACACATATTCTCTACTTGTCATTTATTATACAACTCCAGACAAGTTGCTTTCATTGCTGATCATTTAGAGATCTGCACAGTACTTAAAGGCTAACGAGCTTGTGCAGAAATATTGAAATGCCCCTTGAGCTAATAGAATGATAGCCAAATGCTATGCCGTTTCCAACAACGCATAAATTGTTTTTACATTAAAAAATTCTCAGTTTGCTTCCCTTACAGTGACCAAGTATCCAAAAGTAGAAAACCCACAAATATACACTATGGCTGATCGAATTTAAACGTAGGGGAAGACCATGGGCTTTTTGAAACTGCCGCAAAAATGTTTTAGTAAAATAGAAACCAAAAGAAGGTAGGTAAGGGTAAAGTTGGTATGGTTTTTGATATTACTTCTTTCTAGTTCGTGAAAAATGTATAAAATATTTTTCAATAGTTATGTGACCTGCTTTTCATACATGGTTTAGATAAATTCTGCATATTGATTTTCAGAAAAGAGAGGCTTTTGATCCAACAACGTTCTTTTTGTTCATGCTGCCACCTATCATGTACGAATCTGCTTACAACTTACATAAGGTAATTCGTTAATTATACTGTTAAAATAGCACAAGGCAATTCTACTACTTTAAATGATATTCATTTCACAAGAATCTATATATATAATTCTCTTACGTGGCACGCAAAAAAGACGTTATTTGTTTTCGCGTTTTGGCAACATTGTACGATTCTTTGTTTATCCCAAAGCCTCGCGCTTCAATTGAATTTATAGCGTTATCGGATGAAATTTTATTGAAAAAAAAATGAATTTTAGTCGAGCTGTTGCAGTAAATAATAGAAATCAAAGAAAACGGAGGATCTTTTCAGGGTCATTTAAAAAAAAGGTCCGTTTCGGGGCAAACTATTATAGTTCAACAAGACGCTTGCATTACAACTTTCGACAACAAACTCAATGAAAAAGCGTGGGTGGCTCGAGTGCTGGGTAAATGTACACACAACCAACATGCTGGGTTTTCAATTTCCAAATCAACGCTCACATTTCGAGTCAAAATTTGCTCAAAGTTTCCATTTGAATTCTGATTCCAGAGGTACTGTAAATATCTTTTCTGATAAACAGCATAACATTTAGATTTGAAAAATATTTTTTTGGAATATCATATTTTGTTTACAATTCCTTCTGCTAGGACACATGTCTTCATTGATGCGAGCGAAGCGAGCATAGGTTCGCGCAGCGAACCAATGAGGATTGCGAAGGAATCCTCTGGGGGTTGGCGAGAGTTAGCGAGCAGGGGGCGGGCCCCCTAGTATTTGTATAATTAGCTAATCTTATCTAATTATATGTGGAATTGTTGACTCTTGGAAGAGTTGGAAGAAGTTGCATTATGTATGATGTTTCTTGTCGCGGTCAGTATCCAATTTAAATACGTAATCTATTGAAAAAAAGTTTTTGGAAGAATCACACAATAGGCAGTTTAGTCTTCATAATTCGTATAGAATCCATTTAGTTTCTGAAACTGTATCTGTATTAAAAGTAGCTGCAGTATAGTTATCATTTATTAAAAATACAATCAGCAAATGAACGCTCGGAATTCATTTTTATGCTACCATATTTCGATTATGCTATAAATGTTCAGGGCATTTCAGATTTAGTTTTATTACACTTGTATTTATAGTAAAAACCCAATGAAATATTTTTACCATGTTTTGAAAAAGACTAATATATTTGTTGTCACGTACGTATTTTTTCTCGTTATGCAACATTTTTTATTTATATAGATTTCCACGAAACTTATATAAAATTGAGCACACGTAGGAAAAAAGAAAAACCTTTTAAGCTGTAGTTCATTAATTATAAATAAGCCTCCATCCCCTTCCCGTTACCCTGGTAACACCCGTCTCTTAAATGTTGAGCTCACATTTCCCACACCTCTTCCATTTGATGTTTGGATTTCACCTTGAGCATCATCAAATGGATCACTAAAAATGAAGCCTTCATTTGAAGTGGGTAAAATGTTTGGGTCGACCATCGATGCATCAATAAAGAGCCGCTACCGTGTTTATAGAAGGGGGTATGCTGAATGGATAAGTAAAGTTTCATTTTTTTCAAAGGCACAGTTTCAAGACGGTGGTTGGAAAGACTTGTTTGTGTTGCATATGAAGACCTGTTTCATCACCTTCTTATCTAGTTACTAGCTGAGTAACCCGGGGCTGCTCGGTTTTAAATTATGACCGCGACTGCTAAAATATGACCGCGACAATTCCCTGTGTTAACTCAAATACAGAAACCCTGTAGAACGTGTTTTCTACCACGACATTTTCCGGTGTTAACTCAAATACGCAAACCCTGTAGAACGTGTTTCCTTGTCCATGTCCATTTATTGCAGAAAAACAAACTTTAGATTTCAAAATTTTGGCTTCGAGGGGTACTTTAGGACTACCTGTGTACCAATTTTCATGGTTACAGATTCGTCTGAAGACAGGAAATAAATAGCCCATGTTTTCCGCAGTGTTCTAAAGTAAATATAAGTGTACCATATTTGGTGTGGATTGGACAAACGGTGTAGATTTGTATAGATAATACACACACACATTCTATTATTGTATATATAATGGTATTTGATTCGGATTTCACCTTGAATATCATTAAATGGATCACTGTTAAATATAGCTTTCATTTGAAGCGGGTAAAATGTTTGGGTCGACCATCAATGTAACAATAAAGAGCCGCTACTGTGTTTATAGAAGAGGGTAGGCTGAATAGACAAGTTAAGTGTTATTCTTTCGAAAGGCATAATTTTAAGACAGGGTTTTTGAAAGACTTGCTTATGTTGCATATGAACACCTTTTTCACAACCTTTTACCCTCTTATCTAGTTATTTTTTCCTTCACAGTAGATGTATTTGATCTGTTATAATGACATCATTCAGAATACTCGATGCAATTGTAGCGGTTGATCATTTACCTACACTTTATTAGTCACAACCAGCGATGTCCTTAATTGAATTCTCATGTATCAAGACAATCTGTCCGTTCCTATCTCATGCTGTCTTTTTGAATAGAGGCAAGGACTTTTTCTAATTCCTTACAAGTGCCCGTGTGATTGGTTTTTACATAGTAACAATCTCAAAAATCAAGAGTTCTCGGCAAATCCAACACCTTGCTACAAAATACTTGGAAAGGAGTTTAGGTGAAGAATAAATTTGAACAAAGCTGTAAATTTTAAGAGATTTACGTAATTTCCTTATAAAATCACCCGATTTCAAAAAGCTTTAAACATTGTACTTGGATATATTAGAGGTAACAGTTATTTCTATAACTTTCACCACAATGTGCAAGTTTGTCTGATTTGAAAAATGTTTAAGTTCTACCTTTCATAAGCAATGCACAAGTTTGTCTTTTCTCACTTGGCATATACACTAGGGTGGTCCAAAATTTCGAAGGTGAAAATATTTTAGGCCCTACCCTCCTATTTTGTTCCAATGTATTAAAAAATAAATCAGACAAAATTTGAAAACATTTTAATAATATTATGAGGTAGCTCAATGCAGATCACGTTTGCATCATTGTTCAATAGTGTTAAATTGCTTGCATCATTGTTCAATGGTGTTAAATTGTTTGCATTATTGTTCAGTAGTGTGTTGTCAAAAAACCAAACTAACCACAGATAAAATTGCTATTGTAATCAATAAAAAATAATTGTATTATAAAAACATCATTTTTATATAAACGTCATTTTTAGATATACGTCAGATCGCAAGGCTGTGTTTGTTGTTGCTGAAACGGCAAGGAGTTTGGGTTGTGAAGTGGATGATATTATCCTAAGCAGAAGTTCTATTCGACGAAAAAGAATGAAACACCGCTCTAATATGTTTCAGCAGCTGAAAACTGAATTCCAGGAACCGAATGCTAAATCAACAGTTCACTGGGATGGTAACGGTTACAAAACAAAACTGGGAAAGAAAAAGTCGATATAATTCCTGTCATAGCATCTGAAAAAAGTGCCCATCAATTATTTATAGTGGCCAAACTTGCATCAAGAACCGGAGAAAATCAAGCTGTTGCAGTTTATGCAACTTTGCAGGACTGGGGCTTAGCTGACAAAGTGTCTGCTATGTGCTTTGACACAACGAGTGTGAATACTGGCTAAAGCAATGGCACCAGTATCTTACTGGAACAAAAAAATTAACAAGACCCTACTATATTTGGCATGTCGACACCACATCATGAAATTGATTATTGGTGCAGTTTTTAATAAATGAATAAGATTCTCTTCTGCACCAGATGTACTTCTCTTTAAAAGATTCCAGGCCTACTGGGAGTTCATTAATAAGAATAGGACAGGAATCAATAATAAGGACATTTGGGCCCAAGTGGCTGATATAAAGAACGATAGAATTAAACTTGCTGAAAAAATACTGCATGATTCCCACTCAAGAGATGATTATCGAGAATTTCTTGAACTGATTTTAATATTTCTCGGTAAAACCCCTTCTTGAGGAATCAGATTTATGGCACCTGGGGTTATGCACCACGCTCGATGGATGTCAAAAATATTATACTGTCTTAAAATATGGATGTTTAGTTACCAGTTTATACCATCACTCCAACAGAAGAAAAAGGGTTGCAAAATATATGAATATATGCAATACATATGTATTTAAAAGCTTGGAAGACAGCTTCTTTACCTCAAAATGCAACATACAATGCTTTTAATTTAATGAAATCTTTATTACAGTATAAAAAGATTGATGAAGAAATAAGCAAAGTTGCATTAGAAAAACTAACCAATCACGTTTGGTATTTATCAGAGGATCTTGTGGCCTTAGAGCTTTTTTTGACAATCAAGTGCCTCATTGCATTAAAAGGCAAATGATAAATGCTATGAAAGAAGAAAATGGAAAAAATAATCTTGCAAAACGTTCTGACATTAAGCTCAAAACTTTTATGGACATGAAATTTGAGGACTTTGTAACAAAGCAGTCAGTTTTGTTATTTAAAAGAATGAGTTTACCCGATACATTCCTTCAGGTAAATCAACAAATCTGGGAGCATCAGGAGAATTATTACAAAGCACTAAACATTTCTGAAGGAATTCCAGCTGTTAATGATCTTGTTGAAAGGGGTATAGTCCTAATAAAAGAGTTTAATAGGAAAATAACACAAAGTGAAGACCAACTACAATTCTTGTTGTAGGTTATCGAAGAACACTGGCCAGTTTATCCCGATTGCAAAAAGCAGAGTTTAGCAGGCACTTGCACAAGCACAAAGCACACTCATTGCTGTTTAAATGTCACTTCTATTATTTTTAACTCACAAAATGCTAGAAATTTGAAGAAACTATAATTGTATGTTTTTTCTAGATGGAGTTTTGTTTCTCCTTCTACATCTATAGCATAAAATAGAAAAACACGGAACTTTGAGGGTGTGGAGCTACCTTTAAATATTAAAAATATGAGCTCAAACTTCACAATAATTATTTTTTACATAGATGGAACCAAATAGGAGGGCAGGACCAATAAAATTCTTTCTTTCTAAAAAAAAGGCCTTTTTTGGACCACCCTAATATACACTATATGGGCAAAAGTATTTGGACACTGCAGAAATACGGAGGAGGATCCATCTTAGTGTGGGGTTGTTTTTCCAGGTTAGGACGGCCCATTTGGTTTATGTGCCTGGTATCATGAACGCTGAAGAGTACCTCGACGTTCTGGATAATTCGGCTTTGCAATGGCAATACTACGGCGATGATGGTTGTTTCTTCCAGCAGGATCGAGCTCCATGTCATACTGCAAAACGTGTGCTGATCTGGTTACCTGAAAATGAGGTAAAATTGCTTGACTGGCCTGTTCAGAGCCCCGATCTCAATCCGATCGAGCACTCGTAGGACAAACTGGAGCGACAAGTACGACACCGCCACGCATGCCCATCTTCATTACAATCTCTCACAACCTTGCAAAAGGCATGGCGAGCTGTTACTGCCCAGACTTACAGAGGACTTGAGAAAAGTATGCCTCGACGTGTTTCTGATATAATACAAACAAAATGAGGGCCTACCCGTTACTAAATAGAATAATAAAACACATGCAGTGTCCAAATACGTTTGGTAGTGTATAAATTTACACCAAATCTATTAGCCAGTGATACTTGAGGTCTTCAAGGACCAGCTCAGATTGGTGAATAAGCTGGCCTGTGGGACAGCCGAGACAGGAGATGAGGTGTTAGGGCAGAGCCTGAGATGAATTGCATTTAGATCTCAGATCTTCAATCTTTTAGTCAGTTCGATCTTCATTGAGTTCAAGGTGTACACTATGAAGTCTGGAGAGAGTAGCCAGATCTTTTCTGTTAACTATTTTTCGTAGGGAGGCACTGGGCCGTGGTAGCCCTGTTTAAAGAGTAACGGATTAGCAACAGGAGGTTTGCGAGTTCGAACACAGTAGAAGACCACCGTGTACAAAGGGGGCTGGTGCAAGTTAAATTTGTTGTGACCACAAATATCCGTGGTGTGGAAGTTTTTAGAGCGGGCTGCCAGCTCAGGTGGACCATCGTCATATGACCATGGTTCAAAATTACGTGGTGTTGTCCTAGATTTTTTCCCTTCGGATTTGATCCCGTGCCATCACCAATAGACCGCTGTATTGCTCCAGTGCGATGTTAATAAAAATATCTACCAATCAAGGGAGGCACTAGGTTGACTCTAGGCATACCAGTCATTAATAGATGATTAGGGTTTTTATTGCGTAAGGTTTACCAGTAATAAATTGGATGAGTGCCCCAAATTGTGTACTTACACACTTTAAATTTGGAAGCAAATTCTTCAGAGGTAAGTCTGTCAGTATAGCATCGGTATAGCTGGTATAGTCGTTATAGCATCTAGACTACCATTTTATAGTGATTATATAAAAAAAACTTTTCGAATTTTTCGATTCAATCTAATGGAGAGCTTGCTTAGATAAATGTTTGGTTGAGTTTATTTAAGACTAGCCACTGCATGGCCAGAACGGTGTTTCCCGTGACAATTCTTTTCGTGGGTTCAGTGTGACGCTCGCCAACCCCCGGTGATTGCTACGTATTCCCATTTGGTTTGCTTCGCTAGCGAACTCTACAGACAACGCCGTGATGGCCTCGAAATGGCTATTATCAACAACGCCAATCAAGACACGCTGGAATCGGAAAACTGGCATGGTTCTAAAGGAATTAAGACGACAAACGCTTGTGATGTCAGCGGTCGAAAATCGCAAAATCCTCGTCTTTTTTCAATGATCTCACATTCCGGAAAGTAGAAAGAAAGGTGAAAAAACTAAAAATTAATTTTAAAATGTTCAAGATTAAATTTTAAAATTCGGGCGCTACAAAAAAAAATCGCAAAAAATTCGGACTTCCTGAGTGATTAATTTTCACTATTGTAAGTGCCATAGATTCGTCAGGACACTGAACACCGTACACAGAGACACAGACCAAGACTTCCTTTAAAAAAGGAGAAATTACTGCCTATCAGAAGTAATTTGCGAGTGTAAGCCTCGGTGCTCTTAGAGGTATGGATACAATGCGTTTTCTTAGTTTCTCTCAACCGGCAAAATCCTCATTTTGAAACTGAAATTAAAACTGTTGTGCTATTCATTCCTCAGATTTTGCAAAAAATTATGAATATCCTTCAGAACACCAGCGCAACTGGGAATATATATTTCGGAATCGCGACATAGCTGATATTAAAATTATACTTATCAAGTCAACTGTGTTACATCTAAGTGTAGTTCGATGCAATTCAAGAAAATATTCGCATCCTCATTCAATGTATTCCCCGATTGAAATACTTTTGTAAGGATACTGGTAATAATAATCTTTTTAAGAGTTCAATTAGCTTTATGTCTACAAAGAAATCCCTTGTTAGCACCATTGGGAATGAAACGAATTTTCGCTATTATAATTGAGGCAGAATAATAACTTCTTTCCTAACGCGTTACCAAAAAATTTCTATCAAAATATACTTTTCGCATCTATTAGGTTGTTTTCTGTTCAGACTGGATTTTCAACTAGAGACGAACTAATGACGGAATTCAATTATTGGTATCCCAAGTGGGCTGAGAATGTATACATCGTCTTTGAAAACCGAAATAAGAAAAAAATATGCAATACTGCTGTACTACAGCCCACTTATTATGACTTATAATCATTAAGCTGAGAACTTTGCCTCTCAGTGAAAAAATATTAACACAATATTTTCTGAACTGATTGGTTGGTGGCTCTCTTTAAACCAAGCGTCCCCATTTTTGCATATTCTTTCTCTAAAAGTGTACTGGAATGAACTGGAAAAATGTACTACTGGACATATATACATAAAATGGTGTTTTCTACATATGAGCAGCATTAGGCTGAAAAAATTGCTCATACACTCCCCCAAACTCCCTGATGACGCCCTGATCCACCAACATTTCTTCATTTTTTATTATTTTTTAAGACTTTTGTTACATTTTTTTAGAAATTCTTGTGTTCTTGAAATTATATTGCTTACCATGCTATGTCTGCAGCTTCAGCGCGCTTGCATGGGTAGTTTCAAGTTTCGGTTTCTGGTTAATGCACCCCGGCTGTTTGGTTATTTTTTGTTATTTTGTGTGTGTTATGTTATTTTGTATATTTTATGTTGTTATTATATATATATATATATATATATATATATATATATATATATATATATATATATATATATATATATATATATATATATATATATATATATATATATATATATATATATATTACTAAATTGTATTAAATTAAATAAAGTATTAAAATCGATTGTATTTTGATTTCTTTTAAGTGACAACTTTGTTTTTTAACCCTCCAAGTGGTTTCGACTTGATATCGCGTTCATCAAGATCTGGCCAATTTTGCTAATCCTAAGATATCTCGTCATCAAGATATTGGCAATTTTTTGATGATGAGATCAGAATCTTGTCAGTTTTCTTCTAATAACGAGACCTTTATGACAGAGGTATGTCGTGAAAAACAAATTATTATCTTGATGGAATAGGTATCTCGCGTGAAAAACAATTTATTATATTGATGGAAGAGGTATCGCGTGTAAAACAAATTATTATCTTGATGGAAGAGGTATCTCGCGTGTAAAACAAATTATTATCTTGATGGAAGAGGTATCGTGCGTGTAAAACAAAGTATTATCTTGATGGAAGAGGTATCTCACGTGAAAAAATAATTATTATCTCGATGGAAGAGGTATTTTGCGTGAAAAACAAATTGTTATCTTGATGGAATAGGTATCTCGCGTGAAAAACAATTTATTATATTGATGGAAGAGGTATCGCGTGTAAAACAAATTATTATCTTGATGGAAGAGGTATCGTGCGTGTAAAACAAATTATTATCTTGATGGAATAGGTATCTCGCGTGAAAAACAATTTATTATATTGATGGAAGAGGTATCGCGTGTAAAAAAAATTATTATCTTGATGGAAGAGGTATCGTGCGTGTAAAACAAATTATTATCTTGATGGAAGAGGTATCTCACGTGAAAAAATAATTATTATCTCGATGGAAGAGGTATTTTGCGTGGAAAACAATTTATTATCTTGACGGAAGAGGAAAGCAAATTATTATCATAATAGAAGAGGTTTCTTGTCAATCAAGGATTTAGACAATTTTCGTAATGACGAGATACCTCGTTCAGGCAACCAGCAGGAGGGCATAGGATACCTTTTAGAATATAAATACCAGTATATAATTCAACATATTCGCGGCGACGTATAAACCAGACCTACTGTTTCAGTAAGTACCCAAACCTTAGGAGATGCGATATCTGATATTATCACTGGAACTACAAATATAATTTTTTTAATTCGTCTACGAAATTTAAATATCTCGTTTCACCATCAACTGAAGTAACCTCAAGTGTTTCACTACTGGCACCTCAACCATTATCCTTCTCGGATTAACCCTACAGCGATCTCAAACAACCTAATACGGACATTTCTGTAGAACGCTTTCAAAACTGTATTGTCAATGTTTTTGTTTCAATTTTATATTACTAATAACTAATATCTATGCAACAATTAATAATAATAATATATTGTGGTCACGACAAATTTAACGTGCATCAATCCCCTCGTTCACGATGGTCTTTGGTAGGATCGAGTTTTGAACGCACAACCATCCGGTCACTAATCCGCTGCTCTTCCAAACGGGCTCCTTCCGCTATGGGTAGGTATTTTAATTAACGTCGCACTGAAGCAAAACAGCAGTCTATTGGCGACGGTCCAGGATCAATCCCCGAAGGGAAGCTAATAGAACACCACGTAATTTTAAACCATGGTTTTATGACGATGTCACACTTGAGAAGGCATCCCACTCTCCAAACTTCCACACTACGCCAACGTGAGGACGTTTGACGCCCCGACAGATCTAACTTGCACCAGCCTCCCCTTGTGCTCGACGGTCTTTGGTTGGATTCGAACTCGCAACCCACGGGTTGCTAGTCCGTTGCTCTTCCAACCGGGCTATCGAGGCTCCCAAGAGAGACGTGAGCCGCGATAGTTGAAAACCTCTTCTTCAACCATTATTTTAAAAGAGTTTTTAGAAAATATAATTCCGAATAGAAGGGTTTGGGGATTTATAAGGAGTTATAGGAGTAAATAAGATTTGCCAAAACGTTTATTTTTAATAAAATTATTATATTTGTTAAATAGATTCAAAGGAAGTTTTTAGTAATTAAAATGGTCATAAAAGTAAAATGATTATAATTCAATATTCGGCGAAGGGCATTTGTAAGCATCGAAAAATTTTCATCGCACCAGAATCCACGCAAAAGACCTTTGGTTGTATAGAGTTTCCAACTATCAACTGTTCAGTTTGAATCCGGGACTCTACCCCTGGGCTACAAGGACCCTTTCTTCTGATAAGTGACGATGAATGTAATAATAATGGAGTCTTTACTCTACTTATACGAGCGCTAGAGGGAAAATTGTAAAATATAAATGTCAGAAAGATGATATTTTAAAAAGCCTCCAGAAGAAGAACATATCTCGAAAAACTATTAAAATACTGAAAACTGTTTTCCTTAATAATTTTTTGTTCAAGACAAAATTTGATTAGTTACGAGTCTTCTTGAACAACAGTTGATTATTTTCAATACTATTTTGCAAGTGGATTTAGTCTTACGAGAAAGCTGACGTGTAGTGTATTTTACATTTTCAGGGGAATTTTTTCAAAAACATCGGATCCATCCTTGTCTTTGCTATCTTCGGTACAGCTGTATCAGCATTTGTCATTGGTGGAAGTCTTTATCTGCTGGGAAAAGTAAGAAATTGCAAGTTTCTTTTCATACATGGTTTCGATGTGGGATTGTATAAACGTTATATACTCGTACCATGCAGCATTTGTTTATATGGACAGCTTTCTTGCCTCTAGATTATTATTTTATTCTGTGAAAGAAGCCAGTCACGTGTAAAAAAACTTTCCACACATTGAATAAACTACTACTGGCATTATACAAAAGGACACAACGTAGGATTGGATAGGATATTAGGGTTTTATGGCACAAGGTCCAAAATGCAGGTTCTTATCTACATATCTACTTTTGTTTGATAAGACGAAGAATATAGGTCATAGTAGATGATCTATAATTAAAATCATATACACTACATGGACAGAAGTATTTGGACGCTGCATGGTTTTCGCAAAAAGGGCTTTATTTTTCTATTTAGTAACGAGCAGACCCTTCTTTTGCTTGTAGTACAGTTGCAACACGTCGAGGCATACTTTCCACAAGTTCTCTGTAAGTCTGGACAGGAATAGTTCTCCATGCCTCTTGCAAGGCTGTGAGAAGAGATTGTTGTGAAGATGGGCGTGCTTGGTGGTGTCGTATTGTTAGCTCCAGTTTGTCCCACAATTGCTCGATCGGATTGAGATCCGGGCTCTGAACAGGCCAGTCAAGCAAATTCACCTCATTTTCAGGAAACCAGTCCAGCACACGTTTTGCAGAATGACATGGAGCTCGATACTGTTGGAAGAAATAACCATCATCGCCGTAGTATTGCCATAGTGTAGTCGAGGACGAACTATCCAGAACGTCGAGGTACACGTCAGCGTTCATGATACCAGGTACATAAAGCAATGGGCCGAATCCAAACCAGGTAAACAACCCCACACTAAGATGGATCCTAATCCGAATTTCTGCAGTGTCCAAATACTTTTGTCCTCATAGTGTATGGTATATTGAAAGTTAGCTAGATAATTTTTATAATATTACCACGCAGTTTACTTTTAGCACACCTCTCAGAAACCGCCCTATATCTGGATGCAAGTAATAATGTATCTTTCAATGGAGTTGATTTATCGCTCCATGGTATACACTATTGCTAATTAGACAGAGAATGATTGCAGGCAAAGAAACGAACCAAATAAAATCTCTCCTTTCCGATAATACATCTACGCAATAATGTACATAAGCAAAAACGCAACTCCCACGATAAGAATTCATGAATTATGCCCCCCTCCCGGTAATAGAAGTTTGACAGCACTGGATATAATGCCTCTCACTAAAATAAATTTATAGCGAAAGTTCTGAAATTTTCTTTTTTCCCCGAGACGTTTTATGAGTGCTAAACGCGCGATATATCTTCCCTTTCAGAAACGCTGGGTTTACGAGCTGAGCTTCACAGAGAGCTTCGCTTTCGGGTCTTTCCTGTCTGCCGTCGATCCGGTCGCCACGCTGGCCGTATTCCATGCGCTGGACGTGGATCCGGTTCTGAACATGCTGGTGATAGGAGAAAGCATCCTCAACGACGCTGTAGCCATTGTGTTATCCAGGTGAAGACTTTCGATGTTCTTCACTTCGCGTAATGTGTGTTGGGTGAAAGTCTGAATGAAAGTGAGAGAGAGAGAGAGAGAGAGAGAAAGAGAGAGAGAGAGAGAGAAAGAGAGAGAGAGAGAAAGAGAGAGAGAGAGAGTTGCATTCAGACCTTTTCAATCACATACCGTTGTGTTCATCCTGTTTCCGGTACGATTCCTCCCTGTATGTACACTCTATAACAAAAAAATCGACGCACCAAGAAGGAGTTGTCCGATTGCGATAAAAATGGGTGGATGTGAAGAACATACATAGAAAAACAAACGATTAAAATTTCAGAACAATTGAATGATTTATTTCAGAGTTCGACCGTTACAAAGGGAGGAAGTCAATAGGAGTTGGTCCACCTCTGGCCTGGAAGCGTCACCCGGCGTGGCATAGACTGAAAAAGTTCCCGGATAGTGTCCTGCGGAATTTCTTGCCGTCTCCAACTGTCGGTCTGGAAGGTCAACATTCCGGGATGGTTGCAATCGCCATCCCATAACATCCCAAATTTGCTCTACAGGAGAGAGATCAGGAGACCTGACTGGTCAAGGAAGTGTCGGGAAAGCTTGAAGACAATTCATAGCAACACGTGCCGTGTGCGGCTGAGTGTTATCGTATTGAAAAGTAAGTCCGGGGTGTCGCAAAAGGAACGGTAACACAACCGGTCGTAGAATCTCGTCTACGTACCGCTGTTGTGTAAGTTCGCCATAAAGGACTATCAAAGGGGTCCGAATATCAAAGGAGATGGCACCCCAGACCATAACGCCCTGTTGTGGGCATGTATGACGTGCGATAGTAAGGGCAGGATCCCCACGCTGCCCTGGACGTCTCCCGACGCGTTTTCGGTTGTCGTCAGGACCAGTTCGGGGTGAACGGGACTCGTCATTAAAGATTATACGTCCCCAATCAGCGCCGTTCCAAGTGGATCGAGCCCGGCACAACTTCTTGGTGCGTAGATTTTTTTTGTTATAGAGTATATTCTTCTTTTATTTGTGTCAGTAAGAGGATTCTGTGTATGTCCATTTCCTTGACGTTGCTTAGGGCAGCGTGGCCATGTATGGCCTTGCGCCATAAAACCCAACCAACCAAGTATACTGTCCCCAGACGATATACTATACCGTCTAAATCGGCATGCACTTCTACGGAGGGTCCACGATGAACAGTTGCAATGCAATGCCATTCACTTCCAACTGTCGGTTAGAAGTGATTGACAGACTGTTAGAGCATATTGGAAAGCCCTGTTATAACAAACGCTACTTCTCCTTCTATCATGGCTTTACTCTTCGCTGACATTCAGAAATCTCACATGGCACCTCACACTCGGTTGCTAGACACAAAACAGGGCAGTCCACGGTTGCAATGATCCGTAGTATGACCAGGTTTTCGGAAAAATAACCCCCGATCTTAATACAGCTCTCAGTCGCAAACAGATGACTACATGTCAGCTAGTGGTAGCGATAATCGAATTCAGCCACTGTGCAATTATAGAGAGAGAGAGAGAGAGAGAGAGTATTGTGGTGTGAACCGAGCCACCACTACAAAAATCAATTTTCTATATACTTGAAATGAGTCAGATAGATCAAGATGCTATTTGATATATTCAGTAATGCTAAAAAGAGAATATTTTTTAGAACATCAGATGTAGTATTAGATGCAACAAGTGTTTGAGATGCACGCTACCGAGCGGCGTGTGTATACTCTGAGGAGAAAGAATAAAGTTCACTTCCTTTCAGGAGACAGCACAACCAATAAAAAAAAAATTCGTTTTACGAAAGCTTTCACATATTACATTGGTAGCTAATTTACAGATGTTGCGGTAAAAATGCTTTCTATTCAATTAACATCATTTGAAAAACATTTTTATCGATCCAAATTCATAAGACCAGATCAGGTATGAATAACGAAAATAATTTTTGGGTTAGCCCAGTCTTTTCTTTCAAACCGTTTTACTCTGGGGTGCTAGTTCAGGTGTGACCTCGTCATTTGGCCGTGGTGTTATTCCTCGAATCTTCCCTTCGGGTTTGATCTCGGGCCATTGCTAATAGCCCCCTCCCCCCCCCCGCGTCGTTCCAGTACGATTTTTATTAAAATACCTACCATAACGTTTAACTTGTGTATGTACACTACCCTACAATAATGGACCGGACGCCAGCGGATTTGCATAAAATCCGACTACTTGTTTGGGGGCGATTTTCGCGATATGGCCTGGGACCTTTGCATGTTGTTCCTAGTAAATTTATCGCCGACGTCTACATGAGTATTTTGGACAATCACGTTCTTCCTACGCTCTGGCAATTTTAGGGAATGGTCGAATGTTACTTCCAGGACGACAACGCTCCGTGTCATGTTGCAACCTCAGTCAAGCAGTGGTATCCAGATATGGAAGTAAAACGTCCTCCCTGGCCTGCTCAGAGTCCCGACCTGAACCTCATAGAACATAATTGTGGGCCGAATTAGAGCGACGCTTACGGACTAGGGTACCAAGTCCGAAATCTACAGCTGAGCTGGCGACATTCTTGCAGCAGGAATGGACACAAATACCCATAGCTATGTATCAAAATCTTGTTGAAAGTATGCCCAGAAGGATTGCTAGTGTAATTGACGGACACGGGTGACCATCACCCTATTAAAGCATGTATTCTTTCTCACATACCATCACATCTTGCTGTTCGGTCCATTATTGTAGGGTAGTGTATAATTAAAGTATCTCTATATTTTACATGTCTATCTTAGGCAAACTTCGATTTCCGCTGATTAAACCGGTTTTGGCAGCATTAAGAAATCAAGCACTGAGCATTCCTTGGACATCGGAACAAATCAGAACTGTAAGCAACAGGCTAACAAACGATAAAGGGTAGTAACAACTCTTAAAATACCTATTCCATACGATGATCTACGTCATTTTGTACAGGACATCGTGTGGAACAAATGGCTTGAAGACTGGAATGAGCAGAACAACAAGATCCACAACATCCACCCGACACCTTCACCTCGATGGTTTTATGTTATTTTAACACGCCTTCGCTTCGGCTATTCACGAGTCACAAATATATTTTTATTGTCCTGGAAATCTCCCCATCGTGTGAACATTGCCAAGAACCTTTCTCTATCCATCATATTTTAAATTCTTGCACAGAACTTGGACATTTTTATCTCGACGCTTTCTTAATACTCCGTCATCAATTTTATCAGAGTTCTTGGGTCACCCTCCACTTGCATCGATCTTTGCCTTCTTACATCGCTGAGGCACTGTTACTGCCACTGTTGTAATTAATTTTTAATTCAATTACATTTCATTACAATTTTAATAGTCGACGAACATGGGGACACTCCATATTATCACAAGTCTCTACAGATATATTTTAAGCCTTCATAATTTATTTTACCAATGGTGACGTACATGCATTTTCATCTTTTATGTAATCCACACTATATCATATCATCTGTATCTCTGCTATTATAAAAGGAAGTTTTTCTCTGTGTCTCTGTACGCAGTGTCTTGACGAATCTATGGCACTTACACTAATGAAATTTGGCATACTGGTAGTCCGAATTTTTTGCGATTTTAGTGTCCAGCACAAATTAATCTGGAACATTTAAAAATTAATTTATTAGTTTTGTTTTCATCATTCGTTCTTTTCTCCGGAATGTGACGTCACTCGTACCTCGAAAGAAGAAGCACGCAGGTATTGCGATTTTCGACCGCTGACGTCATAAGCGTTTTTCGTCCTAAAGCCTTGGGAACCATGCCAGGTTTCAAGATTTTCGCTTGTTTTGATTTACGTTGTTGATTAGTATATGTCTTTCTTGCTAGCGATTTCAAGTCACGGGCAAAGACTATTTGAGGTGTTCTATATTCGCTATCGATGGCAATAGAGTAAAATTTTCAACGGATCTGAAATCTTCGGAACTCATTCTTAAAATTATTGTTTTATCTTTTTATTGTTGTCAGTATCAATAAGATTTAAAGTGTCCAGCCCGATTTAAAATTCAACTAAATTAATAATAAATAATAAAATTAAGTATTTTAAAATTAATTTATTGGCATCACGGCGTTGCCTGTGGTGCTGGTTTGCGTAGCAAAACAAATGGGAATACGTAGAAATCACCGAGGAGTAGCAAGCATCAGCGAATAGTGGTCCCACCAGACCTAGTAATAATAAACCTTTTGTATTGTAGATTAGACTATTTTAACCATTTACTTATTTTACTGGCTTACATTACATCTTGCGTTTGGTTCAGTCTTTGGACCTTGCGCCCCATAAATGTTTAAACCCAAAATAAACTTAATATATTTCAGTGAGGAACCTTAATGACAATCCCCTTGAATAACATTCCTGAGAATGAGTATGGAGTTATGTTTCTTGTCTGCTCCCATCCGTTCGAACTCGAAGTATCATCCTACACGTACACGGGTTCTTCTTTTGCTTCAGGAAACTATCAAATTGTAACGAGAGACGTAGAACCTTTTTGATGACATATGTTTCAAGAAAAAAAATAATCAACAACTCTTTTGATATTCAAAAGATCTAAGACTTGAATTTCAAAAACTTTAAAGATAACATCTCTGATGATATATTACATGATGTTATGAATGACCTTACACCCAGAAAAATCACTCATAGTATCATGTAATATGTCATCAGAATGGTTATACTTTTAAAAATTAAATACTAGCCACTGCGTGGTAAGCACGGCTTTGCCTTGACAGTTCTTTTAGTGGGGTCAGGTGTGACCACTACTCGCTAACCCCCGGTGATTGCTACGTATTCCCATTTGGTTTGCTTCGTAAACCAAACACAGGCAAGGCTGTAAGAGCCTCTAAGTGGCTAGTAATAAATTAATTAAAAAATATTTTAGATTAAAAGTTTAAAAATCGGGCTGAACACATTAAATCTTATTGATACTCAAAACATTAAAGAGAAAAAACAATAATCCTAAGAATGTGTCCCACCGCCACCCGACATGAAACGGGTTACAACTGAAAAATTATTTATTTAAAAAAAAAAAGAACATTTAAGGTATCGATCTGGTGTAAAATTTTTCCGCAGATTTCAAATCCATTGAAATTTTCACTTTATCTTTAACGATCGCGAAGATAGAAAACCTCAAATAGTCTTTGCCCGTGACAAAGTTGAAATCGCTAGCAAGAAAGTCATGTACTAATCAACAATGTAAATCAAAACATGCTAGAATCGAAAATCTGTTAAGAAGGAAAAAACAACAGCTGATTTTGCTCTTTAAAAACGTGACGTCATAACTTGGCATGGTTCCAAAGGCTTTAGGACAATAAACGCAGAATTTGTATTTTCTTTAATGTGACGTCAGCTCCATGATTGACGTCATGACTTAAAACAGTTCCATAAGTCGAAAAAAAAAAATCATTTGCTTTCTTCAATCGAAGAGCTATGACGTCAGTTCTGTAAAAGGAAGAACGGAGGGGAAAAACTAATAAACGAAATTTAAAAAAATGTTCTAAATTAAATTTTAAAATTAGGGGTTGTAACGTTAATTGAAAACGTTACATTCATAATCATCACCGCACCTACACCGAACCTAAAAATTACACAGACAACACCAATTTTCATGGATTCACCCACTAAACTCACCGAAACGAACGCTTTCTGAAACTCACTCGTTTTCCCAACGGAAAAGTACAACGCTACAAGCTGGAATCCCCTTGCATTCCTTCTACCCACAACAGTCAAAGAGACGGCCGATTCCGAGTAAAAGTGGGCAAATTTAGGGGTCAACCCCTTGCCAACTTTCATTCATAAATCCAACTATCAAAAGGGTAATTAACTTCATCAATTTTGATCGTACGGCTTCTGAACATCTGTCAAAATGTGCTTTAAGACCTTGTGGTCATTTTGATAGTTGTTTCTAGTCGATATGATGAAGGATTGATTTTATAATCCACTTTATTCAATTTCATTCATTCAGACCCAGGGAGGACGCAAAGTGGGGTTGCCACTTGGCGGTTTCTGACTGGATTTCGAATGGAGATAAACCATCAAAAATGGAATTTTGGCAACATAATTGGAGACAAAATCGCAGTTTCCATTCATCCCATAAAAACAGGTGTTGGGGTGATTTTCCTCAGACTCTCACTTTTCACCAACGTCAAAGGACGTAAATTTTTTTGCGGCTGCCTGGATTTGTTCGGGGTAACTGTGTGGATCGTGGAGTGGAAAGAAAGTGTTTGACAGAAGGAACTGAATCAACTCCCGTGGAACATCCCTTTCAACCATCTAATCTTCCTGACGGAAATGGTCGCTCCTGTTATTCAACATTTCTTTTGCTTCAACAATTCTTTGCATTGATCCCGCAGTTACCTCCAACCCTTTCAATTTCTTCGAGGAGTAGAGGCCTTTGGGAATACCGTCCCGGTGCGGTTTCTTCTTTATTTTTCCGTGTATATTTCGCTGAGGCCCTACTCCGACAGGGATCTCTACGCAAGAGATTGCCTTGTTTGAATAACGCACCTACCCCTTCAAACCACATCAAAGGATGGGCATATGGACCCTCGCCGATGTGAAGCTGAAATAATAGAAACTCCTCCTCGTATTGGAATAAAAGAAATGTTTCCACTCTCAATCATCTATTTTTGATTCTGTGTCATCTAAATCATAATACTCCGGTCAGTGTCTTCATCAAGAAAGATCTACCATTTTATCTGAAGTAATGCCAAATCCTATTATTTCTCCCCATAACTAAAGTTGGGAAGTGGCCGTCGTTTCCACTGTCCCCACTGCATTACCGATTAGTCACGAAAGTTCAACACTCACCTGGTTCCAAAATTCGGATCCAGTCTCATCATCAGAAAAAGACTCTCCTCAATACTGGAAGAATCAGATAATGTCATCTTAAGAACCACAGGTCGTATCGAAATCTTATTTTATCTCTTGATCTTTTTATTGAAGAAGTCACTTTATTTTTAATGGGTAACCTAGGGTTATTGCTATTGAAGTCCTCTTGCTAATACTTTACTAAGTAAGGAACCACTTCAACTCATCCTAAGTTATCACAATCCCAATTGTCTAACCATACTATACTATACTACATACCTACAATCTA
The DNA here is from genome assembly GCA_947359465.1 of Metellina segmentata. Lineage (NCBI taxonomy): Eukaryota > Metazoa > Arthropoda > Arachnida > Araneae > Tetragnathidae > Metellina > Metellina segmentata. The sequence continues at coordinate 8,358,722 of OX375875.1, forward strand.
AAAAATAAGACAAATAAAAGCATAATCTTCACGTCACAGGGGTGGACATAAAATTCGCAAAAAATTAGGATTACCTGTGTGCCAAATTTCATTATTGTAAGTGCTATTTGATTAGTCAGGATACTACATACAGAGATACACAGAGAGAAACACTTACTTTTAAGATAGTAGAGAAGCCCTCTTTTATGTTGGTTCACAAGCAGATAAAAATACAGGTGTTTATGGGCTTCATACTTTTAGTCATGTCGAATATTTTTCAACCATGAACCCATGCTTTCAGAAAAGAAAGATAAGTAGTGTATCTTTAATATATATATTTTTTAGGAAAAAAAAAAGTAAACATTTTTGTAATTGTAGATCGAAGGTCAAATTGAATAATTTTGAAATTAGAAAAGTCATATAATGAGTCATTAGAAAGATAGTACATTTTCCTACAAAATAAGCTCTATTCACTTTTAGCTCCAGAGGTACAGAGATTTATTGAGTCAAAAATCATAAAACATTTGTTCAACACACACACACAATTTTTCAAACTTAAAATTAATATAGACAAATCAGCCAAGTTAAAAAAATAGGATGTGGTCAGGTTGAGGACTGTGCTGTTTGACGTGGAATATAACACATACAATAAATTAAAAAGACCAACGACATTTGATGAAAATAAAAATTTAAAGTAAAATTTTACCTTGTTCAAAATATTAGAATGTTCTATGATTTTTACGAAGATTCGTGCTCAAAATTCAGAAAATAATAATTTTTTAGAAGTATGAAGCTTTCCCCCCCCCCATCATCACCTTGGCTGTAATAACATCCTGCAATACAGAGGCTGTTCGCACATTTTTTAGACGATTTTGGTTAGCGGTAATAAAAAATCGTTTGCTGAAAAAGAAATAATTGCAGTTGTACTATGTTTTTAAAAGTCAAAATTATCGTCTGCAGCTTGAGAGGTTTGTTTTTTATTCAAAATGGTGTTTTTAACGAATCAGAGGTTCGAAGGCTATATTTATGTTCTTTCCGAAGAGAAACATTCATATTCCGTTACCCAAAAACGATGTGATAGTCATGGTTTTGTGATATCTAAAGCGTCGAAAGGTAATATCGTCAAAAAGAAAGGAAAAAAACGTCAAATTGGAGCCTCAAGTGGGACAAAAATTCCAAACAAATATCCAAGGAAGAAACGGACATCTTCGACTATTGCAAAGGTACGTTGTTTAATGTTAAAAGAAAATCCCCCTAGTCAAAGGACAGTTGCAAGATCATTAAAATGCTCGGTGTCCACTGTAAACAAAATGATAAACGTTGGTTTAAATCTTAAGAAAGCGAAAAACGCAATGTGCATCGTCTTTCTCCAAAGCATATCGCTGAACGCAGGACACACTGCCGAATTCTATATGAGAAACACTTATCCAAAGAAAAATGGAAAAAATTGTCACTATAGATGAATCATGGGTGTATTTAAAGGATTGCAGCAAAAAAAGTACATTGTTCACAGAATCGAAAGAAAGTTTTTCTAAGGGATTCATGATTGTTGCTGGTTTTTCATATAATGGCAAGTTAAAAATAAAGAGAGAGGAAAAAAATGTCAATATTAACTCCAAATACTATCAGGAACATATTTTATCGAAAATTTTTCAAAATGAAATACCATCGTTTTACCCACAGTGCCATCAATCTGTGGAACTTCACGAAGACAAAGCTAGCAGTCACACATCAAAATCTACTATAAATTTCCTAAAAGAAATGGAACAACTAACCGGTATCGAGGCCATACCCTTCACTGATATCCCTACTAAATCTCCCGATGTATCACCTATGGATATTTGTGCTTTCGGACTTTTAAAATCTGCATTATCCAAACGTCGTCCCACAACCCTTACAGGACTCAGGAAAGGTGTTCAGGAGGAATGGGATAGAATACCTCTTCTGACACTTCAAAAGGCATTATTATCCTGGAAATTACGGTGTCGAAAGATAGTTCAGAATAAGGGCTATCAAATAGAATTTAGTTTTGCGAATACAATATACACTGTCTAAAAAATGTGTGAATAGCCTCTATAGATTTGGTTGTAATCAATCTTTTTTGACCAGATATTACCATACGGATATTTTACAGTGAATACTAGATCACTTTCGCATGTAGGCGCAATTTCTCATGGTCTAATTTTCATTGTTTTCCATAAATCTCAATTGGGTTTGGATACGGTTTCTGTGCCGTCCGGGAAAAAATGTCGATTTGTTGCTAAATACTAAAGTGGCCTTATTTTATGAAATTTCTTTAAATTTTTGTATTTATCATGAAATATTCTAATATTTTGAACAAGGAAACATTTTATTCAAAGTTTTTTGACTTTCTGCAAATGTCAATTATACTTTCAATTAATTTATTTTTACAAATTTTATGTTAAAAGTGTTCTACAAGAGAAGGCAGCATTATGTTATGAACATTTTTTATCACCACAAACATAGACATAAAATTAATACATCTCATTCAAGCTGATTTCTTCTGATTGGTGTTTCTTATATTCGGCGCAACTGTATTCTCTCAATGTCAGGACCAAGAGATTATTTCGATGTACTTTGAATCAATAATGCCTTTTCCACACAAGAAAGCACAAATAAGAACATTAATATAAAGGCTGGTTTTGTTCATCCTATTATCTCTTCGGTTTCTTTCAGCACAGTTTGGGAAGCATCTAAGAAAGATGATCTCTTCGACGTCCCTATATCTCATACAATCTTCCAGTGCGTGCTGAGATTCGTCGTTATATTCTGTGCATCTTCTGGAGTGGGTGTTGCCTTTGCACTAGTCGCAGCTTTAATATCCTTTGATGTGTCAGCGGTAGTTGAATACGTGTATTGAAGCGGCCAATCGCTGTTGTAATGGCTTGGCCCAATTACGTTCAGAGTATTAGGATTTATTCTTCGCAGTAGTAAGAGTGAAATAAATTTTAGATATGTACAGTTAGAATTGGAGATAGGTATGTATTTTAAGGTTAAGGTGTTGGCCTCAAGATCGGAAGGTTCTTGGTTCGAATTCGTGTCAGTGCATGTGGATGTTTGTTAGCAAATGGTGTAGAGGCGGCTGGTGCACTTTAAACCTGTCGTGGCCGAAAGTCTTCACGTTGGGATGGTGTGGAAGTTTGGAGAGTGGGGTGCCAGCTCAGGTGTTGCCTCGTCATCTGACCAGGGTTCTAAATTACGTGGTTGTTGTCCTCGGCTCTTTTCCTTAGAGGATTGATCCCGGACCGTCGTCAATAGCCCGTTGTGTTGCTCTAGTATGATGTTAATAAAAAATTACCAAATTACGTACTGGAGCAACACAACGGACTATTGACGACAGTCCGGGATCAATCGCAACGGGAAAGATACGAGGATACCACCCACGTAAACTTGATTCACGTTCAGATGCCGAGGTCACATCAGAGCTGCCACCACCTCTCCAAACTTCCACACCACACCAACGTGTGGGCATTTGAGGTCTCAGGTTGGTGTGGTGTGACAGATTTAACAATGTGTGACAGATTGAACATGCAATACACTGTGTGACAGATTTAACATGCATCGGCCCCTTTGTACACGACGTTTTTGGGTTGGATTTGAACTCGTAACCCTCCGGTTACTAATTTGTTGCTCTTCCAACCGGGTCCGCAGTTAGGCCGCGTTCACATGAGGCGTTTCAACATGCGTTTGGCGAGGCTAGCGAGGTCCCGCCATTCAATTATGTTTTTTTTTTATTCCTCTAATTCAAGTTTCTATCTTTCCGACCTTGAAGAGCGGGACCCAGAAAGGCCAAACGCGCGTTAGATGTGCCTCATGTGAACGGGTCCATAGAGAATTGAATTCAGATAAGTAAAACGATCATATCAGTATAGTGAATATCTATTCACTTCAGTTGAGACTAGACTTTGAGTACCAAGTAAATAGAAACCTTTATGTCTCGAAATCTAAAATGTTAGCGACATTTACAAATGTGTGGGCAAAGTAGAAACGTACCTTTACATTAGCTCATCATTCATAAAGCAAAATTCAAAGGTAGGAGAAACAACATGTAACAAATAGGAGAAATAACATTTTCTATCAATTTTTTTGCTCTGCTTAGTATGAGGGGATGTCTTAATATTAGTTAGCTGGAACGAACTTCAGAATTTCCAATACCAACACCCGATTTCGACTCCATATTTCAAATTTATATCCAAATAAACCTCGGATACTAAGTTTCAAGTCAGTCATTACACAGTCATAGTTTACAAAGCCAGACATCAAGTCATTGTTTACACATTAATTTCTACATTATGAGTATGGAAACTATTTACAGCCTCTAATGCGTTAAAGTATCTTCGTAGACTTTTATTCGCATCTTCCTTTCAATGCATATGAATTTTATGTAAGACATTCCCTATTGAATAGTACCTTTGACTTAATTTGCTCTACGATGAAAGGTGCTCAAATAAAAAGGAGTGGTCTGATTTTTCATCGTAGTTATAGATAATTTTGACGAGGAGAACTACTAATTTCACAAACACAAAATAGGCAAACGAGTGTACCTCCCAAAATTAAATTTTGAAATAATACACTAACAATCGTTCAGGAAAATATTTTATTACATCAGTAATTTTTATGCACAGGATTCTAATATTGCATGTGCTGTTTTGCAGGAATCTGAAAATTTAAGTGAATTGAACGTAGAGTTGAATAATTTTCAAAATGTAAAGAGTAGAAGCATTTACCCCAATCGTGAATTCCACCCTCACCTGAGAAACCATAAAAATGCCCTCATATTGAACTGGTGTGGAAGTTTGGAGAGCGGGGTGCCAGTTCAAGTGTGACCTCGTCATCTGACCGTTGTTCAAAATTACGTGGTATTGCCCTCGGTTCTATTCCTTCTGGGGTTGATCCCGGGCCGTCGCCAAAAGTCCGCTGTGTTGCACCAGTGCGATATTAATTAAAAAATACAAATACCCAATCGTCGAAATTTGTTTCGTCTAATCTTTCAGTCGGGACTGGTACCTCAAGGGGAAGTGTAAACACAAAGCATAGAAACTACCCCCAATATTTTTCCAACGTCAAAACCTAGTTAAATCGTTTTTTTTTTTTTTGTACTTATTATTTTTTTGTGAAGGAGCAAGTTTATTACATCAATATATTTATAAAGATAATTGCGTAATACTTTTCTGGCGAAAAGAATATTTAGACTGAGGATCTTTACAGTGGAGAGATTATAAGTTATTTCGTAAATTAAAATTCTTTTTTAATTCCAGAAAATGCAATATTTGTTAATCAGCAAACAACACTTGAATTCCCAAGTTTATGAAAGCTAGTGGTAATCTAATGAACGAATGTATGAAATTTAATTAGGCTGTGAAGGCTTTTATAAAGTAAATAAAGTTACAAAGCATAAAAAAACGTTTTTATCCGTAAAAATGATATTGTTTTCTTAGGTATTATCTTTGCACTTTCATAACAAAAATAAATGTATTCTTTTCAGAAATTACATTGAAAGTCACAGTTGAGATCAGATTGCACTTCAGCATATCGAATTTTTGGATGTTCTGTTTTGTCTAGACATGTTTAATTTTTTCCAAACCATAAGAAAGTAAAACAGATCAATATATAAAAGTTATAGGAGTTTATCACTGTTTATAAAATGAGATTAAATGATAAGACTTGTATTTTATGCTTACTATACTTAATGATATTCATAAAGGATGAAAAGTTGATATCGAACCAGTAACTATATACCCGGTTAACCGCTCGTTTTAAAAAAGGATTAAATTCGACTCATTTTTACTGTATTTAATTTGAAACAATAGGTTTTATTTTTTAGTATTTTCTTTTATTCTCACTTATATATATAACTAAACACCTTCATGCTATTAAAAGCTGAATTTATTATAAGGTACTGTCTGTACAACTAGAACTGATCCAGACAGAAAGTTTGCCCTTATGTATCGTCCTAGGAACGGCTATTTTCCACTGGGGGTGCTTGAAGAAAATTACCGTTTGCCACATTGGCGTATTTTTCAATTTGGAAATATATTTGTAAAGAACTTTTTGCCTGTATTTTTTTGGAAAAATTTATGCTTGTAAACTATCTCTTTCCCACTGCCCTCATTCAGGAAAAACAAAATAAAATTACTTCATCCCCGAGTCACCCCTGCTTAAAATGAACGAACCTTGTTTCTAAAAGCGCGTATTCATTTGCAAGCCTCTAGTTCTCCTGATTGGGACGGGGTTTCGGGTGCCAAACGAGCGGCTCGTGAACCGCTCGCGACGATTCGCTTCCTATCGGTTTTTCGACGAACACAAAGGCGTTCTCGGTTCAGATTTGGACGGCGTCGTGAGTAGTTCGTCGCATTTCTTGATGCTCGCGAGCTTCCAGGCTCCATCGTCATCACAGGTGACTGACAAATGACTGCCTGGTGGTTCGTTGTTGGTTCCCTCCTTTCCCATGGATCGCTGGAAGTTCGTTGCGAAAATAATTTCAACGAACGGTTCACGAGCGGCTCGTGAACGGTTCGGCTCGCAAATGTATACGCACCTCAATGCGACCGCCATAACCCGGACTTGGAACCGCGAACAATTCAGCATAAAACTTAAAAATAAACTAATCTAAATAGGCCTTGAAGTCTATATATAAACCTGATCTTCGACAACTTTAGAAATAATTTTGGAACTTTTTCTTTAGAACCATCCCAAAAAACTTTGGCGCCTATTTGGCGCATTTTTGTTTAATTTTTGACACTATTTGTTTTCATTCCAGCTTTTTTTAGTGCACCATTTTAGCTTTTTCTGTATACTTGTGTATAATCATATAACAATCTAACGTTGTGTTGCGTTTCATTTGAAGCTGTGGTTTATATAATTCAACTCTTGGCACAATAAATAAATGAACCGTGAAAATAATGGGAGATCCAGTAAACAACGTTTTTTGTTTGGACACATTTTTCTACTCGGCGATGAACGAAGACTGCATTACCATTTCGGGTTTGAGTCACTTCTTAAATTGATTAGGGGGTTATTTGAACACAATCTTTCTGTGTGAAGAATATCTCTTTCTTGAAGAAATAGTATTGCCGATTGTTCATTTCTTGGCAAATCCCAAATCATGAAATACATTGCTCAAAGGAATAATCTAAAACTAGGGGGCCCGCCCCCTGCTCGCTAACGCTCGCCAACCCACAGAGGATTGCTTCGCAATCCTCATTGGTTCGCTGCGCGAACCTATGCTCGCTTCGCTCGCATCAATGAAGACATGTGTCCTAGCAGAAGGAATTGTTAACGAAATACGATATTCCAAAAAAATATTTTTCAAATCTAAATTTTATGCTGTTTTCAGAAAAGATATTTACAGTACCTCTGGAATCAGAATTCAAATGGAAACTTTGAGCAAATTTTGACTCGAAATGAGAGCGTTGATTTGGAAATTGAAAACCCAGCATGTTGGTTGTGTGTACATTTACCCAGCACTCGAGCCAGCCACGCTTTTTCATTGAGTTTGTTGTCGAAAGTTGTAATGGAAGCGTCTTGTTGAACTATAATAGTTTGCCCCGAAACGGACCTTTTTTTTAAATGACCCTGAAAAGATCCTCCGTTTTCTTTGATTTCTATTATTTACTGCAACAGCTCGACTAAAATTCATTGTTTTTCAATAAAATTTCATCCGATAACGCTATAATTTCAATTGAAGCGCGAGGCTTTGGGATAAACAAAGAATCGTACAATGTTGCCAAAACGCGAAAACAAATAACGTCTTTTTTGCGTGCCACGTAAGAGAATTATATATATAGATGGCACCCGAAGCAAAAAACTGCTATGGAAACAAATAGCGCCAAAAAAGCAAAAATTCGCCAAATTGGCGCGGAAGTGTATATTGGTATGACTATAACTAAAAACTACCCCAATTTTTAACAGCAAAAACAATTCGATTTTAAAATTTGAGCAAAAGAATTTTAGAAACTTGTAGGGGGAGGTCGAAGCTTCGAAGCGTGATCTTTCTTCACCAAACACCATTCGCTTGTAGATAGTTTTCTTACAGGAATAACATTCTTGCTTCAGTTGCGAGAGTATTACATACAAAGAATTTGTAAACATGCATAGGGTCTAGAGTCATAGTAGGGTAAGTCAGTCAAAGTGCCCGTTTAGTGAAATTCAAGCTTCTGTGTTGGCACTAATAAAAACTCCCAATGTATCACTATCTGTATCCATCAAGAGTTTTTTTTTTACTAGTTATAACTAGTGACGAGACATCGATGTCGATGTTTTCGAAACATCGCTGTTTTATAAAAAAACATCGATTTAATTACCATTGATTTATTGGATCCAATGTTTTTGTAACATCGATGTTTATACTTGTCGATGTTTTATTCTTAAATAAAAACACAGTACCGTTATAAAAATTTAAAAAATAACCAAGTAGCCTACTTTTTATTGTCTGTAAATTGAACAACTTTTGAACCAAAGTAGCCAAGTGTGAAGGGTCTGAAAAGTAGGGATGCGACATTAATGTCGATGTTTTCAAAACATCGATGTTTTATAAAAACATTGTTGTATTTACCATCGATTTATTGGAGCCAATGTTTGTTAAACATCGGCGTTTTATTTTTGAATGAAAAAAGCACCATAGTGAAAATTAAGGTAATTGGTAATTTTAATATATTAACATTATATTAGAGCAACACAACGGGCTTGTAAAAATTAAGAAAAATAACCGCGCAACTAAGTATCTGTCAGTGATGTCGACATCTGTCCCATCAGAAAGAGTATTTTCTCTAACTGGTGAAAAAAGAAGTCGGTTTAAGGTGTAGAAAGTCAACAAACTTCTTTTTTTACAAACTGTGAATAACAAATATAATTGGGCCTATAATAATTATTGGCCCCAATGTATTTTATTTACAGTAAATAAAAAATAAGTTTTTTTTGTGTTTTCCCCTTATAACTTGATAAATGATTAATAATAAGTAACAATAATTATTGTTACGTGCCTACCTAATTATACTTATAGTTAGTAGTACACATGTCAAATTGTTGTAAATATTATTTTCTTTTATACTATTCAATTTGAAAATAAAAGATTTGTTAATTGTTCTTATCAATTTTTTTTGACCTTGTTTTGACAATTAAAAAAAATCTTACTTATCAATTAATAAACACGGAAAATGACAAATTAAATCTCCCCCCCCCCCGGCGAACATTAATGTTTGAGGTTGCTAAACCAGTTTTAAGAAATGGGTAAAAAATTAAATACACTGAATTTTAAAAACATCGATGGTTTTTGGGCGATGTATTATCAACATCGATGTTTTAATTTTGAACATCGATATTTTGCTGTCGATGTCGCATCCCTAGTTCTAATTAGGGATGCGACATCGATGTAGATGTTTTCAAAATATCGCTGTTTTATAAAAAATATCGATTTATTGGAGCCGATGTTTGCTTGACATCGATGTTTTTATATTGTCGATGTTTTTATGCTGTCGATATTTTAATAAAAGAAAATACCATTCTAAAAATTAAAAAAAAAAAAAAAATAACCGTGCAACTAAGTATTTGTTGGTGATGGCAACATCCGTCCCCTCAGAAAAAGTTTTTTCCTTAACTGGTGGGATAGTTAGTGAAAAGAGAAGTCGTCCTATGGGGAGAAAGTTAATAAACTTTTTTTCACAAACTGTAAATAACAAATATTGGGGCAGGTAATAATTATCGGTCCCAATATTTTTTAATTACTGTAAATAAAAAAAGCTTGTTATGTTTTCCCCATAAGTTGATAAATATTTAATAATTACTAACAATAATTATTGTTATGCACCTACCTACTACTTATAGTTAGTAGTAACTATTTAAAATTGTTACAAATACGATTTTCTTTTGTATTATTCAATTTGAAAATAAAAGAATTGTTAACTGTTCATATTAATTTTTTTGACTCTGTTTAGACAGTTAAAACAAAATCTTAGTTTTAAATTAATAAACACGGCTAGTGACAAATTAACCCTCCCCCCCAGCGGGCGAACATTAATGTTAGAGGTTACTGAACAAGTTTTTAAAAAATAGGGGAAAAGTTTAAATACACTGATGTTTAAAAACATCGATGGTTTTTGGGCGATGTATTATCATCATCGATGTTTTAATATTAAACATTGATGTTTAGTAGTCGATGTCGGATCCCTAGTTCTAATTCAGAAGCTTGAATTCCACAAAATGAACCTTGCGTGACTCACACTACTATGACTCTGTCCCAGTATGTTTACAAATTCTTTGTACAAGTGCCTTCACAACTGAAGAAAGAATATATTCCTGTAAGAAATCGCTCTAAAAAAGCGAGATAATAGTGTTTGGTAAAGGAAGGTCACGCTTCGTTGCTTCTTCTTCGCAAGCCGCAAGTTTCTAAAATTCTTCTGCTCAAATTTTAAAATAGAAGGAATTTCGCACTCACAAAGTTGCAAAAACCAAGCTTCGTCTCCAAGGCTTTGTTTTGTTCAGGTATTTCATTGCAGTTTTTTTCGTAACTTGTAGAGCAAATGAAAATTAACATGGAAGTTTTACACAAAAGGCTGAAAGGGCTTGTGGAATACTATTCTGATTTGATTTACAGATGCACGGAATATATTGCTTCTGTGTATTTATAATATAATATGGTTTTTAAAGGCAGTTGAGGAAGTTTGTTCGTCTCTTGTGTTGAAGTTTCTGATTTAATTTCGTAGACAATAGAAAGTACTGGGTGTTTCTAGACTTCTAGCACAAACTTTAGAGGTAGGTAGGGAACACAAAACACCCTGCGAGTTTTACGAGATTACCGAGGAGTATAGCATTGCTTTCCTAAGGTCTCAGTTACCTCAGGATCTACCGAGACCTCTAGGTATGTGATCAATTAACGATTGCAAGGTGCGGCATAACGGGCTTTTGGCGACAGTTGAGGATCAAACCCGAAGGTTAACGAGGGTCGGGTTCTCTCTGGGAGGGGGACTCGAGTTGACGATGCACTGGAGCAACACAAGAGGCTATTGGCGCCTGTCCGAGATCAATCCTGAAGGTAAATAGCCGAGGACAACATCTTGTAATTTTGAACCACGGTCCGACGACGAGCGCACCTGAGCGAACACTTCACTTTCGAAACTTACACACCACGTCGACATGAGGATATTTTATCGACTCTCCACAGCCTGGTTGGTAGTCCACTACTCTTTCAAACGGGCTGCCGCGGCCTGGGGGTTCTGACTGGACACGACTGCGTTCAAAATCATCCCTACTGAATAGGTTGTCAAATACTCAAACTTGCCCTCTGTGTGGCCTGTCAAACACGACAAGAATAGTCCTCAACTATTGCTCTTCTTTTCCTGACGCTGCAGTAAATAATACTGCCGATAGAGTTAATGTTGTGTTTCTGTTTCAAGACTATGTTGAGCTACCAGACAGAGACTTATGTCAATAAGACATGTCTGGTGTAGGATAAAAAGTACTGCTTTCCTACACACGACTTAATGATGATATATAATATATAATGGTTGGAAAAATCCTTGGAAATGTTCTATTGGTAAGACCAAAAACTGGCTAGAATTCATGCAGGGAAGATTACAGGACACATAAGATTTTCCTCAGAGATTTTAGCCGTATTCACGTTAACATTTTGACTACGGCTATAAATACACTGTATAACAAAAAAAATCGACGCACCAAGAAGGAGTTATTTCAGAGTTACAGTAACGAGCTAAATAAGGTGTTGAACCGCCTCTAGCCTGGATGCAAGCTGCCACACGGCGTGGCATGGACCGATAATGCTCCCGGATGGTCTCCTGAGGTATTTCTTGCCAAATTTGCTCCAATTGTCGGACTACGTCATCAACATTCCCTACCGGATGCAGTCGCCTTCCCATCATTTCCCAGACATGCTCGATGGGAGACAGATCTGGTGATCTGGCTGGCCAAGGAAGTGTTTGACAAGCTTGAAGACAGTTAATAGAAACACGTGCCGTTTGTGGTCGGTCTGGCATTGTCTTGCTGAAAAATAAGCCCAGGGTACTGCGAAAGGAACGGTAGAAAAACAGGTCTCAGAATGTCGTCAACGTACCTCTGTGCAGTACGTGTACCTCTAACGACGACCAAAGGGGTCCGGCTATCAAGGGAAATGGCACCCCAGACCATAACTCCTTGTTGAGGGCCCGTGTGGCGTGCAATAGTGAAAGCAGGATCGGCACGCTGCCCTGGGCGTCTCAAGACACGTCTTCGATGATCGTCAGGACACAGTTGGAAGCGGGATTCGTCGCTAAAGACTATACGTCCCCAGTCAGCATCATTCCAGCCTGATCGAGCCAAGCACCACTGTAATCTGGCTCGACAGTGTGCAGGCGTGAGTGGCAGGTGGCGTAACGGTCGGTACGAGCGTAGATTTCGCTCTCTCAGCCGTCTGTGAATGGTCATGGCGGACACTCGTGTGTGGTTCGCACGACTGATGGTTGATAGCAATAAATCAGGCGCTGTGACAGCTGATCTGACAATCACTCTGTCCTCGCGATCTGTTGTGGCCCTACGTCGACCGCTACTATCATAACGCTGAAATCTGCTATTGTTCACCCATTCTTGCCAGCATCTTGTAATCGCCGCATAGCTTCGACTCACATGACGAGCGATTCTCCGATTTGCCCAAACTGCCTCTTTCAATCCAATGATACGACGTCTTTCAAACTCTGAAAGTTGTTCGTCATGAGCTCGAATCCTGCGGCGAGGCATTTTTTCAGTCGTTAAAAGGTATCCTAAATCGCAATGCAGCAGAAATTTTTAACAGCAGTTCAAGAACAACTCCTTATATACATCTGCTGGATGCGCAGTTGGGATGCGCTGGAGATCGCACTATTCATTCATTGGACACCAAATTTTAATCATTTGCATATTTGGTCAAAACATTTTTGCATACGAAATTTCAAAGGAATCGGATGATTCCTTCTTGGCGCGTCGATTTTTTTTGTTATAGAGTGTATAACAAGCGTGATTCTTTCGTGGTGCGATCATGGTACAACTGCTGCCCCGTTCGTAATTTAAAGGTTAAGATGTATTTCCGGAAGCGCAAATCGGATGTGCCAGATGGGGATAAAAACGAAAGATAACAAAGTTTCTTTTAACAACTTTTTATTATCTCTTAATTTGACAGTTTGCGTTTATGGTTTTATAATACGAGGGCTGTTCAATAAAGAATGATCATAAATTAATAAAAAATAATTTCCGGTACTAATCCTCCAAATTTTTAGGGTTTTTCTCAAAATACGCTCCATTACATGTAATGCACCTATCCCACCTCTTTTCCAGTCTTCAAACACATGCTGGAAGCCATTTTATGACAGGTCCTTCAAAATCGCTTATGCAAGTTTTACCACTGCTAGTGATGATGAAAACCGCTTTTCCCGGAGGTGTTTCTTCAAATTCGGGAAAAGAAAAAAAAACGCGTGGTGCTACACCAGGACTGTATGGAGGATGAGTAACACACATGACATTGGTTTTTGAAAAATCTGTTTATTTTGTTAAGGCGAAAACAAAATTTCACTGCAGTGTATTGCACTTCTCGTGTCACATCCATTATTACCGTAAACGAAAGTAAAACTAGGCGTCCTAGGCCGGCTGCCAAGTTCTCAGCAATGACGTCATGACCGTGAAACTTGCGCTACCTATTCTCCACTTATTCCGCTACACATTCAATATGAATTTTATTTTTCTTGATTTTTCAATCACCTTTAAAAAATTTAAGATAGTTATTTATTGAACAGCCATCGTAGGTACTCAAATTTCCGATCATCAGCAGTAATGTACGTCTGAAAGCGCCAGCACATAGATTGTCGTATTTGCTTAAAAATTCCTGGCTTTTTGCGGACACTTACAATTGCGACAGCGACTCGTAAGATAAGGTTATTTACAGTCAACAAAAGTCTCGTACCGATGCCTTTGACGCATCCGCAGAGGAAGAGTAAATGTTTGTTGAGGCACCGTTCACGCTACAATCTCACAGCTGCTCGTTCACTTTTGTTAAATTCCCTTTACATCTCAGCCATTTCAAGAGTTGTAATACTATAACAGAGTGATAACAATAATTTTAAGTCTGTACGAAGTCAGCGTTTACAATGACGATGGCCCCAAATGGCCAACTGCCGCACTGACGTACAGCGACGTCTAGCAAATGTAAGTGGAGCTTACGAACACTCGTCCTATGTGAATACGGTTTAATTTTGTTTTCCTACCTCTCCTTAAAGTTTGATCAAGAAGTTTTGAAATCACATTTTCCCCCACCTAAATAGCTTAAAACTTTTTGCTTTTAGATAAGTTCAGTTGATAGACAACTTTTGTCTGAAACGTCGCATTTTAATCATTCTTTAAAGTATGACATATTTGTTAAAAGTAAAGTAGTGTCATATTTCAAATATTTTTGAGTCTTTGTTATTTTTCATTCGGAATAAAATACTTTATTCACATTTAGCATTAGAGCTCTAAATTTGGACAACTCATAACTCCTCATAGACTTGTCTCAAATAAGTTTATCTTATGAGTTCTGGCTATTTTGATAAAGAGAATCAATCTGGAAAAAAGTATTGGCTATCCTTTAAAAAACGAGCTCTTACAGAATTTATTATGAAGACTGACCCTTATATGTAAATGAAATGCATATTCATTTATAGTTGACATTATTCCAAATCTTATGACATATTTGATTTGTTCGAATCCAGGGACGGGAATGACAAAAGGTGTTAGGGTAGGTGTTCCAACCATCACCCCTGTGCTTAATGTCGCCTACTCGTGTTTGCAAGTTACTATGCGTGACATCTACGAGTTTCTGTAGTTACCTTAGCGGTTTAGGGTTTTGCCACACTTAGCGCCACCGGCAAGTTTCCTATCAGTCATATCAACAACACTATTGCATCTGAAGTATTTGAGGCTGTGATCAACACATTTTTGTATCCAATCCATTCAGGTAATATTCAGGTAAGTGTTCCCAAATCATAATTTCGTTTATGACTCGAAAGTACATTCAATACTAAAGATAGGTAGGTGTGCTCTACTAGCAACTAGGGAAGCGACATCGATGTCGATGTTTACAAAACATCGATGTATTGGAGCCGATGTTTTTGTAACATTTTTCGGTGTCGATGTTTTATTTTTAAGTGAAAAAATACCATTATAAAAATTAAAAATAAAAAAAAAATTAGCATAATTTTTATAATCAGTAAATTGAACATATATTTAGACAAAAGTGGCCAAGGGTGAAGTGTCTGAAAAGTAGAGATGCGACATCGATGTCGATGTTTTAAAAATCATCGATGTCGATGTTTGATAAAAAAACATCGATGTATTTACCATCGAGTTATTGTAGTTGATGTTTATTTAACATCGATGTGTAAAAATTGTCGATGTTTTATTTTTGAATGAAATAAATTAAGATAAATAACCGTGCCACTAAGTATTTGTCAGTGATGGCGACATCCGTTACATCAGAAAAAGTTTTTCTCTAACTGGTGGGATAGTTAGTGAAAAAAGAAGTCGACTTCAGGTGGAGAAAGTTAACAAACTTATTTTTTTACAAACTGTAAATAACAAATTTTGGGGCAGATTATAATTATAGGCCTGTTTCTCCCCATAAGTTGATAAATAATTAATAATAACTTACAATAATTATTGTTATGTATCTTCCTAATAATAGTTATAGTTAGGAGTTCCTATGTCAAATTGTTGTAAATATTATTTTCTAAAAAGTTTAAATACACTGATTTTGAAAAACATCGATGGTTTTTGGTCGATGTATTGTAAACATCGATGTTTTAATTTTGAACATCGATGTTTCAAAACATTGATGTTTGGCTATCGATGTCGCATCCGTACTAGCAACTCGTTTTTAATAGTAGCTCCTGATTTCGCTAAGTGGGTGGTAATAGGAACAGGGGTAGGCGATATAAGGAATCTACTCTTGAAAGTCTCTTGGGAAACTTTTTGAAGTTTTACTAGTTAAATTAAACTGACATAAGAAAAGACGGTATATGATATCTGGAAACCAAAGAAGAATAGTTCTTTGGGATATTCATTTAGTTATCAGCTTGATTTCCCAACCCAGGAGGCTGAGATACAGAGAACTAGTTTGGGTAGGCGATATTTGGAACACCTACCCTAAGTAATATTTTGATCAACTGTACAAATGAAAAGCGGAACGCCTCAGGGTAGCGGCAATGGACCTGAACTTGTAGAAATAAGAAGATTGGAAGAGTGACAGTCTGTGACTTTTGGAGTGTAACGATGCAAGGGCCATATTTGGTTCTGCTGCGCCAGACACAGACACAACATCAAGTAATACGCAGACACACACACACAGTAAGAGTTTTGACATACAAGGTTCTAACACAGATGAGAAAAGCTAACCCGGGGAGGAATGCATGTGACAGGAATCGAACCTGGGTCGCCTACAACTCGAATGACAGAGTAACGGAATGCCGACCGGAGGATTGCGAGATCGACAAGAAAACATAGATGTTCAATATTAAAACATCGATATTAAAAATACATCGCTCCAAAACCATTAATGTTTTTAAACATCTCAATGTTTTTGAACTTTTTTTCTCCATTTTTTAAAAATTGGTTTAGTACTGGTTCAAAAATAAAACATCGACAATCTAAAAACATCGACGTTAAGTAAACATCGGCTTCAATAAATCGATGTGTTTTATATAAAACATCGACATCGATGTCTCATCCCTATTGTCTCGTTGCTAGGGGCACCGTTCGCCCCCTTTATCCTCGTCCTTTTCAGACCCTTCACCCTTGGCCACTTTGGTTTAACAGTATGTTCAATTTACTAATTAGGAAAATTATGCTACTTGGTTATTTTTTAATTTTTATAATGGTACTTTTATCATTTCAAAATAAAACATTGACAACATTGATTTGTTCTCAGATGTTTTCTTTCGGGATCGATTCAGGACCATCGCAAATGGCCCGTTGTGTCGCTTCAGTGCGATTACCTACTAATCACAAACTTAGTAGTGGAAGACAAACTTCGTCTAGCACAAAACGCACTGCACAGACAAAAGGTGCCGCGGTACCTCGGTTGGAAGACTAACGGATTAGCAACCGGAGGGTTACGAGTTCAGCCAACGACCATCGTGTACAAAGGTATGGTAATTATAATTAACGTCGTACTAGAGCAACAAAACGGGCTATTGACGTCGATCCGGAATTAACCCCCTAAGGGAAAGATCCTAGAATAACACCACGTAATTTTGAACCACGGTCAGATGACGAGGCGACACCTGAGCTGGCACCATCCACTTTCCAAACGTCCTCACCAGCCCAACGTGAGGACTTTCGGACACGACAGGTGCACCAGCCGCCTCTACACCATGCGTTTACAAATATCCTTGCACTGACCCGGATTCGAACCAGGAACCTTTCGATATAAAGGTCGCCTTAACAACCAGACTGGTTGGTCGGCACTTGTACAAAGAGGGCTGGTACATGCTAAATCTGTCGTGGCCTCAAATGTTCTCACGTTGTCGTGATGGGGAAGTTCGGAGTGTGGGGTGCCACCTCAGGTGTTGCCTAGTCATCTGACCGTGATTTGTAATTTGATTGTGTTGTCCACGGGGTAAATTCCTTTGTGATTGATCCCGGACCGTCGCCAATAGCCCGTTTTTTTGTTTCAATGTGACGATAATTAAAATACCTATCTACACTGTTGTATAGCTCTAGTATGAAGTTAATTACAATTTATCATTTACCTATTTACTTTCACAGACAAAAATACAACTACATTGCTTGAAAATTATTGCACTCGCCTCGTATTCAAATAAAGTCTCAAGGCACAGGTAGCTACACCGTCGAGTCACATATATTATTATGACCACCCCTTATCTCCGACATCAACAGCGCACAGCCAATGAAAGGCGGAACGTGGCGATAGCCGATGTGGTGAGTATAAAAGTTGGAAACGTAAGCTATCTTTGAACACATCCTTCGTTGCTGTGATGGGTAAAACGCGCGATTTATCTGACTCGCAAAAAGGGGATGATCATTGGCTTTCGCTCCAAGTATTTCGGAAACTGCACAGTTTTTGAACTGTCCGCGTGCTGCTGGGGTGAAAGTGTACCGTGACTGGAGTAACGGCACCATTGAAAATAAACGGCGTGGAAACTGCGGTGCACCACGTGCCATTGATGTGAGTATCGGTTACGACGGTGTGTGAGGACTGACCGACGTGCTACAGTTGAGCAACTAACGTGTCAAACAAACCAGGGGACTTCCAGAAAGACGAAAGTACAACGAGCCCTATTACGTATGGGGCTCCGAAGCAGACGGATGGTCACTGCACTAATGCTGATGAAGTTGCATCGGCATAAAAGGTTTCAAAATGCTCGCCAATACCAGAACTGGACTGCTACTGATTGGTAAAGGGTTGCCTTCTCCAACGAATCACGTTTTCTGCTCTATCGAACGGAAGGACGTTCAGGTGTCCGATGAGACATGTCCGAGAACAAACACGCTGTAACCATTGATGAAGAACACAATACGGTGGTGGCAGTGTTATGGTATGGGGAATGTTTTCATGGCATTGCTTGTGTTCTTTCGTACCTGTAGAAGGTACACTCAACGGATTGGGTTATGTATCCATTGTTGCCGATCATGTACACCCATGCATATTGACTGTTTTTCCTCCGAAGGATGGGATCTTTCAGCAGGACAATGCCACGTGCCACTAGTCTAGAATTATACGCGATGAGTTGGAGGAGCACGACGAAGATTTCCAGGTGCTCCACTGGCTCCCAAATTCACCCGATCTGAACCCAATCAAGCAACTTTGGGATCATCTCGATCGCCATGTTTTCAGTATGAACACTCCACCATGCACCCTGCTGTCTGGACGTACTGCATTCTGCATGGTTACAGATACCTGTTCCAGATACCTTCTGCAATCTTATTGACTCACTCCCACGCCTTCTAGTTGCTGTCCGTGCTGCAAAAGGCGGATATTCTGGATATCAGCAGGTGGTCATAATAATGTGACTCGACCGTGTAGTTCCGAAAATATAGTATTGAGTTTCGTATTTCGGAAAACTGGTATTTTTAGAAATGCTATTATTGTTTATATATGTTGCTTACGAATTTTTATTTTATATTTATTCATGAACCATGCGAATGGACTTAACTTATGACTTATTTAAGCACGTTTCTCTTCGGCGATATCCTTCACTGGAGTTTGGTATGGTGCTTATATTCATATACGCTCCCTACTGTGTTGCTGAAGTCTTTCAACTATCAGGTAAGGTACATTTCCAAATGAACAAGTCTCACATAGTCACGATAATAAAAAAACTATATTTTTACTAGTACTTAAGCTAAAATGTAGTGAAAAAATGAACACTCGAGCTACGGATGCAGTTCCTACGATTTCAAGCTTTCAGAATGTCAAACACATTGTTCGACAGCATTAGATAAACAAAAAAAGCCAGACAGGCGAAATATGTGACGTCATGTCTGGACCTTCACGTGAGCTATCCGATTGGTTGCTAGGTTTCAGATTCAGACTGTTAAATGAAGCATAATATTAATCAGGTATTCCGTTCTTTGATCTGAAACAGATTTAAAATTGTATCGTGAAATATTGTTTTTTTAATCGTTTTTTGTCTGGGATTGTTTGTGGTATTAGAATTTTTATTAAATAGCTTTTCCTTTCTACATCTCTTTCGATTTTCATCTTTGTAAAACACAGTGGTTTCAAAAATTGAATATGAAGATTCCTTTAAGAGATCAAAACTCTCTGTGTAGTAAATAATAATAGTTTGAATTTTTATAGGAATGATAAAAAAAACACATATTGGGCTAAAAAAATTCCACATTTGCCAAAATATTTTAAGGATATGTTTTAAAAGTCAAATTTAGAAGATTATATAGGTCACCAAAATGAGTATACCCTCAGGTTATTTTGTGCTAAAACAATAAAAACGTGAAATAAATTCTAGTAGCTCATATTTTTGCACGTAGACAAATTTCGAAATACACTGAATAAACAAGAATTTGCGCTGTTTTTCTAAATATATTTGCCCATTTCTCCCAAAATAGTTCTTACGCTCCACGGAAACTTTAATTTAACTCTTTTTGTACTTATATCTTCTCTTCATGAGAAAATGTTATCTGTGTGTGTGGTGTACTGGTTTTCTACAAAGTGTAATCACTACAGCATCACAAGGAAAACTCTCTTTTTGATGTAAACTACTTTTAGTAAGTGACAGTACAGGTACGACACGCAACTCAAATTAAAAGATAGAACATATCAAAATCGACACATTTCAGTTTCTTATAAAAACGCGAGTGTCCTCACACACACGTTACCTTCTCTTTCGTTCTTCCCCAACTACTCTTAAAAAAAAGAGTTTTATTTTCTGGGCGTCCGCAGAGGAGTAGTATTTCTGTTAGTTATTTCTGTTAGTAGTATTTCTGTTGTAAATATATCTATTAGTAAAAATAGAAATATTTACAATCGACACAAAAATCTGACTGAATACAAATTTTGAAATTTCTTTTAGAATTTTTTTTTCTCAGTAGGGTACTGTGTGTAGAGGAAGTCGTTTACGAATAAGATTCTAGTTCACACATCATTGGTCATCATGTCCAAAAAAAACGCAGTTTTTAGCTGAAAAAAAAATAAATTTTGTGTTTTTCGGGAGGTGAGGGCCGATTGTAAGGCCTATCAGAAACCTAAAAGTTAATCGCTTGCCCAGCATATTATGCCTACTCCTAAGCATATGTGTTCGATTTTTTTATTTGAGGTTGTACGTTAGATTGAGAGGATGAAAATTTAGTTTTTATGGATGAAATGAATTCAAAAGAAACTGTTCAACAATGGATCTTTAGTTAAGTTTTTGTGTCGAGAGGTTCCGTCTTTAGCGAGAGAAGTCACGGAGAGAAGTAGAGAACAAAACTAGTTAAATTAAAATTTCTGTACAGCCTCATACAGCCCCACCATAATTTCAAAATCTCAATGAGCTTGAAAATTTGCATTTCTAGTTAGAAAAAGAGGTTAGGAACCACGATGTTTGGGACACACACACACAGAGCGTAAGACTGATTCTATGCGAGAAATGAGGAACCATATTCATCAAAAGCAACACATTCTTATTAATTCAATGCTCTTCGATTTATTTGCTGTTCTACATGCAAATATACTCTACCCTACAATAATGAACCAGACAGTAAGATGTGATGGTGTTAAAAAAGAATACATGCTTTAATAGGGGGATGGTCCACCAAATGCTACACAATTACACTAGCAAGCCTTCTGGGCATACTTTCAACAAGGTTTCGATACACAACTATGGGTGTTTGGTGTCCATTCCTGCTACAATTATGTCGCCAGCTCAGATGTAGATTTCGGGCGTGTTTCTCTGGTCCGTAATAGGGATGCGACATCGATAGCAAAACATCGATGTTCAAAATTAAAACATCGATGTTGATAATACATCGACCCAAAAACATCGATGTTTTTAAAATTCAGTGTATTTAAACTTTTCCCTCCATTTCTTAAAGCTGGTTTAGCAACTTGTGATGCGACATCAACAGCAAAACATCGATGTTCAAAATTAAAACATCGACGTTGATAATACATCGCCCCCAAACCATCGATGTTTTTAAAATTCAGTGCATTTAAAATTGTTTCCCCATTTCTTAAAACTTGTTTAGCAACTAGTGATGCGACATCGGCTCCAATACATCGATGTTTTTTTTCTAAAACATCAATCCCTTCAGAATAAAAATTCAGACCCTTCACCCTTGGCCACTTTGGTCTAAAAGTATGTTCAATTTGCTAATTATAAAAATTATGCTACTTGGTTATTTTTAAAATTTTTATAACGGTACTTTTTTATTTAAAAATAAAACATCGACAGTGTAAAAACATCGACAAGTTTAAACATCGATGTTACCAAAACATCGACCCCAATACATCGATGTTTAAAAAAAGAATCGACATCGATGTCGCATCCGTAGTCCGTAAGCCATATCTTTACATCCATATCTTGATACCAATGCTTTACCGAGGCTAAAACATGACATGGAGCGTTGTCTTCCTGGAGGTAACATTCGTCCATTCCATTAAAATGTCAGAGCGCAGGAAGAATCTGACTGTCCAAAATGTTCATGTAGGCGTTGGCGTTCAATTTACCATGAGCAACATGCAAAGGTCCCAGAAATACCACGACCCCCCCCCACCCTAAACAAGTAGTAGAATTTTATACAAATCCGCTGTTGTCCGATCCATTATTGTAGGGTAGTGTATGTGAAACAAAAGTTTACGAAACACGCAGGGAGCTCACTCAATTTTGTGACAAAGAAGTTTGAATTTTAAAACCTATCTTGGAAACTGCAAATAGTTTCGACGAGATATCTCGTCCATCAAACCTAATAAATGTTTCCTAATGACGAGTTATCTCGTCATCAAAATGTTGCCGCCGTTTGGATGTTGATGAGATCTAGTTTCTGACAAGATCTGGTAAGCTTTCTTCCATTGATGAGATATCTCGTCCATCAAGATTCGGTCATTTTTGCAAATGCGATGTACCTCGTCGAGACAACCACCAGGAGGGTTAAAATTATTATAGCGGGTACAGAATTGTTTTTTTTTGTACAGCTACAGTTTACGTTTATAGCGATGGCAATGGCCTTGGTAACTTTTTTTGGAGCACTTTAAAGTTCAAAAAAAAATATATATAATTTTTTTTTTTTCAAAATTTTTTTTTTTCAATTTTTTTTACGACGGAAAATGAAAGCATGAAAACACATTCATAAACGTTATAAAAATATTTTTCTTATCTAGACATAAACGAACACAAAACAAACGATTAGGCATCCTTCACTTCCAAACGTATGGCTTCCAGCAGAAAAACTAAGCTACGAATGTTGGGTAAGAATACCCTAAAACTTATCAATTACACAAAATACGGCGAGCGGGTTAAAAAAGAAAAAGATTTTTAAAAGAAAAAAAAAACAAGAAGTAATATAACCTAATACGTCAAAACTGTTCAAGGAAAAAAAATTATTAAAAATAAAATTCCACAAATGGCGAAAATGCAATAAATGTCAGAACTCTACCGTGAAAAACATTATAGTAAAATAAATTCCACAACAGGAGAAAAACCATTAAATGAACCAATGAAATCAAAGAAAACAAATTTAAAAGGACCAATGCAATCAAAGGATATATTAAAATTAAAATAACCAATGGAATCAAAAAAAAATTTCAAACGAACCAATGAAATCAAACGATTTTATAACGAATTTTGAAAGAACTTTCTAGAATAATCAAAATGAAAATTTAAAGTTTCTCTTTGCAGAGGTTGCCGTGAAAACCACAACACGTAAATACAAAAAAAAATAAATCGACAAGACCTCTGCAACCGCTATAAACTTAGACTGTAGGTGTAACGTTTTTTTTAACCTGATATGCTTCTAAATGTAGTTTTCTATTCCTGTAAAAGTAAAGTTCCAATTATTATTTATTTAGAGTTTTGATCTTATAAAGAAATCCCTTATTGATGCATGCTCAATTTAGGGAGTCACTATATATTGCATAAAATAAATTGAGGCTGTTGGTATAACATAATCTCAATCTGCTGCACCTGAAATATTTATCCTATTCATTGAAGATACAATAAAGCTTACAAAAGCAAACATTTCGATGTTGATAATGAATATTAATTTGCATTCCTTGCCGATAAATTATGTTTTGCTATGTCCCTATAAATTATAAATGACTATAGGACAACCCATTACTTGTCACCCTCAATTTGCTGTTTGACTCATTTAGTTAGCACATGCTCATTAGTGTTAATGGTTGTTCCTTAGGCAAGTAGTATTGGAGGAATTTATTAAATTATTGATATTAAAGATAATGTTATACTTAACATGTCGAATGTATGTTGTGAGTCGGAATTCGTAAAATATACACGATCCAAATCGATAATAATATGCTGAATTTCTTTCATTATTAGTTTTTGTATGAACCCTTAGATTCAGTGTGTCAAAAGTGACAGAACTAAAAACAAAACGATGGAAAGTCAGACGATACAGTTTTTAAGCATATTTCGCTCTTCAATATTTGAAATTTATAGCACTCATTCATTCTTTTTAAATATTTATAGCGTATTTATCCTGTTTTAATTTTTACGGTTTGCTAAAATTTATACGGTTTAATAAAATAGTCTATTAATTGAAAAACTAAATATTCATTTTGAGTCACTTTTCTCAGATGTATGTAACACATATATTATTAAATATGTATTACATACATCTGAGAAAAGGGACAGTCAAAATGAAGATTTATTAAAACTAGAATAGATTATAATCTTTTTTAATTATACCAACCGAAAAAATTATTGGCTACAAAATGGATTAAGTACGACATGAGTTGATTATAATACCCTGAATTAATTTTTAACTTGAATTTAAATTACATTTAATAAGCCTACTCTTTTTTTAAAAATATATTTGAGGACTAAATTTTACGCGGATGGACTGTTATCATCAATAATTTTTTTTTCAAGGAATTTTTAATTCTCGAATGGAACGGATCCTACTAAAAATTGCGAACGTAATGAATTACGAAGAAAAATATGTTTCCTGATTTCTGCACCCCTCTATACAAATAGATAGTATGCTTATAATGGTTTTATTTGTGTTATAGTGTCAGATATAAGTTTAAATATTTATATCGAAGTTAATATAATATGTTAACTTAGATTGAAAACCACATTGTAAATGTCAATTCCTTTTTTCATTAAATGAACGGTTTTTGATTATTTTTAGCTACATTCGGGAATATTTATACCGTTGCCTTCTAGTGCTCGGTATAAAATTCATAT
This sequence comes from Metellina segmentata, assembly GCA_947359465.1. NCBI lineage: Eukaryota > Metazoa > Arthropoda > Arachnida > Araneae > Tetragnathidae > Metellina > Metellina segmentata. Next base: position 8,383,591 of record OX375875.1, read on the forward strand.
TAACTCGATATAAAATTCAGCTAGGATAACACTGAATTTAGTCTAATTGCAGATGGAATAATTTAGGTTCTTCTGTACCTTATTCTTAACTTTTTAGATTTCTTTGACTGTGCATACATTTTTGGTGTCGTTAGGTCGCACTAAATACACACATACACTCACTATTTACTTTTATTTGTCTGGAAAACAGATCACGGTAAGCGACTTGTTTCAGGTCAACGATCTTAACTGTCAAATGAATTGCGTCTAAACTGTCAAAATTTATTACTATATTAAAAATGATTCAAAACAATTGACTTCAAAAGCAGCCTAATTGACAGTAAGTATGCCATTAAACAATTACCATTTAGTAGAATTGGCCATATTTTACGGAAGCTTCGCTAACACTGGAGATTGTGAACGAATTTAATATTCTTTCTTAGCGCGTTATCTGCAATATTTGCTTATTGTTGTATACAGATAGTTGTACACAATATTTGCTTATTGTTGTATACGGATAGTCCGTACTCATATTCGAAGCCTAGTTGTGGGAATTTGTTAACTAGAGCGTCGTACTAGAGCAACACAATGTTTGTTAAGAGTTACCAGCTTCACTTATGAGTAGGTTTGTAAGTTATCTTGTACTAGCCACTGCGTGGACAGTAGGGCGTTGTCTGTGATGGTTTTTTTCGTGGGGTCAGGTGTGACACTCGCCAAACCCCGTTGATTGCTACAAATTACCACTTGGTTTGCTTCGCAAACGAACTGTACAGGCAGCGCCGTGAGTGCCTCGAAGTGACTATTACCAGCAACGTATATCAAAACACACTAGAATCGGAAAAATTGGCATGGTTTCAAAGGCTTTAAGACGAAAAACGCTTGTGACGTCAGAGTTCGAAAATCGCAAAATCCTCGCCTTTCTTCAATGACGTCACATTCGGAAAAGAAGAAAGAGAAGTGGAAAATAACTAATAAATTCATTGAAAATAATCTAGATTAAATTTTAAAATTCGGGCTGGACCACAAACATCCCAAAAAATTTGTACTACCTGTGTGCCAAATTTCATTATGGTAAGTGCCATAGATTCGCTAGGACAGTGCACACCGTATACAGAGACACAGACAAACACTATTCTAATAGTAGAGAAGATTGTTGTATACAGATAGTCTGAACTCCTATTCGTAGCCTTGTTTTGGGAATTCGTAAAAGTTACACGTTTCACTTTTGAGTAGATTTGTAAGTTATCTGGTATCATACACACATTTCCACTGTAGTAGCCCCTTAACTGTCTTGGATATCATAAAACGTCGTGGCAAAATAAACGTTGCTGGGTGGGCATGTTCTCTGCTTCTATGATGTAATGGTTTAGAACATTGCACGCTGTTGACTACTACTGGTACGTGTATGATCACTACTGTTAAGAGTTAAATAGAAAATAATACTTATATTTAAGTTGTGTATGAAACATAATCAAACGTGTGTTTTACAGGGATTTTATCCATATTGTTTAATGGTATCGTTATGTCTCACTACACCCACTTGAATCTCTCTCGTTTCGTTCAACACACGATGCAAGTTACACTCCGTAGCGTGGCGTTTATATCAGGTAAGATTATTTGCTATATCGATGAGTCTTTCTATATTTGTATCTTAAATCTAAAAGGACCAATGTCCAAAATTCGAGTTTATTTTAAGAAAAATATGAAATAACTTGAAATAGAACTTATTTTGTTAAATTAACAGTAAATAACATTACGTTAAGATCTAAAATATAAAAAGACAAATTATGTACAAATTTTCTCGGGGAGTTTTAGAAATAAAAAAAAATTATTTCGACAAGAGCCCCTTTTAGCTAAATGGTACAGATATACACTACCCTACAATAATGGACCGGACAGTAAGATGTGATGGGAATGAATACATGCTTTAATAGGTGGATAGTCCCTCCACGTGCTGCAATTACACTACCAACCCTTCTTGTCTTACTTTCAACAAGGTTTTGATGCAGAGCTATGGGTGTTTGTGTCCATTCCTGCAGCAAGAATGTCGCCAGCTCAGCTGTAGATTTCGGACGAAGTTCCCTGGTCCGTAAGCTTCGCTGTAACATGTCCCACAAATGTTCTATGGGGTTTAGGTCGGGACTTTGAGCAGTCCAGAGAAGACGTTTTACATCCATATTTTGATACCACTGTTTGACGGAGACAGCAACATTACACCGATCGTTGTCGTCCTAAAAGTAACATTCGTCCATTCCATAAAATTGCCAGAGCGTAGGAAGAACCTGATGGTACAAAATGTTCATGTAGGCGTCGGCTTTCAACTGACCAGGTACAACATGCGAAGGTCCCAGGCCATACAACGTAAAAAAACCCCCAAAAATAGTCGGATTTTACGCAAATCCGCTGGAGTCGGGTACATTTTTGTAGGGTACTGTATTTCACTAATGAACATGGCACAGAAATTGGCGTTGTTTGTGTAATTGGCGTTTAGTAGCGTGTATTTTAATTACATCTGAATGGTTGCAAAGATAAATAAATGAAATTGAGCTCAATTACGGGTAAAATCTATTGTTCAAGGATTCCGTAGCAATTAATTAAAGTTTCACTGGAGCAACATAACGGAGTATAGACGACGAACTGGGATCAACCCCAAAGGGAAAGATCCAAGGACCACACCGCGTAATTTTGAACCACGGTCAGATGATGAGGCAATACGTGACTTAATCACATTGACTTCTACGTTGAAGAAATTTACTGTAATCTTACAGCGTATTTGCCTGCGAGGGATGTTGGAAGTTTGGAGAGTGTGGTGCCAGCTCAGGTCAGGACCTCGTCATGTGACCATGGTTCATAGTTATGAGGTGTTGTCCTCGAAGTTTTCCCTTCGGGCATTGATACCGGAGCTTCACAAATAGCCCCTGTGCGACGTTAATTAAAATTCCTACATACCTACCAGTGTAGGGGGATGAATGTCTTTAAAACTCTAGATCCATTCAAAACTAAAGTATTCATCTACCGTAAGTAACATGTCACAGCTTATATTTTGATTAAACCTGAAATGAATAAGAAATATTTTCATGCTGGAAAGTCCTTACCAATAATATTTTAAAGTTATGCCAACAGTATCTATAAGTTTATATATTTTATTATTTTTAATACATTATTTATAAAATGTACTTATTTTTTGAATTTGTGTATACATTATTTGTTTATAGTAACAAATTTATTTTTATTGGCATGCATTTTCATTGGCAGAGACCTGCGTGTTTGCATATTTAGGCTTATCCATCTTCAGTTTCAGAATCGTTGTCGACTTTCCTTTCATCATCGCAACTTTGGTAAATATGCTTTCATGTTTTTTCCTTTTGTGCAAAGTAGATTATTTTTGTATTCAGAGGATAAGCAGCATTTCGATTGCACACTTCCATGATGCTTTGTAGTAGAATTTTCAAAAACCATAATACCCTCATATAAAAATGGTACTAGCTTTTTGAATGGAATGGGGGTTTACACACGATTCCAATTGTCTTTATTTGTATATTGGTAGTTGGCCATTTATAATAATTGCTTTTACATTAACGTTAGATATCTGTCCAACGTATATGACAGATCAGCATGAGATAGGAAAATAAGGTATTGATAAGAGGCTTTGTGTGTATTTCTGATGCGACATCACTTGACTCTTTTTTTAAATATAAAGAAATAGAAATCCAAAGCACATGCAAGAAATCCTTCGTACGTCGCCAATAGATGTTTTAAAGAATGAATTTCGAATGGAAAATAATGAGACGTTAGTACAAAATACCATACCGAATAGAAAATAATTAATTTTGTCAGCGTCACTTAGATTGAACACCAAACATCACTAAAAGAGCAATAAACTACATTTTAAGGTTACCCAGATATGGATCATCGAGAGCATTTGGCTAACAGAAAGTGAAATTTAGGCCTACCATTTGGATTATTAGTTCATTCTGAAGATTCCTCTAATAGGATGGTTTGAGAGACAAAATTCTATTCTTTGACACTGGCATTTCGAAAAAAGAAAAGATAAAAACATTAGAATCGAAGAGGTAATAGATTTAAACACAACGCATTTCGCAGTCCAATAAGCGTTTCCGTCAGAATTAAAATTTATAAATTTTTTTTACTAATTCGAAAAATTATTGAATGTTGCCTTGCAGGAGAGAAAAATATGTATTACGAGTGATTTCTTCTCCTATGACTTATCAGACTTTTTCAGTTTCGTACTCCGTTTTATGGTTTGTCCCGACAATTAACTATTCAAAAGAGTCTCATATTAACTAAAAATTAAAATGAAGCACAGTTCAGAACAAATGCCTGCTGGAATACTAGAAAAAAGTTAGTCGACACATAGGTTGAATCTGCTTGCGAAATGCTTTAGTTTTCCATTACCTCTATAAACAGCCCACTGTATTGCTCCAGTGTGACGCCAATTCATCTACCAACCTCTAGCCAAGAGCAACGTCTTGTTTTCCATACCTTGGAGTATAAATGCGAGTGTCTAATGCAAGACCGATATGCGATTTTTCAAGATAAACCCGGTAGGTACGTATTTTATTAACGTCACACGGGAGCAACACAATGGACTATTGGCGATGGTCCGAGACCAATCCCCAAAGGATAAGATTCTAGGATAACACCACGTGATTTTGATGAAGGTCAGATGAATTAGATAATCCCAGAACGGTGCTGTAGCGCAGTTGGTAAAGTCGCGGATTTGCAACCGAGGGGTGAGTTCGAAACTCGATCCAACCAAATAAAGACCGTCATGTATATGAGGGCTGGTGCAATGTAAGGTAATTTTAGTTAACGTCGTACTAGAGCAACACAACGGGCTATTGACGACGGTTCGGGATCAGTCCCTTAAGGGAAAGATCCGAGGACAACACCTCGTAATTTTGAAACACAGTCAGATGACGAAACAATACCTGAGCTGGCACCCCACTCTCCAAACTTCCACGCCAACCCAACGTGAGGACTTTCGGCCACGACAGATTTAAGGTGCACCAGCCGCCTCTACACCATACGCTTACAAACATCCATGCCCGGACCCGGATTCGAATCAGGAACCTTCCAATCTAGAGGCTAACACCTTGACCACTAGAGGAGCTGGTGCAATTAAAATCTGTCATGGCCTCAAATGCCCTCACGTTGAATCAAACATCCTAACGTCCTCCAGATGGTGCGGAAATTTGGAGAGTGGGGTGCCAGCTCAGGTGCATCTTCCCGTGATTCCATACGACGAAGTTTTTGTCTTTGGAATTCTCCTTTCGGGACTGATTCCGTACCGTCTCCACTAGCTCGATGTGTTGTTCTAATACTACCTACCTATCTTGGTAGTTATGTAGTTGAATTCGAAATCGGAGGACAACAACGTGCAATTTTGAACTATTGCAAGATGACAAGATCAACACCGCGTCAACGGGAGGACATTTGACGGCACGACAGATTTAACGTGGAGCAGCCTACTCTACAAACGCTCGCAACTTTCTTGTAGCTCCAGTTGTGTTGTCCTCCGATTTCGGATTCAACTACATAACTACCAAGATAGGTAGGTAGTATTAGAATAACACATCTACTACCTACCAAGACAAACCCAATCGTGTTATATTCTTCCACTCTATTTTACTCAGAAATTCATCCCTAATTTAATTAATGAATTAACGTTAATTAACTACCTACATACTCTATTTTGTGGAGCAGGTTCGATTCATGTAACTAATTCTGGAAGTATTTTTCTGTTTAGTGTCAGTAAAAGTTTCCTTGTTTGAATGTCCATTATGTGACATTTTTTGTCTTGTATTTGATGTAGCTTGGTCAAATATGGCCATTGCGCCCTAAAACTCAACCCAACTTACTCTATTGTATATTAATAAATCATCAATAATGTCAGGAGAAATAGTTTAGCGATTAGAGTGTGTGGTTCGACTGTTCAGTATAATTACTTCAATCCACATTAAATAAAGCATCATCTGCAATTCGCGAACTTTGATGCCTGCTATTTTTTGTGCGTAGTGATTTGAAATGCAGATGCGCTGAATTAATTTCACGTTCTCTGAATAGGTACTTTGCCTGATAGCTCGAGCAGTAAATGTTTTCCCGCTGAGTATATTTGTTAACATCTTCAGGGAGCATGAAATTACGCCAAAGATGATGTTCATCATGTGGTTCAGTGGTAAGTCTCAGTCTACTGACATTAAGGCCCGGTGCACACATCCGGTTTTCCTTTTTCTCACCAAGGTCATTCAAATTAATTTTCAAACAAAAATGTATGACTCGTTAAAGAACATGTTGTCATGCCCACAAAATACCTAACTGTCTAAGGCCCGGTAAACACATCGGATTTTTCACCGTGCGGCGATGCTGCGGTACGGAAGCTCAACTATGCACACATAACCGTGAAATGACGAAAATACTCATTTCGTGCCATTTGCGATAAATATTCTATCGAAGAAAACATCTTTATTTCGCTTACTTGGTGTAAAAAAAGTATATTTTGAAACAAAATAGATGTTACAGGATACAACCATTTATTAATTATTATTTATATTCCATTTGTTTATGAAAACAAGGTACTTCTGACGGAGACTCATGTGTGGCGACCGTGCGGCGCCGTGGGGGAACTGCGTTACAAATTACACGCAAGTTGGACGTGCGTCGCCCCAGCGGCGCTGGAGGCACGTGTGCACTGCTCCATTGGATCTAATGTAGCAGGTTGACTGCCGGTCACGAGAGAATGTATTGATAGTTATTGCCACGCAGTAGAAAGAGGTTTTTACCAGAAGGCGACTTACTTTTTATAACAAACTAGCAAAATACCCGACCCTACTCGGTTTGAATTGGTAAACTCTAGTTTCAAGAGATGATGAAATACATGATTTACGTATTTCCTGGAACAAAATAATATTTTAACACCTTTCGCCATCTTTATAATTTCTACAACTTACTTTGGACACAAATCCTACACATGCATATCCATTCCTGTAACACATATTACTGCAACCACTATTTTTAAATATTTTATTTGTGGGTCACCTTCGTCACGCCCATACCAGAATAGATTGGCGAAAGCTCAGTGTAAGAGGCTTATTAGATTACATTTTTATTTTTTGGGGCATAAAGGTCCCGAAGAACTATCGTCTCTACAACTAATATTCCAAGATTTTTTTTTATAACTAAAAAAGCTATAAATTTGAAACCACATACCTTTAAGACTAACTTCTAACCTTAACATCACGCCAATACCATAAAAATACCTAACATATAATGCCTATTGAAGCGGATAATAAGTGGTTGAGGCCCAGCTCCTCCCGCGTGAACGCGTATCTGGCTACTGAGACATCAACTCCATACCACGCGCTGGCGCGTGATCGACTCATTAGCGTTCACGCCATATTACGCGCTGGGGGCGAGATCGGCAGCGAAAATGTTTAGTAAATGGAAAGGGAACATTACATGCACAATTGTTGTCTCAGGATATTGTATTATGGTTTAAAATTTTGATACTTATTTTATCAAAAAAAAATTGTAGAAGGTAGATTAATCTGAGTATGATAAGCGTTGAAAGAGATAGATTTAACAATAATACAACACACTAGCACTTAATATTTAAATACCTTATGCTACATAAACACAACCTAAACTTCACCCACTCAAAACAACGAATACCGTTGCCCTGAACTTATGTGGTATTTACGTAATACCCTATATAAAGCTTCAGTAAAAGAAGCGTGGAAATGATTTCTGTAAGTGTCTGGTAATGAAATTGTGGTTAACAGTCAAGAACTATGGTCCTCAGGGGTATGTTCTGTGAACACATCTCACAGATTCAGAGGGAATAACATCATCACGCAGATCTTATGTGATCCCTGCAGGACATCTTGCAAAACAAGCTTAAATAATCGGAGCGTGAAAATGACACGTGATTACAAAAGAAACATCTGTTGCCATCTAGTTCACTTAAATTGTACTTGAAAACTATATCACGCCCGATTTTGTCGACTTTGAAAGGAGGGCTCGAGTTGACAATCAATAATTCTACGGAATCCCTTAGAAATTGAAAAGTTCTCCGTCGGAGACAGACTCTGAATTCGAAATTACTTTGGAAGGAGAACAGTGATTGTTACATGTCCAATATTCCGGAAGTTGCAGAGCACAGAATCGTCTGGAATGGGAAAGACGATTTGTTTTCGTTGGATTTTCATTCACGTATTTCAGATCCTCACACCATTAAATTGTTTACTTGTTGTCGATTCAGAGGGAAAATAGCCATGGGATCTATCGAAACTGAACTAGGTGGGGAATGTGTTTGTATAATTTTCCATACTAGAGATTTATTGTTTAGTATCTAAGGGTACTCTTTTAGATTATAGTAGAGTTGCTCGTGAGCATCAACTATACAATATAGAGGTTATCATGTCACAAAGGTGATATTTATCCTCGACACTATTTTAAGAAAATTTTTTAGTTTGAATCTTCCATTCACAGAGTATCCATACATTAAAATAATAGGCCGACCAACCGGTCTAGTGGTTAAGGTGTTGGCCTCTGGATTGGAAGGTTCCCGGTTCGAATCCGGGGTCAGGGCATGGATGTAATTGTGCTGTCCTTAGTTAAGGGTAGTGATGGTCGCCCATTGGGTGCCCATTCACAAAAGACCATCGCTTCCCGGCCTTGCAGTGGCCTATGATTAGCAATCGAGTGCCCGCCGTAATTAAAAAAAAAAAATTAAAATAATAGTTTTTTACCTTTAAAGTGTTATGGTACATTCATTAATTCCTACCGCCTCCATTTAGCTACATTTCTATTTTCGGATCAGCCGGGGCCTCGTTCCGAAATTACTTCTGGGTTAATCATTTATTCGGAAATGTGTAAATTATCCATGAGTATACTTGTACATAATCCATGGAGAAACGGGTATATTACCCATGGAGAAACTAGTACATTACCCATGAAAACATGTGTGTATTACCCATCTGGACATACACTACCCTACAATAATGGACCGGACAGCAAGATGTGATGGTATAAGAGAAAGAATACATTATTTAATAGGGGGACTAGCAACCCTTCTGGGCATACTTTCAACAAGATTTTCATACACAGCTATGGCTATTTGTGTCCATTCCTGCAGCAAGAATGTCGCCAACTCAGCTGTAGTTTTCAGACGTTCTTCCCTGGTCCGTAAGCGTTGCTCTAACTCGTCGTACAGATGTGCTATGGGGTTTAGGTCGGGACTCTGAGCAGGCCAGGAAAGATGTTTTACATCCATATCTTAATACCATTGCTTGACAGAGGCTGCAACATGACATGAAGCGTTGTCGTCCTGGAAGTAACATTGGTACTTTCCATAAAATTGCCAGAGCGCAGGAAGAACCTGACTGTCCAAAATGTTCATGTAGGCGTCGGCGTTCAATTGACCAGGAGCAACATGCAAAGGTCCCAGGCCATACCACGAAAAAAATCCGAAACAAAGAGTCGGATTTTATACAAATCCGTTTGCGTTCGGTTCATGACTGTAGGGTAGTGTACGATAGATGAGTAGATACGATTTAAATTTTTAAGGTATATGGTAGAATCTCTGTCGCACTGGAGCTACACAACGGGCTGTTAGAGATGGTCCAGGATCAAATGCTGTGGACGACAGGAACCACGGTCAGATGACGAGATCAGCATCTAAACTGGCACCCCACTCCTCAAACTTTCACACCACACCAACGAGAGGACATTTGAGGCCATTACACATTTCACGTGCGGCAGTCCACACTTAGACTACGGTCTTTGTATTGAGTTTCGATCCCGCAACCCTCCGGTTACTAATTCGTAACTCTACGAACAGGACTACCGTTGCCCGATTATTAAGAGGGCATAGCACCTTTTAACATTCAAATCAGGAGGAAAATAGCCTAATTTTGACTAATTGTACCTTCTTAAGTTTGGTGTATATCGCTAAAACTATGTTAATATTTTAAAATTAAGTAATACTTTATTCAAATTTAATTATATATAAACTCAATCTGAGATAACTATTTGCAAAAAAACCTTGCGCGCACTGTTCTGAGTAAACCAATGGACAATTTCTTTTACTAATTGAATCTTTGGATCTTCATTCTTCTTAGAGTAATAGGTTAGTCGACCTTACTAAAAATGACCAGGCCCTGTACGATATATGTCGTCCTTACTAAAAAGGACCAGACCCTGTACGAGATATATCGCCCTTACTAAAAATGACCAGGACCTGTACGAGATATCTCGTGCTTACTAAAAATGACCAGGCCCTGTACGAGATATGTCGTCCTTAGTAAAATGACCATGCCCTGTACCAGATATATCGTCTTTAGTAAAAATGAACAAGCCCTGTACGACATATGTCGTCCTTACTAAAAATGACCAGGACCTGTACGAGATATGTCCTCCTTACTAAAATGACCAGGCTCTGTACGAGATAAGTCGTCCATAATAAAAATGAATAAACCCTGTACGACATATGTCGTCCTTACTAAAAATGAATAAACCCTGTACGACATATGTCGTGCGTATTAAATATGGCCAGGCCCTGTTGGAGATATCTCATCGAAACACTTGGAGAGCAAAGTGATGTCATTTTATCTCTATTTACAAAATAATCTGTATTAGCTGAGGAACAAATTGATAGTTAAAATTGTTGTTCTGTCGAGTGTAATGGCACATGAGCCAAATTTGGCCACGCTGTGACAAACACTTGACAGACAACGTCTAGTAATGGACATCCGCACAAAAGAGGTTATACTGATACAGAAGAATCGATGAATCAAACTTAAGCCACCTACAACTCACAGGTTGTTAACACACTGAGCTATTACGGTCCCAGACAAAATTAGTGAATGATCATTAGCATATAGTATGAAGATAAAGTCTACTAGGAACGAACAGTGTATTGCTTGAAGTAAGAAACATATTTGCAGTTGAAGTCCTATATTAATAATTGGCGGGCTGTGGAAGTTTGGAGAGTGGGGTACCAGCTCAGGTGTGACCTCGTAATCCGACTGTGGTTCAAAATTACGGGGTGTTGTCCTTGGATCCTTCCTTTTGGGATTAATCCCGAAGCGTCGCCAATAGCCCATTGTGTTGCTTCAGTGCGACGTTAATTAAAATACCTTCCTATATTAGTAAATGCTTGTACAATTCCCTTTTCAAGAGTGTAATTGATAATAGCAAGTCCAGTTTCGCTTAATAGTATTTGGAATTTGAATGAAAACTGACTGAATAAGTTAATCATAAGTAGACGCAAGGTATAGTCATATTCTTGAGTCTAGTTATGATAAACTTGCAATAGTAATAATCTAATTTTATTTTGAGTCAGGGATGTTGTTTAAGCTTTCTTAGGCTAAATTTGATTCGATTAAAAACAATATTAAACGATATGACCACAAGTAGATACAAACTGCAGTTATATTCGTGGAGAATATACACTTCGTAATTTTATTTTCAATTAAGGATGTTGTTTCAGCCTCTTTTTTATATATATATATATCTGGACAAATTTGATTCCATAAAAAAACAATATTAAACAAGTTTATCACAAGTCTTTGCAAAGTGCGTGCAACATTCGTGGAGAAAGATACACTTCGAATTTTATTTTGAACTAGGAATGCTCTTCCAAAGAACAAATTTGATACGATTAAAAGATATTGAAAGAGTTATCACAAATAGATGCAAACTGCAGTTCTATTCATGGAGAATATGCCCTTCAGAATTTTATTTTGAATTAGGGATGCCGTTTCATCTTCCTAAGGACAAACTCCGCTCAACCACTTCAAAGTCTCATTACCAATGACCAAAACGAAGCGCGTTTGAATTATGGTCCGAATTAAGCAGGAAATCAGTGCGAACCAACCAGATGCAGAATCACTGATAACGATTCTTAGTTCCCTGCATAACTTAAGATTCATAAACCATGAATCCCGCGTGACTCCTCGCTGCAGCAAGTCCAGCGAATATTTCATTTCAATTCATACTTAACAACATTAATGGCGAGTGGGCTCCATCGTTCTGGAAATTTTACAGTCTGGTTCAAAAGTGTGGTTTGGAAATCCGTTCGAATGCCACGGAATGTTTGCGAACGGTTGCCTTGCGGAGGATGCAGTCAGAAAATGGATAAGCAGGACTTGACTGCATAATTCGGAAGACTTCATCTCGGCTTCTGTTTGGAATGCGAAATTTCTCTAATTACTGAAGAATGATATGCGACCATTCTCTCTCGAAGAAGTAAGGAATGGCTTTAATGGGAGGCTTTGTTACAGTTTAGCGAAGGGAAGTGAGAGTTTGAGGGTGTGTTTGGATTGTTTATTACTTACACATGATGAGATAACTCAATATTTACTCAACCCGTAAAGTACACTCTGTGATGTTTCGGGACACCGCAGTAATAGAAATAGAGTTGGACTAAGTCGAATACCTGTATAAGTTTTTTTTTATTACTCTTATAAGATTCGAATTTACAACTGGAACTATCTACACGCCTATTCACACAACGTATTTAATGAACTAATGTTCCTGAAACAACAGTACGTTTCTCTTCTCATAGTTTGTCGTTTTGTTTTCCCCGGGGTTTGACTTCCCCGTTTATCTGTCCAGAGAGCTACCCCGATCACCACCTGCTTCTGTGGCTTCTCTCGCTAGAGTCCCTTTTCTTTCCTTCTCGAGGCATCAACTGTTTCCTGGCCCTCGTCGCTTCTTTTTCAAAATGACACCTCCCACACTCAAGGGGTGTCAGATCCTCCACACTAGCGCGTCTTTCTAGGAATGGCTCTTCGTAACGTGGACGATTCTATTCAGGACCGTAGGTTGGTCGGTAGATATTAACTCGTGATAAGTGAATCGATTCTTCAGTTTGATTCTTTCGTAACTTGTTTTGATCCATAGTGAGCTATGATTGATTATTTACTTGTTAAAATATTACCAAGACCGGACTGAGGGAAACCTCAATAGTTTTTGTGCATCTCCCGTCTTAGCTCTGTTGGTTATTCTTGTGCTGCTGTCACCACGCAACACTTAAATTTTTTCTTCAAATTTGTATTTCGACGATTTTTAACTGTATCTTCAAATATTTCCCATTTCAGATTCATTTTCCTCTTTTAGAAGTAAAAATCTCTCATCTTCAATTGATTGAGTCCATATATATCTGCATGTATTAGTTCAGTAACTGTTAAGTATCTACTTTCCACGAGTTTAATATCTACCGACCTACCTACGTTCCAAAATAGAATCGTCCACGCAACGAAGAGCCATTCCTAAAAAGACGCGATAGTGATCCAAACACACGTGCGAAAAGATCGTGAAACCGTTAGCCGGCGGTCCTTCACAAACACCAGGTGTCAGGTGGAAATCGGGGAGCATATAACCAACCTTTACTCGAGTAGAAGACATGGGAAAATTTCAAGCCCGCTGATTCGTTGGTTTCTCACCCCGTAATGGATCTATGACCTGTTTCCGCCTTCCATTTCGTTCAAGGACTCAAGTGTCCTTTATAGCTCAAAATTGGACTGTATTTTTAAATTGTGCACGTAGAAGCTACGATGGAATTAACACTGCATTTAACACAAGACATTTATTACGATCACAATTACATGGAACCAACTGTTGCTGACGCTTCACATCTCAAAGCTTTCGCTTTCTTTGTTATAAGTATACTATTTTCGGTAGTAGTTGCAACTGTCTACAGAATATTGCGCAATCCATAAACACAGAACCAAAACTACTTAGCTAATCAATGTTTTTTATTTGCACTGAATCACCTGATTCAATACGTGGAAAAACTAAAAGAAAGAAGTTTTACTGAGAGATGGAGCACCACGATGACGATAAAAAAAACCAATGAATCAGCGAGCTTAAAATTTTTCCATGTCTTCTACTTGAGTAAAGGTTGGTTATATGCAATCGGGGTGCACAAGAAAAGGACGACGCCAACCCTGAGTTATTTCCACACATTTGGCTGTCGGCTCCCTTCTCGTGGAAACGTTTATTTTTTCTGCCAATATGATCTCACAACGCAGGAAATATTGTTCCAGTATTTGTGCTTAGCGTTCATTTCCAAATAATTTTTCCAATAAATTTGTAATCAAATTTTTTAAGTGACTCCAATTTTGGTTGATTGGTGTTTTATGCCACAAGGGCCACACTTGTCCATGCTGCTCCAGACAATACGTATTAATCAGGACTCCAATTTTGAGTTTTAGTCCAAGCTGGGTAACCATCAGCGAAAACCATTGGAATCAGAAATTGCTAGAGTGTTGTAAAAATCTTTGGTTCTAATTTTCAACCATCTCTTTTTGATATTCCTCTAAAATACTTAAGGTATCCGAACACGTTGAAAATAAGAATTTAATCAAACCGGAAGTAGGTATGGAAAACACCGGAAGTGGCCGTTAACAGACCAAACACCTGTCAAAATTTAAAATTAATTTTTTTTTTGTAAATATAATTTTAGAAAATTTTTCAAATGTTTAAATAATTTCTCTTTTGTAAATAGTGTGAACATTTTTAAATTGAAGTGAAGAACAAAATTGTTTACATAAACAGTAAAAGCAAGAGAGAGCAAACAAAACTTTTCAGACTATTTTTTACTCTAAATTAATTTTTATGCATTATTTCCTCACTTCAAATATTCTAACACAAAAAGTTATGATGGATTCTCGTAAAACTTAGAGAATTTGTGTTCTTTATAGTTGTCTAGGAAATGAACTAGAGTAAATATGTTGAGTCGAAAAGTTTTTTAATTATGGCCAATATTTAAGAAATAGGACTGTAAAACTATCAAAAATCTTGTATTCAGTTTCCGATCGCTTGTAAAATTTTTTGTTTATTTAAATATCTTTTTGATTCTAGTTCATTCCCTAGAAAAATGTATGCAGTTTATTTTGGTAGCACCATTTTTCAAATGGGTTGAATGTATGACTCGTATATATTTTAAATATTTATAACCCAATGATAAGATTTAATAGCACGAAACGTAAAAATATCATAAAAATGTTTCTGTACCACATTAAAAAATAAAGGGTCTCGGTCGTGTTCGTTCGGATACTTTACGAGGAAGTATAATTTCTCATTTTTGTTTACATTTGACACCATTTTGTGCTAAAATATTACCAAATTGGTTGCGCCAAGCAAATTGCTGCTAAATATATTACAATGGTAGACAGCAGGCTTTTATTTTCTATTTCGGGCTGTTTTCACAAATGCCAATTTTATTCAATGTAGCAAATTTGTAGCTCTTAATTTTTTTTATACTTAAGTAATGTTTTTAGGCATTTCTCTCTCTCTGTTCTTTCTGACCGGCAGACTTAATGTATACTTAAATGTTACTTTCTTCATAAGTCATACGTCATTCTAATAGCACTGAGTCACGGTGTAAAAGACTTGTGTTTGCATTTAGCATCATCGGTCATAATTGTGTCTGTATTGGGCATAAACTTTTCTCTTAACACTAGAAGTAATATCGATATCTCTTTCATCAAGATCTGTCCAATTATGCAAATAATTGACGAGATATCTCGACATCAAGATATTGCCGATTTTTTGATGATGACGAGATTAAGATCTGGCAAGTCTAATGACAAGATATCTCGTCTATCAAGATTTGCTCAGTTTAGCAAATGACGAGATACTTCGTCAATACCATCACCAGAAATGAAAATGTTGTAAAAAATTTCCGGAATTTTTTTCTTGGAAGTTAGAAGACGGGCAGTTAGAAGGAGTTGGACAAGGAACAAATCAAAATGCTTAAATGACTCGCACAAACTGACATACGCTATTTTGGACTAAGCTGCTAGGTCAAGGCTCATTTGAACCTGAACGAGAACGAGAAAGCCAACCACTTTTCGAAGAGTGGCTTCAGTTTGCGACTAGGGGCTTCATCTATATGTATGGCTACTAAAAAATGGTCCCTTTTTCCACTATTTGTAAAGATCTCTCTCTCTCTCTATATATATATATATATGTATATATATATATATATATATATATGTATATATATATATATTTATATATATATGTATATATATATATATATATATATATATATATATATATATATATATATATATATATATATATATATATATATATATATATATATATATATATATATATATATATATATATATATATATATATATATATATATATATATATATATATATATATATATATATATATATATATATAATATATATATATATATATATATATATATATATATATATATATATATGTAAAGGATGTGTGTGTACGTCTGTGTGTGTACGTCTGTGTATATTATCTATGCAAATCTACACCGTTTGACCAATCCACATCAAATTTGATACTTATGCTTTACAACACTACGGAAAACATAGAAAATTTCTTTCCTGTCTTCCGACCACACAGGTAGTTCTAAAAGTGCCCCTCAAAGCCGCAATATTAAAATCTTAAAGTTTGTTTTCCTGCAATAAATCGACATGGACAAGGAAATACGTTTTACAGGGTTTGTGTTTTTGAGTTAACACAGGGAAATGTTGCGGTCATATTTTAGCTGTCGCAGTAATATTTGAAACCCGATCAACGCCGGGTTATTCATCTAGTTGGAGATAAATAAAAGCCCGTTTGCTTTTGTGGTGAGGTAAGCAAAGTTAACCATTACTTGTGCACTTAGCTAAGTGATGTGATGGTCCACACACATAAAACCATCATTAAGTCAACAGATGGCACCACGGATAATTGTCTTGAAGATATCATTGCAAATACCCATTCAAAATATGAAACAAAGATGCGGACTGGATGCGGTAGGAGCTATATAGATACGGATGAGTCGTAGATACTTCTGCCATATATAGATTTGAACTCAATTTGATCTCCCCTCATGACCTTGAAAAGGGCGACCTATATGATGAATCGAGAGGAGTGGGCACGAAGGTGGAGGTATGCAAATGGAGTGGAAACATGAAGTCTAATTTCATCTTGTAGTAATGATGCCTTTCCCTGTAGTTGATGGGTGACCTTTCCTCTGATGTGGAACATGCGATTTTACATTGCAGTCTGTGGACAGGAAAGTAATTGTATAAGAGAGAGAGAGACTTGTAAATGTATACAAAACAAAACAATGAAGGTTATATGCAGATAAATAGCCGACCAACTGGTATAGTGGTTAAGGTGTTATCCTCTGGATTGGAATCTTACTGGTTTGAATCCGGGTCAGAGCATGGATGTTTGTAAGCATATGGTGCAGAGGCGGCTGGTGCACCTTAAATCTGTCGTGGCCGAAAGTCCTCACCTTGGGTTGGTGTGGAAGTGTGGAGAGTGGGGTGCCAACTCAGATGTTGCCTCGTCATCTGACCATGGTTCAAAATTACGTGGCGATACACTGAATGGCTTAGGCTGGGACGGTTGAATATGCAGATAAATAAGCGTAAAATAAATAGCACAAACAAGGAGACCAATAAGAGTAATCACACAAAGTTAGGCAATGTAGACAGTTATCAACAGAAGCATATGTTGTTAACAAATCAATGCAGACAGTTTAGACAAATGAAACGAAAGGAGCAAAAAAATATAGATAGTAAATTATTCAAAGTG
Source organism: Metellina segmentata (assembly GCA_947359465.1). Taxonomy (NCBI): domain Eukaryota; kingdom Metazoa; phylum Arthropoda; class Arachnida; order Araneae; family Tetragnathidae; genus Metellina; species Metellina segmentata. The sequence continues at coordinate 8,401,183 of OX375875.1, forward strand.
TTAAATTGCTTCTAAGTGCCAGGCAAAGACAATTTAATCAATAAACATCCTTCCGATCATAAGAAGTTCCAGTGTTAAGGCTTTCTAAAATTCTTGTTTAAAAGCTCGTTGTGAGTTAATTTCTGATGAGTACATTGCTGATCCTGGGCGAGAAACTATATTGAAATATATGTAATTCGACATTTTTCTAAACACATTCAGTACTTTAAAAAATGAATTCAAAGTTTAGTAAATTAATGCGAGAGCACAACTACGAAACATTATCTGGTTTGTGAATTTTTTAGGTATCGCTTACGTAGAAGAAAAAAAAGGACATTAAAAAATTAAATAAAAGTTTCTCATGGTCAGGACACATGAACAAGATAGAGACAACAAAACACTCGATAAGATTTTTCATCATATGAAAACATAATATTTTAAATTAAAAAAAAAAATATTCAATCACATTGAGTTAAATTAGTGTTTTAGTGCATTTTATAAGTTGGTAAATAACATATTAAAAAATTAGAGCTCTACAAGCATTATTAGTTTTTGTTTAAGACTTCAAAAACTTAAAATGCCTTTTTCTCAGACTTTTTTTTGTGGATGCAAGTGTTTTCAATTCCCTAACGCTTTTATCTATACAAGATACAGTCTCAAAATTTTTTGTAGATACTTTCATATATATTTACTATAAAAGTTGTATGGATTTAGGTTTGAGAATTCTAGTAATTGTTTTAAAAAATGTCAAAGTTAATATATTTAGAATTTTCATGTTGTCTTTCAGGTTTAGCTACAAAAATAAATATTAAAATTCAACAATGAGACTGATCGTCAATTCCATACTAATTTTTGTTTCCTATTATCCAAAAAACATAAATCAGTTGAAATAAATAAAATATATTAAAAATTGAATATTTTATAAAAGTTTAAAAAACTTCTAAAATTTCAATTATTTTAAATTTTAAAATAATGGTCCTTGTTAAACTGACTTTTTTTTACTCGATTCAATATAATAATATAAGCTGAAGAAAAGTCATTAATTATTTTGAATGTTACTGTCTGTATAAAATTTTTTTTGAAAAAGGGTACTGTGTAGCCTTAAGCTTTGACGAAGATAGCCACATATAATGATAAAAAATGGATCAAATACTCCGATTCTAAGAGCTGTGTCTCTCACGTGACAGTGGTTCAAAATGACGTGGTGTTGTCCTCTGATTTTTCACTTCGGTTGGTGATCCCAGACAGTCGTCAATAGTCATTGTGATCCTCCAGTGAGACGTTAATAAAAGTATCTATCTGCCTACCTACCTAAAAGCTGTATAGATGCCTTGGCAAATTTGATTATGAAAAGTAATATATAATCTCTCATTCTTAGTGCGATAAAATGATTGTTTATACCAAAGGAACAAACAAAAGTATTTATATTTTATTCGTTGGACCATCGGAAATGTTGACATCGGGGAGAGGAGAAATCAAACCGGATGATGGCAAAGAGCACAACAGGTGCATCTAAATTTAACTGCGACTACAGACGACATAGAACCAGTCTCAAAACAAGCTATAAAGGTATTTCGGGAGAACACTTGGGATCTCAAAACTCAATTTCATCCAACCTTTCATCCAATCTGTAAAGAGATTTAAAAGAGTGAATTTAGAACGAGAACATTTCGCTAAATTGACAGTCTCGAATCTGGAATACATATTTTACTCATAAACATTTGCTATGCGAAGAGCCTGTACCATTACTTTCCATTTTCAATGGTGTATTATCAATAAGCTATTTTGACAGAATGTTCAAATTTTATTAGTCATAGACTAATCCAATTTGGAGTTTCTCCTTCTATTTTAAGAACTGTTGAGGAATCCGTATCACTAAAACTTGTTTTTATTTGCCGCTGACAATGATTTTATAAAGTATATTTAGCTTTATTCAGTTTAATCCCACAAATCTTACTGTATTTAATATCTAGTTTTTAAAATTTAGACGCAGATTTACAATCATAGAGTGTAAAATATGAACAAACATGTTTGGAACAGTTTTGGCACTTGCTTCAGAAAAGGTAACCAGACAACCAACCTAATATCAAGAAGCTTCAATATGACCATGAAGTGCTTCACGAAAAGATTAAAAATAAAGGTTTTTGAAGCGAATTTTTAAATCATGACCTAAAATTGATATTGTATTGTTAACTATCCTCCCTGATATTGCATTGTAACTATTCATATCGAAGCAATCAATGAAGCATTACGAAATACCCTGTGATTCAAATCACCGCAATATTTCCAGACTGAGACGGTTGGTTTTCAACAAGGAATCGAGTAATATGATTACTGTGTGGTCGATTCTTACCTCCCTGATATTGCATTGTTAACTATTCATATCGCATTAATCCATGCAGCATTACGAAATACCCTGTGATTCGAATCACCGCAACATCCCCAGATTGAGACAGCTTATTTTCAACAAGGAATCGAGTGATATGATTACTGTGTGGTCGATTCTTACCTCCCTGATATTGCATTATTAACTATTCATATCGCAGTAATCAATGCAGCATTACGAAAATACCCTGATTCGAATCACCGCAATATCTCCAGACTAATGGTGGCTCCTCACCAACGGCGACAGCTACAAAGACAGGCAACATTTCGTTGCTTGTCTCTGTGACTGTTAAAAAAGCCTTCACACCGCGAGCGACAAGAATTTATTTGCGCATGCGCAAAATCGTTTTTGAAAGCAAAATATTTATTTGATTATTTCTTCTTCTTGTAAGATGTCTGACAGATCACGTCCGCATTTAACAAAACTCCTTTTACAGCGAAGACAATTGCCAAAAAAATTAAAATTTCTTCCATAGTATTTCCGTATATTTCACTGAAATAGTTCGCTGAAACCAAAGCTATAGAGAAAGCATAGATAGAACGTCAACAAAAACAAAAAGGCTGGTAGCGAGAGTCTCAATCTTTATTCTGATTGGCTTTTGGCATGGCGACAGAGACAAATGTTGAACTTCTTTTAAGACTTGAAAGCGCAGCGACAGAGACAAACTGGAAGAAACAAAATTTGTTTGTAATACGCATGCGCAATAGCGAAGAAACATGTATTTTATCGCTGTCGCCGTTGGTGTGAAGCCACCATAAGACAGTTTTTTTTCAACAAGGAATCAAGGGATATGATTGTGGTTGATTCTTACCTCCCTGATATTGCATTGTTAACTATTCATATCGCAGTAATCAATGCAGCATTACGAAATACCTTGTGATTCGAATCCCGCAATATCTCCAGACTGAGACGGTTGGTTTTCAACAAGGAATCGAGTAATATGATTACGGTGTGGTTGATTCTTACCTCCCTGATATTGCATTGTTAACTATTCATATCGCAGTAATCAATGCAGCATTACGAAATACCCTGTGATTCGAATCACCGCAACAGAGACAGACTGAGACAGACCCCCGCAATACCTCTAGACATACTACTTTAAGTAATAGATCGCGGAAGGAAAAAAACAGGGATTGGAAAGTAGAATAATGGGATGAGAAAGAAAGCAAATCCTTCCGTTTGGGCGGTTTCGCGTGCACGACACCCTTGTTTGCTGAATACAGTATACCCCACGGGAAGAGAAAAGATTAGTAGAGTACCTCGGGTCCATGAAACCTGTATACTAGGAGATGTGCCCCTATGGCTCAAAGTAATGGGGGACTCCCTTAAATTAAACGAAACGTTCGCGATGTCTTAGTACATTTACATTAAATTCGTGTTGCTTAGGAATTTTATTTTTACGTTTAGGAGAATAATAGGCGATACAATTTTAAATGTCAAACATTAATTATACATTTTTTTCAGCTATTAGGGGTGCAGTAGCCTTTGCTTTAGCCCTAAGATTTGATTTCGAAGAAAGCAAGCGAAACGTTATCGTCACGGCAACTTTGGTGATTGTACTGTTTACGACTATTGTCTTTGGTGGAAGCACAATGCCTTTACTTAAGGTAAAATTTAGAATTTCGAGATATATTTAATCTAAAATTTTTAAGTCGTGTTACCCTAGAATAGGAGTGGCCAACCTTTTACAGTCAATTTTTCGCGTCAATTTTTTCACATACGAGTTCAAATGCGCCATACAACACATACACCCCTTCTACCTTCTTACTTTCATGGTCCTGGCATATCCATAATAAACTTTTTAATAAAAGTATGCTTATAGACATAATGAATAATTTAAATTATTTAATTATTGTATATAAAACTATCTATTACAAAACGTAAACATTATTTACCATTAATGGGACTTTTGAGCCAGTTTGGATTTTGCTAGATTTGCAATGTTTGGTGTTAAATTTGTTACATAGAGCAACAGAAAATTCTTCAAATTGGAATCTGTCATTCGCGACCTCGTTTAGCTTTTAATAATTTTCATGGATGAAAATGCTTGTTCACATTTATCTGTCGTTCCGAACGATATAGATAATTTTTTTCAAATTTTCTTAGTTCTGGAAAATGTTTACAGGGTGCCAGGAACGCCAGAAATTAATAATGTCAAAATCATTTTGATCTGAAAAAAAACTCATCAAATTTCATTTTGATCTGAAAAAAAACTCGTCAAATTTCATTTTTAATAATGAATTTGTTTTTAAATCAATAAGTTCCAATTGTATGTTACTAGGCATCTTCATAACGTTTTGTTCACTGCGTGAAAATGGGTTTATAAATGCGAGCATGCAGTTTTCTTCTTTAGCCAAATGTGAAAGCATTTTTCAAATGACCCTTGCAATAACTTGACTTTTTCAATACATTTGGTCAAATTGTTATTATCCGCAGCACATTCACTTTGCTCTTTCAAATGTGGAAATTGACTCAAATCCTGATTTTCTAACTGAGAGATGAAGAGTTTTAATTTCATTTTAAACGAATTGATGCTATTTACTAAGCTAGGAAATAATTTATTCTTGCCTTGTAGTTTTGAATTTAGATTATTGAGATGGCTAGTAACATCAACTAAAAATGGCAAATCAAATAGCCAGGTGTTATCGAATAATAGGGTTCTTTCAGGAAGTTCATTTCCTGTTCTAAAAAATTATGAACAGCGTTTTTCAATTTCCAAAATCTACCCAGAGCCTGTCGTCTAGAAAGCCAGAGCACCTCATAATGAAGGATAAGTTCACCATATTCCAAATCTAACAATTCACAATATTCTCTGAATTCTCGTCTGTTTAATGCTGTTGCTCTAATTGTATTCTCACATTTCACAACCGGTAACATAACATGCTGCATTTTTAAAGTTTTTCCACGCAGTGCCTCTTGGTGAATAATGCAGTGATATTTTAGTACAGGACAGTTAAAAAAAAATTTTCAAGCAAAGTTGTAGTGCTATTGCTTTTACCTATATCATTGACGGCTCTCCGTCAGTACACACACTGATGAGTTTACTACAATCTTTTAGATTTTCAAAGCAAGATTTCACTTTTTCAAATATGTCTGATCCTCTTGTTTTACCACGCAATGACTCCATACTGGCAAGTTCTTCAAAGACATTAAAATTATCATTAATTCCTCTTATAAAAATGCTTAACTAGACTACATCACGTATGTCCGTTGATTCATCCAAAGCTAGGGAAAAGAAAGTACAAGAATGGACAAGGTCTTTCAGTTGCTGATATAGTACATCCTGAGAGAGCTCTTTGATACGTCTCGTTTCTATCTGCCTTGATACAGCAATTTAGCCTGCTTTCCTTACAATACTTTTGTACCATCAGAAAAAGGTTTATTTTTTTCGCCAATGCTTAATCTATTTCATAGGACGCTTCTGTCATTGCCAAGTCTCACAACTTACTACTTTAGTAAAAATATTTTGTCTTCTGATTTCTTCCTTTTTCTTAATCACGTATTCTTTTCGTAACTCAGACCCAAGAACGAGCTTCTTTATTCCTTCTATATTCGCCTGATGCTGTGTTTTATAGTGTATATTAAGATCATGTCTTCTATTATGTGAAAGAGTACTTTCACAAACAATGCAAAACGGTTTTCCTGATGAACTTGCTATAAATAAAAGTTCATTTTCCCACTGTTCATTTACTTCCCGCTTACTATCACTTTCTGTGCTTCTTTTGCTAATTTTCTTTCGCACTAAGAAGGCTGTATACAGGGTGGTCCCGAATTCATGGTACAAACTTTAATGGTAGGTACAGGACATTGTAACAATGATTTATTGTATAGGAATGTATAGTCGCAAGTGACGCGGTGAGGCGTAAACAGGGGAAATAAAAGGAAAGAGAAATGGAGTGATCGGTTGGTATCATTGCCGGTAGAGGGCAGTAGATGTCTAGCCGCTGTTGAACATGATGCATCGCAGTAGGGAAAAGCGCCATTCACAATTGTGCTGCCGTAGACGATGGGTGACTTTACGTATGCAGAAAAAGCAGACATGCATTACATGTACGGCCGTGCAAATGGTAACGGCAGAGCTGCGTTACGAATGTATCGCGCGGAGTATCCTGATCGACGAATGCCGGATCATAGAATTTTTCAACGGTTACATCGTCAACTTTGTGAAACAGGTGCGTTCGACGTCAACAGACATGGCGCTGGTCGAGTAAGAGCTGTACGCACTCCAAGGCTGGAAGAAAGCATCTTGAACATTGTGGCTGATAGACCCGAGTCAAGCACAAGAACTGTTGCGCGTGACGTTGGTGTGAGTCATCAGACTGTATGCAGAGTGTTAAACGAAAATCGCTTACACCCCTTCCATTTTCAGAAAGTACAAGCATTGAATCCGGCAGATTATCCTCGCCGCGTGAACTTCTGCCTGTGGGTGATGCAGCAATGTGCGTTGCAGCCGGATTTCGTAGATTATGTGCTATTTACAGATGAAGCGACATTTTCACGCGAGGGTGTCTTTAATGCGCACAATTCCCATGTGTGGGCAACCGATAATCCACATGCAACGCGTCGACATGCGTTTCAACAACGTTTCAGTATTAATGTGTGGGCTGGTATTGTGAACGACTTTTTGATTGGCCCATACTTACTACCCACGCGGCTCACTGGCGGAAGCTATCTTATTTTTCTGAAAGAAGTGTTACCACAACTGCTGCATGATGTTCCGATCGCCATTCGTAACCGCATGTGGTTTCAGCACGATGGGGCGCCAGCACACTTCAGCATTGATGTACGGAATTACCTGAATGCCACGTTTGGTACTCGATGGATTGGGCGTGGTGGACCAGTCCCTTGGCCACCCCGATCTCCCGATTTATCGAGCCTCGATTACTTTTTATGGGGACATCTAAAGCATCTTGTTTATGAGACTCCAGTTGACTCAGATGAGGATCTCGTCGCTCGCTTATCTGTAGCTGCTGCAGGTGTGCGTGAAATACCAGGCATCTTTGAACGTGTACGCCAATCGCTCCACCGACGCTGTCAAGCATGTATCGATACTGGTGGACGCAATTTTGAACAATTACTGTAAACATGACACTTGTCAACAACGCTTTCAATAAAATCTTTGTTTTTCCTTTCGGCCGTTATTTCCCCTGTTTTCGCCTCACCGCGTCACTTGCGACTATACATTCCTATACAATAAATCATTGTTACAATGTCCTGTACCTACCATTAAAGTTTGTACCATGAATTCGGGACCACCCTGTAGATTGAACTGTGAGCACTCGGGTGTTGAAAATAAAGTAGTTGAATACTTCCTGTGAGTGTCTATAATACTATTTCCTGTGAGTGTTTATATATTACTTTTTTCTGTATTTACATTACTGCTGAATTAATTTTGTCTGATACACATACAAACCTTGTCTGACGCAATGCATTGAGAATATTGCCTGTGTCTCTACGCTGATCAAATCCTTCTTATGCTTGTCTGTTGCGATGTCTATTTATAATTGTTAAATGTCTTGTTGAACTTTAGAGTGCATTATTATTTCTACATTACAAGGCATAACAGAAGATAGATTCAGTTGTGGCGGTTACTTAAAAAAAACCAGTAGGCGCAAGAATGCAATGCGCCACTTGTAATCATCCTATGCGCCATGTTTGGCGCATGCGCCACAGGTTGGCCACCCCTGCCCTAGGACGACGTTGATTAAATTTACCGTAACTAAAATTCTTAAAAATAATTGTATACTTTCTGAATTATACTCGTCAGGAATACGAAATTCAAAGATACAAAAGAATTAAATATCCATGCGTTTCAAATTTAATCTCATGCAACACATTTTGGTACAGCTTCAGTTTACGTTTGTAGCTGTGGCAACGGGATTGGCGCTTTTTTTGTTGCGAATCTAAAGTCCCCAAGGAAGGAATTATTTCAAATGAACCAATGAAATCAAACAACAGTTCAAAGGATTTTGAAAGGACTTTTTAGAATATTCAAAAAATGAAAATTTAAACTTTACACTTGCCGTGATTGCTATAAAAAACGTAATAACCGAAAAAAGATGAGTTTCCTTAACCTGCCATAACTCGCTACTAAAAAGTACGCAAAAAAAAAAGAAGAAAAAAAAAAAGAAGCGCAAAGTCGTTGCTACCGCTATAAACGTAGACTAAAGCCGTACCCAAATTTTATAAATACTGAAATCATCGGCTTAGAGCAGAAACTCGTTAACTGCCGAAACTTTTGTTGCAGAGTTGTGTAAATGACAAACCAATTAGATTTTAAGAAAAAAAAATTGAAAAAAAGGCAAGCAATTTTAATGCGTTATACATATTTTAAACACATTACAAAATGACAATGCATTCCTCATATTCATGAAAATTAACGCCTAGTACGAGTCTTTTATTCGTGTTTAACAGAGTTTTTGCGTACGATTTAAATGACTGTAACTTTTTCTTCATATTCTTTTGTACGGCAAAACTGATTCCAAGGCTAAATAATAAATTATTTAAAATATTTTGAAACCTCCCAGTTCACAAACTTCAGCACAGTGGTTTGTAAACGATGTTGCGTTATAATTTACTGAATGTATTCCCTTCGAACACATACGAGCAACAATTCCACCTCTTAGAGGCGGGCTCTAATATATTTAGGCCCTGTTCACATGCGGCGTTTTCTAATGCGCGTTTTCCAAGGTCAGCTTTTCTTATGCATTAAATTATTTTTTTTTTATTCCCCTAATTCTCAAGTATCTATCTTTGCGATCGCTGAAGATAGAGTGAGAATTTTAACGGATTTCGAATCTGTTTAAAATTCTACGCCAGATCGATACCAAAAACATATTTATTATTTAATTGTTTGCCATTTGATTATTTAATTATTTATTTAAAGAAAATCCCATTTAAGGTATCGATATGGTGTAAAATGTTCCGTAAATTTAAAATCCGTTGGAATTTTCACTCTATATTCAACTATCACAAAGATAGAAACTTGAATAAGGGGAATAAATAACATAATTTAATATATAAGAAAAGCATACATTAGAAAACGCGCGTAAGAAAACGCCTCATGTGAACAGGACCTTATACTCGAAACCTTTTTTTTGTATATATATATATATATATATATATATTTAAATGCATAAACAAAATAAAAATAGCTAAAGAAGCAATAGTTAAGAAGAAGGAGTCATCGTAATTAAAGTTGATCAATTCAGCCCCACCAAATCTTGCAGCAGTCTGAATTGTCCAGTTTCTAATACAATCAAAATGTACTCTTAATTGCAGTTTCCAATGATATGCCCAATTTGCCGGCATTGAAACCCAGCAGAATCAAACATAACCCCATCCTGAGTTGCTTGAAATTTTAAATCCATGCCCCACCTCTCGATCTGGAACATTTAATCAAATTAAAGACCGACTTTTCCAAAACTGTTTTTGGTCACAACCAAAACGTTACCTTTCAAGCGAATACATCTGTCTACACCGCAAGGAAAAGAAAGTATTAATGAAGTTTTAATTTCTCAATGACGTCTTCGCTTAACTGGGCGGGCAGAAAGTCCTAATTGGTTTGCTCCTCGTACTCGAAATGGTTTACCGTCAACCCACAGCACTCGCATGTCAACATCGGGTACGGCAACAACCCTGTTCGGAATGTCATTAGACGGTCTTATTTGATGGATGGGGGGATTCCGCATTTACCTAGAGTGTGTCCTTTTACTTCCCTCTTTTCTTCTTCCTCCAGTTTCTTCAAAGGAAAGACCAGAAAAAGAAGGAAGACTGCCAGAGTGAGATTTGTTTGATCAAAACTGAGAAGCTGGTAAGTCAATGCTGTAAAAGTCATCGGTGATCTTTTTTCCCCCCTATTCGACTCGAGTACTCGAAGGCTTCTTTTGAGCGATTGAATTTTTAAATAGTTTGTGTCTCTTCCAAAGACAAACCTGAGATTCGGAAGCTCGTGTCACTTTGGGAAGCTGTTTGTTCAGTGAGTTTGTTGAATGCGTTGTCCGCTAGCTCTTTATTTACTTTTAGGGTCGACTTTTTGCATGTTAAGCTTACAGGCTGGTATGTTAAAGCTTTGTCTTTGGTATCTTGATTCTTTAAACTCTTGAATTCTTTGGTCACCCAACGGATTCTTCTATGGATAGTTGCGGATTCTCTTTCAAAGAGTTGTCATGTAGATGTTAACCGACTGCAGCTATTTTTAAATTAAAGATTATATTGAAATTGAAATTTTGTTGATTTAAGCATATATAATTTTTACGTTTCGAAGAAAAATATGCTTAGCAATCTTTACGGCTTCAGAATGATGAAGTTAGCAAGTCAACTCTAAGTCATCGCTGTTCCCTGTCATTGGGTTTGAGTACTTGAAGGTAAATGTTTCTATGAGAGATCGATTTTTTAAATAATTTGTGTTTCGTTCCAAAGAAAATTCCCAGATTGTCAGCTCTGCCTCTTTTTGTTTACTTTTAGGAAATAATTTTTGCTTGTTGCTCTTACAGGTTGATTTTAAATAGTGATCTTTAGTCTCTTGATAATTTAACTTTTGAATTTTTGCTCACTACATTAACAGCGAATAAAATTGTATACATTTTTGTAATAGAAAAATGAAGTGGATTTCCAATGTTCCTCGTAATATCAGGTAAGGGACATTGGATCAAGGTACCGATGCCATGGAAGGGTTATGTACGTTAATTGGTGTAGTACAGCAATACAGTATACTAGAATCTCAAGTTCGATAATAGACTACGAATCGGTATCAGTCAAAATTTCTTAAATTCTATATTGAGCATGCGACTTAAAATGTAATTACGGACTATTCTGTATCTCCACCAAAATGAGACCCCACGAATTTTCAACATGCACTTGACGAAAAAAGATTTAGATTTGTAGCAATGTGGGTGAGTGGAGTAAGCATCTTGAGGTTAAAATAAAATAAATTTATTTACAATTGTACAAATCACGAGAAAATATTTAGTAAGACAGAACCATAGCGCAGTGCCACGCCTGGAGAGAACCGACCGAACTCCTCTTCTTGCAAGGATGGTAGGTAGGCAAGTAGTTTAATTAACGTCGTACTGGAACAACAAAACTGGCTATTGACGATGGTCAGGAATCAATCGAAACGGGATAGATCCGAAGACAACACCACGTAATTTTGAATCACGGTCAGATGACAAAGATCAACTCAGGTAATGAACGAAATTCGTTGTTCTGTGAGACCAGTGCCACGTTAATTGATCTAACATAACATACCAAACCTTGGGTTTGAGATTCACCTGTATCCAGCTATAGCATTCACCGAAAACTAATTGCGAAGAAATGTATCGAATCAGTTCAAAACAGATGTAATGCAAAAGAAATCCCTACTGGACTTTGAAGAATATGCCATTTTTTTTGCTGCAGGGATTTTTTGGAAATCCTTTTTGTTTATTGTATTATCAGATCAAAAAATAAAATTCCTCTTTTTCAAGAATGGCTTATTTATATTTTAGGGAGAAACAATAGACGCTGAAACAGTCTTAGAAGACGAGTATGAACGCTTGCATGGACCAGAAAACATGTTCGTTAAATTTGATGCTAAATACCTCAAACCATTTTTTACAACGAAACAACGCAGTACACAGGTATGTCTATTTTTACATTGGTAGACAGGTATTTAACTAACGTCGCACTGGAGCAACGCAACGGTCTCCTGGTGGCTTATCCGGGATCAAATTCGAAAAGATGAATATCCTTTGGACAATATCACGTATATTTGAACCACGCTCAGATGGCCAGGCCATACCCGAACTGCACCCCAATCTCCAAACTTCTCACAACTCCTAACTTAAGACATTTGAGTTCATGACAAGTTGAACTACCATCAGGTCTCCATGTACACGATGGTTTTTGGTTAGGTTCGAACTCGCAACCCTCTGGTTGCAAATCGGTTACTCTTCCAACTGCGCTACCGTGTTTCATACTTTTCCCTGAACGCCTCGGTATTGATAAATTCGTGGATTAGTAACCAAAAAGTTGTAAGTCCTAAACGTGGTTCAACCAGAGATCGTCGTGGGAACATGCACACCTTATATCTGTCATGGCCTCAAATGTCCTCATGTTGGCACTGTGTTGGAAGTTTGGAAAGTGGGGTTCCAGCTCAGTGTTGACCCCGTCATCTGACCGTGGTTCAAAAACACGAGGTGTCGTCCTCCTCGAATATATATCTTCTTGATCCATGAGCGTCGCCAATATCCCCTTGCGTTGCTCCAGTCGTTGATTCTACGTACCTACCTGTTTTTTATTGATAGAATTTTTGGTTTTCTTAAAGTAATCTAAAAGTTTTGGATTCTTGAAACTGTGACATAGTAGTCAGATATATGTATTATGATATCAAACATACAAGATAAGATTATAATATACTAAAAGAATAATTTCTGTGAAGTTAGTTTTAATTAGTTACTCTTCAGTGTCACACATTCATAACTTAATTAAAAGTTTGGATGGTTTTAGGGGGCATATTTGGCCATACTAAGACAAATACAAGACAATACCAATGTACATCACGTAGTGGACATACACACAAGGGATATTTTACGGACACAGAAGAGAGAGGTACACACCGATGTTACAAGAATTGAATCTGTGAGCTGCCTACGACTCACAGATTACTAACACAGTGGTGCAAATCCACTGAGCCACGGTGGCCCCTCAACTTAAAGGATCAAACGGATACGTACACTATAGACGGTTTCAAAATATACTAAGGGGCCCGCCCCCTGCTCGCTGCCGCTCGGAGGATTGCTTACTCGCATCTCTCGCATTAATGAAGACATGTGTCCTAGCAAAAAGGATTATTTACAAAATATGACACTCCAAAAAAATATTTTTTAAACATAAATTTGTAGTACTGCAGAAAAGTTATACAGTACCTCTGGAATCAGAACTCGAACAATTTGAAATTCAAATGAAAACTTTGAGCAAATTTGGACTTGAAATGTGAGCGCCCCTTTGGAAATCCAATACCCAGCATGTTGTTTGTATACAAGCTACAACAGCTCGACTAATATTTATATACTAGGGGGCCAGCCCCCTGCTCGCTAGCGCTCACCAACCCCCGGAGGATTGCTTTGCAATCCTCACTGGTTCGCTGCGCGAACCTATGCTCTCTTCGCTCGCATCAATGAAGACATGTGTCCTAGCAAAAGGGTTTGTTTACAAAATATGATATTCCAAAAAAAAAAAAAAAAAAAACATTTTTTTTCCAATCTAAATTTGCTGTTTGCAGAAAAGATATATACAGTGCCTCTAAAATCAGAATTCAAATGAAAACTGTGCAAATTTTGACTCGAAATGTGATCGCTGCTTTGGAAATTGAATACCCAGCATGTTGTTTGTGTGTACATTTCCCCAGCACTCCAGACACTCACTTTTTCATTGAGTTTGTTGTCTAAAGTTGAAGTTCAAGCGTATTGTTGAACTACAATTGTTGGCACTGAAAAGATACCGCGTTTTCTTTGATTTCTATAACAAACTACAACAGCTCGACTAAAATTAATTTTTTTCAATAAAATTTCATCCGATTACGCTATGAATTCAATTGAGGCGCGAGACTTCGTGATGGTAAATAAACAATCGCACAATGTTGCCAAAACGCAATAACAAATCACGTCTTTTTTGCGTGCCACGTAAGAGAATTATATATATCTATATATTTTCAATAAAATTTCATCCGATAACGCTATAAATTCAATTGAGGCGCGAGGCTTCGTGGTAAACGAACAATCGTAAAGCGTTGCCAAAACACGATAACAAATAACGTCTTTTTTGCGTGCCACGTAAGAGAATTATATATATAGATTTTAAATAACTCTAAAAATTTCGAGTAGTTCATACGTTTGGTAATTGACAAAATACTGTCCACAAAACACAATTAACCCAACACATCGCACCCCGCCAAAAATTTGACAGCTCAAAATTGCAGAATTTAAGAAACATCAACTTAAAAGATACTGTAAAACTTATAGTGAAATAGTACAAGCTTCTTTTAAATTTTAGGTATTTATGATGATAATGGTTATAAATTCTATTATATTCTATAGAATAGTAATAGAACACGCTGGGGCACCTCATACATATTTTTCAATGACAACATCAGAAATTTTATTTTTTGACCTGTGTCACTTTTCTTACCGGGGTGCAATATGTTCTTATAAATCTTACGTAATTGCGTGAATTGTTCTATGTAAGCAGATTGTGTAGGTAAGTGTTTTGATCTTTTGGATTCTTAAAGCCTGACAAAAATCCTTAACGGTTTAGCCTTAAATCCTCTAAGTAGACTGGCTGGTCTGGGTCTTAAAATATTATCTAATTAAAAGGATCTCATCAACATAAAGTGCCACATAAGAAAAAAAAACTTAAAAACCAACACTTTTATTTTACTACCGCTTAAAAATATACCAGGTACGTAAAAACTAGTGCTTGCATAAACTGATAATTAAGTAAAAATATACAAACTATAAATAGGAGCACTAGGGAATTTTAACCTTTCTTGCGTATACTGAAAGTAATCTAATTCCGAATAATTCATCGCTAGACCAATTAATAATAATCCAGTTAATTCACCTAATGGGAGTAAGTTCTCTCTTCTCTAATTATAGTTCCAAACTTTCCTCGTCTTTTGTTTTAACGCCGCTCTTATAACATTATTCTCACACCTCTCAAAGTCACCGCCCCGATAACCTCCCACTCTTCCATTTTCTTCGGAGAGAAGGCGACTTTACACTAAATTTACTAACCTTTTCTAAATACCTGTTTTTTTTTTACGGTAACGGATTAGATGACCCATTTTAGATTTGAATGCAGATAACAGTGTAATTAGTGCTTGAAATAATTAACAAAATTATCTTTAAGTGATAATTTAATAGTTATGAACAAAGTAACAAAAATTCAATAATCATAATTAAGATATCTTATTTTGAATTTCTAATCAGTAGTTTCACTTCGAGTATTTTCTATGGAAAAGTTTTGATTCACTTGTCTCATTTCATTCAGATGCAAGGTCGCTTTGCTAAACCACTTGCTGAAAACATTTCGGCCAGAGTAGAATTTAGTGACTTTATTTTCGTAGCAATACTTTATTTGGTACTTTTTAAGGGTTATCGTATTTTTTTAAACTTTCCGGTGCTACTGCCATTATAGCCTATTTTGCTGCCATATTCTTCCATTTCGCTGCCCTTTTAGTGCACTATGACACATCAAACTCTTTACAGTGGAAAGTGTGTGGATATTTTGCACAGAAGTATACAGGGAATGGTTTGGAAGTAGACAATAAGTTTAGTGACTTTATTTTGGTAGCAATATACTTTATTTGGCACTTTTTAAGGGTTATCGTAATATTTTTAAACTTTCCGGTGCTACTGCCATTATAGCCTATTTTGCTGCCATATTCTTCCATTTCGCTGCCCTTTTAGTGCACTATGACACATCAAACTCTTTACAGTGGAAAGTGTGTGGATATTTTGCACAGAAGTATACAGGGAATGGTTTGGAAGTAGACAATAAGTTTAGTGACTTTATTTTGGTAGCAATACTTTATTTGGCACTTTTTAAGGGTTATCGTAATATTTTTAAACTTTCCGGTGCTACTGCCATTATAGCCTATTTTGCTGCCATATTCTTCCATTTTGTTGCCACATTAATTCATTTGGCTGCCCTTTTAGTGCACTATGACACATCAAACTCTTTACAGTGGTAAGTGTGTGGATATTTTGCACAGAAGTGTACAGGGAATGGTTTGGAAGTTGACAATAAGTTTAGTTACTTTATTTTCGTAGCAATACTTTATTTGTCACTTTTTAAGGGCATTCGTAACTTTTCTTGAACTTTCCGATGCTACTGCTATTTTAGCCCCTTTTGATGCCATATTAATCTATTTTGCTGCCATATTAGTGCAACATGACACATCAAACTCTTTGCAGTGATGTGTGTGTGCTCATTATTTTGGACAGAAGCGTACATAGAATGGTTTGGAAGTTGACAATATTGAAAACTTAAAATGCAAAAGTTAAAATGTAGTTTATAAACAGCATAAAATATTTAATAGTAGGTCAAATGACCCATTACATTAAAAATACATATGCTTCATACATATAGTATGCATTGAGAGGTGAAGATTAATATATACTACAAAATTATTTTGAAAAACATTTTAACAGTGAGTGAGTAAAGCACTATTTCTCCGAACAGGGACAAACACCAAAACATCCATGCTCTTATGAACCGAAATTCAAATCCGGGATCTACTGGATAACATACAAATGTTACTACATGGATATAAATGGGAACAGTAATCTTGAAAGGCTTATTACAGCTAAGGTTGTAAGAACATCTCTTTAAAAGATACCACAACCTCTTTTTCCACTCGGATCTTTTTTCATTCTCTTTTTAAGTCGGATCTTTTTTGTCCTCTTTTTTTTCGGTTGATCACTTTTTGTCCTCCTTGTTCATCATTTCGGATTGCGTTAAAAAATTTATTTCAAATTTCAAATTTTACGCGTTAATGTATTCCCATTACCTACTTTTTCGATATGTAAACCACAGCTATTCAAATACGTACTAGATCTTGTACATTGTACGAAAATCGTACGTATCATTAAAATGGATCAACGTATAGTAGGAAATGCAACTTCCAGTGTATATTGAGTTCCATGTTTAAACCTCATTCGCATTGCTTATCTGGTTTAAATTTGTACCCGAATCGTCCACAGATATTTGAAAATATAAAAAAGTGAACTATTTGGTTGAAAATATCATCGATTTTATAACTATTTACATTGACATTTTGAAAATACATAAGTTATGTGTTCAGCAGATTTTCTTTCAGTTAGTGGTTAATATAATCATGATTAATAAAAAATTATACTTTTCATCAGATATATCACAATTATACACTAATAAAGCGTTCTTTTCATGTCTTCTTTAAAAAAAATTATTTTACCAAATGTTCTTTTTTCTGATATTTATCTTCTGGCAACCCTAATTACAGCCTTTTATTTCTCAATACGTGCCGATTTCTTTATCCGTCGTACTACCATAATTCTTAGACGCAATGCTCATCAAATCAATATAAGACAATAGCGAACCCAGGCATAGGTTTGAGATACAAAATAACCTTCACATGATGGATACCCATTCACCTAGCAACAACTGAAACACATCAAAGCCGAAAACTTGAGCGGGGTCGCCGCCGACAAAACGATGCTCCGTAAAGAACACAGCCATCTCGCTTGCAGTTTCATTAAGCTCAGAAGCACCCCCTGAAAAGAATGTCGGTCCTCGTGAAAGGCGCACCCCGGGGGGAGAATAATCTCAAGAACTCGGACCGAGTGGTCATCAAAATTCCGACCATTCGGAATATCGATTAAGGATGGGGGCTAATCATAAAGATGTTTGCTCAGGAAATGAAGAGACCACCGCAGCGTGGGAGATGATATCATCCCCCAGCAAGTGCCCTTCCCCCACTGCGATGGACAGTGTTGCGACGGATGTTTGCTTTGACAAACTGCTTCGGGAAGATTGTATCTCGCCCGATAAAGAGCGCATTATAAGTAATAAATAATGGTTGGGATCGACTGGAGGAGTATGGCCTTGGAACCTCAGATGAACTTTTAAAATGTCTATTTGTGTGTTGCGTATAAGGTATCATGGGGGTTAACGCAAGGGATGCATTAAAGAATGTATTACTTATTGCTTAGTTCTCATTATTGGTAGTTCAAAATTACGTGCTGTTGTCCTCGGATCTTTCCCTTAGGGGATTGATCTCCGACCGTCGTCAATAGTCCGTTGTGTTGCTCTAGTATGACGTTAATTAAAATTACCTCACCTTACCTTACCTCAAGGGGTGAAAAGAATGACCAATACTTACATTAAAAAAACTTATGTTATCCTTTTCAATGAAAAAAAAAGTCTTCAGCAGTTTGATTATAAAAGGATAGGTAGGTATTTTAATTACCATCGCACTGTAGCAATACAACGGGCTATTGGCAATGGTCTGGAATCTATTACGAACGGAAAGATCCTAGGACAACACCACGTAGTTTTTGAACTACTGTCAGATGACAAGGCAATACATGTGAGCTGGGACCCCAATCACGTTAATTAAAAATTATCTTCCCTTAATTCTCAGTATTGTTGTTATCAGAGAATCAATAAAAGGTATAGAAATGAGTAAAATAGTTATTTTAAGTCAGTGAGGGAGAGACGTTTGAAGAAAGCGTTGACGACCTTCATCTAAAAGATGACACCAATTCAAAGATAACCGCCTATAATTTCTTCTCGAACTTTAAATCATAACAGTTATTTTAATGGTACGTAGGTAGTTGAATCAATAGAGAACTGGAGCAGCTCCGCAGGATATTGTTGGCGTCCGGGATCAATGGCGTAGGGAAAGATCAAGAGTACAACGTCTCAACGTGGTTCAATATTAGCCTCGTAATACTGAACCTCGATCAGATGATTAGTTCAACGACTGAACTTGCTTATTGCTCAGGATAGTTATCAGAGAATCAAGAACCAATAGAAGGTACAGAGATGAGTCAAATAGTTATTTTAAGTCAGTGAGGGAGAGACGTTTGAGAAAAACGTTGACGACCCTCATCTAAAAGATGACACAAATTCAAAGAACCGCCTAAAATTTCTTCTCGAACTTTATCTACTAACAGTTATTTTAGTGGTATGTAGGTAATTGAATCAATATCGGAATGGAGCAGCTCAACAGGATATTGTTGGCGTCCGGGATCAATGGCGAAGGGAAAGATCAGAGGACAACGCCTCGTAATATTGAATCATGGTCAGATGATTGGGTCAACGCCTGAACTTGCACCCCACTCTCCAAACTTCCAATTCAAGCCCAAACTATCTTCATGTGTGCGATAGTTTGGCTATTTTGTCAAGATACGGGTCAACAATGTTTAATCGGTGGTTGTAAATATCGCGAGGGTACCATTGTTCAAATGTGATACAACTGAGCGCTGGAACTACATATACCAATGACTAATGTGGTTTCTACACCCAATGCATATCTTTATAACTATAATTCATTACCTGAAGCTACGTTCTAATGTGGTTTCTTCCCGAATTACGTGACGACCCTTGACAGTCCATTTATGAACAATAGTCAGTTTCCAAAGTCTTTGAACTCGTGTGGTTCCTGCACTCATCGATTCAAAAGTGGGAATGAGACGTTTGTAATGCAGAGACTTTTGATCACTAGAATGCGAAAATCGGTACTTTGTAAAGTACGACACACCAAGAAGTTGTCCGATTGCGATAAAAATGGGTGGATGTGAAGAACATACATAAAAAAACTAAACGATTAAAATTTCAGAACAATTGAATGATTTATTGCCGAGTTTGGCCGTCCCAAAGGGAGGAAGTCTATAAGGCGTTGATCCACCTCTGACCTGAATGAAAGCTGTCACCCGGAATGCCATAGACTGAAAAATTTCCCGGATGGTGTCCTGCGGAATTTCTTGCCAAATTGTCGGGTTAAAGGGTCAACATTCCGAGATGGTTGCAATCACCTTAAAATAACGTCCTAAATGTGCTCAATGGGAGAGAGATCAGGAGACCTGGCTGGCCAAGGAAATGCTGAGAAAGCTTGAAGACAATTCATAGCAACACGTGTCGTGTGCTGACGGGCATTATCTTGTTGAAAAGTAAGTCCGGGGTGTCGCAAAAAGAACGGTAACACAACCGGTCGTAGAATGTCGCATATGTACCGCTGTGCTGTAAGTGTGCTAGAAATGACTACCAAAGGGCCATCAAAGGAGATTGTACCTCAGACCATAACGACCTGTTGCGGACGTGTGCGGCGTGCGATAGCAAGGGCAGCATCGCCACGTTACTCTGGACGTCTCCAGACAGTCTGCGGTTGTCCTTAGGACACAGTTGGAAACGGAACTCGTCACTGAAGACTACACGTCCCCAGTCAGCTCTGTTCCAAGTGGATCGAGCCCGGAACCACTGTAATTCTTCAACTTGGTGCGTCGTTTTTTGGGCTTCATTGGAGAGATCTTCCAACGTGAACTTTTCTAGAGGGATTTCGTTAACGTCGTATGTCCGCGAATCTGCTTTTTAAACCCGCTCTCTTTTGAGACGTGTTGAGGTGTCTTCATTCTTCTTTTTTTGCTTCAAAACTATTTTTCCGTAATCCTGACGGAGTTTAGAAGTTCCCTCTTCCCTGCTCGTTGCTTCAGAGGGGAAGAAGATGCGTGCAATGGCATCTTTACTGCTTTGTTTTGTAAACAGTCTCCGGCCCACCTACTACCGCCCCCCCGGCTACACCTACGCTGGTTTCGCTGACTTTTTAATGTCCTTTTGGTGGGGTTATATGCCCATTGCAGACCCAAAGGGGGGATGTGTAGGAAACTCAGACGTAAATCCCATCGTTCATTTCCAATCTGCAGAATGCTTCGTATAGCAATGCGCAACAGCACAGAAAGCTCTCCATGACTAATACAGTTTCTTTGTGACGTTTGATGACTTTTAATGATTTCTCTTTGTAGTTTTAGGGATAAGCTAGCTCTTGCTCCGTCCAAAGGTCGAGTCGAATATTGATGTATTTTTTTTTCGTTAAGTTCAGCTCAAATTAGAATGCAGATATGATAATATTTTGTACAAGTGGCACTGTGCAGATGTGTTTATGTACAAGCTCTCTTCGTTATACTCCTGGACTAAATTAGCTGTTGGTAGTAAATGATGTCGTATGCGGCATGAGATATCGTCCGAGAAATCAACGATCAAAGGCGCTAGGAAGACCATCGGGACAATCGACGAATGACTAGATCCCAATTCGTCTACAAAATATTTTCATTTAAAGTTTTCGTACAAATTTAAAGCACTTAAAATTTGAAAAAAAAAAAAAAAAAAACCACGAAGTTTCTTTTTGCAATTATGATTTACATCAAATTAACACCTATTACTCAGATCTTCGTGATGATTGCAAAAGCTATTTTCACATACTAAGCTTCGTACTTACGTAGCTTCACTACTATTAAGTAATGGAGCTATTCACCATTTTGTGTAAAACACAGTTTAATTACAGCTAATTTTATTTTTAAACTACAATATCAATTATTCTAGTTTCAACATTTGTGACTATACATAAACAAAAGTTGGTACAGCTACACTCTACGTTTATGAGCGATGGCAACGGACTTGGCGATTTTTTTTGGCGAACTTCTAAAGTCGCCAAGGAAAGAATTCTTTCCTAATTCTTTATTCGTCAAAAATTTTTTTTTTTACAACACACTTTTTAAACACATTTCAGAACGTTTTAAAAAGTATATTTTTAAAATCTTTCACAAAAATTAGTAAACTTAAGTACATATCAAAACACATTTGTGAACCAGCAGAGAAACTAAGCTACGAATGTTGGGTAAGAATACCCTGAAACTTATCAATTACACTAAATACAGTGCTCATGTTGAAAAAGAAAAAGATTTACAAAAGAATAAAATGCAAGAAGTAATACAACCTGATAACGTCAGAATTCTTTCGTAACAAAAATAATGAAAACGAAAATAGACAATAAAACAAAACTCTTAATCCTTTAGTGAAAACTATTATAGTAAAATAAAAATTTCACAACTGTCAAAATACAGATAAATAAACCAATAGTATCACAGAAAACGATTTAAAATGACCAATGCAATCAAAGGATAATTTAAAAACAAAATAACCAATGGAAGGAAAGAAAACATTTCAAACGAATCAATGAAATCAAACGATTTTAACGGATTTTGTCGAAGCTTTCTAGAATATTCAAAATGAAAATTAAAAGTTTCCGTTTGCCGAGGTTGCCATGAAAACCACAACAACCGAAACGATAGATGGGTTACCTTAATTTATCGTAACTCGCTACTAGAAGTGCGCCAAAAAAAATCGCCAAGCCGTTGCCATCACTCATAAACGTAGAGTGTAGCTGTACCCAAAAGTTTATTTTCCTTTTGTGCAAAATTAGTTTCATGATTTATTATTTTCAGATTTGTCATGTGGAGTTTTTGAGACTTGTATTGCGAAAATATGTCTCGGTCTCATATCGTTTTATTCTTATGGAAATTTAATTAATTTTCACTGTTATGAGCACATTTTTAAACACCATTGTAAGTAAGGATTAAAGTTAATACGACGGAAATTTAAAATCTCGGAAACATGCTTGAAAACATATTTTAAGCTCTATTGAGCATTGACATTTTATTACACAACTACATTTTTATTATATTCTATTTAATCTATGAAGGAAATTAATTTTATGCACAGTTATGGAATGATTTGATACACTGCATAGCTAAATTTATTCAAGTGTAGGTGTTAGAATTGTTTACTATAGTATAATTAAAAATAGGAATCATTTCAAAATGCGAGAAAGCGTTTTTTGTATGTCTTGCTACAATACTTAATTTGATCCGAAGTGAAACTTATATTTTAGATAAATTAATTTAACAGAAAAATATTATTAAACATGTTAGAATATCTTAATTGTGTCTTAACTAGCGTTCTATTTCTTGAATATTCATTGACTAATAATAATGGTTGCTTTTTGTGCGTTGTACAGCTTGTGTATGAAAATATATGCATAATGTAGCATAAATTAGCAAGGATATCATTCAAGATCGTTGAAAATACAAGTGCAGGTTTTATATTCTACGTATTCCCGTTTTGACGTAACTTTTCAAAGTTCGTTGCATATAAGGGTTACATGGGTACATTATTATTGACTAAGTATGAATTCGATCCACTTTTCACAATTCGTCAACAAATTTTGAAAACATTTTCTCGTCAGTTTGAATTTTGAGACACGAGAAAATTATTACCGAAATGAATCATGAATTAGATTTTTAAAACCTTAGTACATTGTTAATGATAAAAATATGGCTAGATTTCGCGATATCTACCAACTTATAGTTTATAGTTCAGCATGTAGGCTTAAGGTATCCGAACATGTTGAAAATAAATGTAATTTTTTAACAAAAATTCCAAAAAAAGTTTTTTATCTTATTTGATAGAGCATTTATTCGACTTTCCAAAATATATTTCATTTTTTCTCTAAGCTAATTAGTCGAATAGATATTAAGATTTTAATCAAGGCGGGAAAACCGGAAGTAGGTATGATAAACACCGGAAATAGCAGTTAAAATACCAAAAACCTGTCAAAATTAAAAATTAAAATTTACTTTTATTTGTTAGTATGATTTTAAAAAGGTTTCTCAAATGTTAAAATTTTTTTTCTTTAGGAAATAGTGTGAACATTTTTAAAGAGAAGTGAAAAAAAATTGTTTACACAAACAGTCAAAGCAAGAGAGAGCAAACGATACACTTCAAACTTTTTTTTTAATTTTAAATTGATATTTATGCATTATTTTCTCACTTCAGATGTTAAAACACAAAAAGTTATTGATAGATTCTCGTAAAACTTTGAGAACTTGTTCGTTATATCGTTGTCTAGGTTCATTATAGGACATAAGATTAGAATAATTACGTTGAGTAGAAAAGTTATTAAATTATGGCTATTTATTTAAGAATTTAGGACTGTAAAACTATAAAAAATCATATATTCAGTTTTCGATCGCTTGTAAAACTTTTGTTTATTTAAATATCCTTTTGATTTTAGTTTATTCCCTAGCAAAATGCATGTAGTTTATTTTGGTAGCGTCACTTTTCAAATAGGTTGAATAGATTTTCACCAAGCACATTTGAAGTTTTGACACATTTCTTTAAAATTTAAAATATAATTAGCATTTTTACAAAATTATTAATACATATATATTAAATATTAATAGCCCAACGCTAGTGTTTAATAACATTAAACATACAAATATGATTAAAATGTTTCTATACCACATTAAAAAAAAAGCTCTCGAACGTGTTCGGATACCTTAAAGCTGTAATACATCACTTGAATATATGTAATAGTTTTTAAAATTATTTTATGCTATGGAATCCAAGGGGTCGTGGCAATGCTGTAGTCGTAAAAAAAGCAGAGGGTATACCATGGGTGCTCGCATAATTTTTGCCATGGTATTCGAAACATGTACTTACTACTTACACTTTCCGGGGGGGGGGACATGTACACACACGCACATACATGTATATATATATATAGGAAATCCATAAGCCAGGGGGTTGTCCGCCCCCCTCCTCCGGACGCTCATGGGGAAGGAGGAGGGGGCGGACCGGGGAATATGTTCGCGAATTAATCGAAGTTCAAATTCTCGACAGAAAAAAAGCCTATATTAATTTTTTTTGGAAAGGAATTATGGAACTTTGAATTAAGCAGAAATTATTTTTAACAAATTGGAAGGCCTTCCTCTATCGTTTTCATTGAAATATTTTCCGAACTGCTTGACTAGAGAAATCCGTCTGTGTCTCATTTTGTAGAGCATTACTCTCGATATATTGTCTACTGAAGAGTAATGGCTGGCCAACCAAGAATTTACAAATTTGTTCCGGTTGAAAGTGTTTTATAGATGGTCCACTTGCCTTAATAAATATTAGATGGGAGACGTTTTAAATCTATAAAGATTATCTCAAATCTATTGCACTATATTATTCATTAAACTAAGCCCGGGTTCGCATTCAGCCAAGGAACATGGTAATATTTCAACTGTTGTTAAAAGAGGCTTTAATTTTTCTGGAACAGCTTGTGCGTTTTCATTGGTTCCTGAAACCCTGAATAGTGCACATTTCATCTATACCAAAACGTCGACAGATCCTTTTTACCTCCTTTTCTAAATGGCGAATATCCCCTGTATTTATACTTTCTGGATTAAATATGGATATATCCTTCAAAAGTTGATAATTTTCTTCATTAACATCAGAACAAAGTCTGTATTTCATTCTATCGACACTACTTTGAATGAATTGCTTATGATTAATAGGTGCGATTTTGAAATTATGTACAAAGGTGATATCTTGCAATAGAAACTTTTCTTTTGCTTCTACAGCTATCTACGTTTCACATGACGTTTCGCGCGAAGGTTTTTTGGAAAAGCAAAGCGTGTACGTAGTTTTAAGAAAAAGCAAAGGGTATACGGCGTATACCGCCGTATACCCTCTACTACTGCTCTGGGTCGTGGTAGCCCGGTTGGAAGAGTAACATACTAGTAATAGGAGGGTCGTGTGAGTTCGAAACTAGGTCCAGTCAAAGACCATGGTATACACGAAGACTGGTACAAGTTAAATCTGATATGGCTTTATGTCATCATGTTGGCATGGTGTGAAAGTATGGAGACTGTTTTGCCAGTTCAGTGTTGCCTCGTTGTCTGACCATGGTTCAAAATTACGTGGTGTTGTCCTCGAAACTTGTCCTTTGGGATGGATCCCGGACCATTGCCAATAGCACGTTGTGCTGCTCTAGTGCGACTTTAATTAATTATCGATTGCATTTACCAATTCCAACCGAGCTGAGCCGTGGTGGCAAGCAAAGGACTAGCAACTGGATAGCGGTGAGTTCGAATCAAACCGACCGAATCCGTCAGTAAAACTGTTATTGTGCGTCTATTACTTGTTATTGTATAGATATTACTTGTTATTGTATGTATTGTGTTTGGCGCAGTATGAACATTGCGCCAAATCAACCAACCAAGAATGCTATTGATTGGGTGATCACAACACACGAAGCATTTCTTTCATCTAGATCGTAAAAAGATATTTATATACATAACCGATTTATGGTTAAAATTGATACAGCTTTATTTTAATTGTTTTGAATTCCCGAAATCAGAGAATAAAATTAAAGCTATCCCTCGCGATTTCTTCTATTCAACATTTTTATGAACAAAACTATTAGCGACCAACTCGATCTGAACAGAATATCTCGCTTGGATATGTTTAATAGATGCTTCATAACATTCACTGAATGCAAATTCTCGGTTTATGACCGCCATAAAAATATCTGAATACATCGCAATGTTAAAATGTCCATTTTTCTACGTTCCGGGAAAGACGCCATAAAAGTTAAACCTCTTTTCAACCGTCTTCTAAATCGAGTTTTTGTATTCAATGCTGTGTTATAGAAAAGGGATGTATGTTTTATGTGTCGACAAAATCTAATGTGCTGGATTCATATTAAATGATGTTTATGTCTGAGCAATTGAAGAAATTTATGTGGTATCTTTTTCGTAAAAAAATCATAGAAATCAGCAGTTAAATGCTGCAAACATCCCTGAAGGGAAATAAGAATAATCCATTCTTAGTGTAATCAAATAAATATCTTTTCTCATATTTTAAAAATGAGAATAAAACATGCTTCTATCGGAGTCTCAAATAACAACAGTTAATAAGAATATTTTTGATTTTATGTAGGATTGTTCATCCTGCTCGGTCGTCTAGAGTTAAAGATTTTTGCTTTTCAATAAGACAGCAAGAACTGGAACTCTCTTGTTAACACAACAAAACAGTTATTACTAATGTAACAAATACAGCAGGAAACGTCAATCTATATATATAAAATTCAAATACCACTCACTCACTGACTGACTCATCACTGTATCTCAAGAACTACAAGTACTAGGAAGTTAATATTTTACAGGGTGATTCTTCTTATATCGTAGGGGTGCACTAAGAAAGGATTTTGAAAAATTCGAATCCTAAGAGGCCTAAAATTGAGCTAAGGCCTAAGTCAAAAACAATTTGAAATTGCCATAGAAATAACATTGAGTATAAAACGATTGTTATACGCATTTCAGATTGCTTTACCAGTGTTGATCGAAAAACAATTTTCTTAAAACAAATTAAATTATAATGTTCATGTTTGAACTGAATTTTTACTTCTTCCCATGATGAAAATAATATTTATTAATATTTCAATGATGAAGAAAGAATATTTAGAACATTTAATTTTATAATGGAGCCCGAAAAACCCAAAAGATAAACTTAGTGATCATAAAAGCGTAATTTTGCTACTCGGTATCTGGCAACCTCAAAATTAATGCTTAATTTTTTAATTTGATTTATAATTCTTTTTTTGGGTACTTGAATTGAAAACGAGATGGTTGCGGTCATACTTGAGGATTCCCAAATATTATAAATATGTGTTCTTTTTTGCTTAGAAATCATTGTCTTTATCAATATTGTTCAAATTTTTTGTCGAATTGTTTTACATCAGAACATATTAAGTAATTCAATAAATTAGTAACACAGAATAAATAAGTAAATAATAAATAATTAAGTATAAATTCAACACTCTAGAACAGATTTTGTTTTCAGAATTCTGACTTTTTTTAAGGATTGGAATTTTGTTTCTGTTTGTATTATGTGTTCCGGTATATTACCTACTCCAGAAATATTATTTAGGAGTTGGAATTAATTAATTTATTTCCTGCAAAATATCACTAGACATGGGTACTTTCGTGGTGGTATATGTATATTTCCACTTACTTTCTTTAAATCTTTGGTTGACTACGTAATAGTGTGTAGATAAAAAATAAATAAATAAAATTTATAAATCAAAATATTTTTTAAGTGTGTAATTTTTTATTTTAAAATGACATGATAATTTCAAAAATAACTTTTAATAAGATGGGTTACGTTAAATTAAAACTTGTAGTCATACTTTGTAGTTCAAAATATATTTCAAAATTTTGATATAGCTTTTCATTGAAAGACGAATAAAATAAACTAAATTTCATTTGTTTTTCGTGTTTCATGTGTGTTATTGAAAGCTGTACTCCATAGTCAAGTAACTACATCTATTATTCTAAATAGATACGTGCTTTCCATTTAGAAACCAAATTTCTGATTTTAAAAAGCACCATAAGGGTTCAATTTAAAACTGTATATGTGTTGGAGAAAAGGGAATTTTTAACAAAACTGTTGATCTTGGAATAATATCACAATAAGTGATTTTGAAAAATTGAAATTTTATGTCTTTAGAGACAGAAAGTCGAGGTTTCTTACTCTATTTATTGAAGGTGTTCTTACGCAACTTAGATGTATGTGAATCGTTCGTTGAAAGTGATTTTCTTTTTGTAAAAGCGCTGTAAAATCAACCTTCTGTTTATTAAAAAATTGTAATCGAATGGGTTTAATTTGTCTACTTTGATGACATGTATTTCTAACAAAAGCTCTGTTATTCCTCATGCCATGTGAATTTTCTGGGAAAAGTTCGTTTGTTTCAAATTAAGTTAGTCACGAATGCCGTAAATTTTTTGCCCCCTTGAACAGATAGTACACGGGTTAATATATAGCCTATCATATCCGCAGGGTTTTAAAATATAAGTGTTCCAAATGTGTGGATTGGTCAAAAGGTGGATTAGTGTAGAGAACAGACAAACGTCAATTCTGCTTTATATATCTAACAGAATCACCGTTATTCCACCTGCCGCTGAATGGAATTTTTAAGAAAAATTGCCTTTGCTTCAAACTAAATTAGTAACAAATGCTGTAACAATTTAACTTACCATTTTCTCATATTGATGATGAAATTCTAAAATATCGCATACTAGGTGAAGGAATGGCACAATGAAAACATATTCATAGGAAAACTAAATGTAAGACCATCCACCGAAATTTCGCCACTTTTACTGAAATTGAATGCACGGGAATATTCGAAAACTTAAAATCAACTTCAGCAGAAGTGTAACGAATATGAAATGGTATATATGGTTGGATACAACACATAGGATGCACATTTGCGTCCGAAGTAAATTGTAAAAGCGATGAAGAAGTTAAATTGGTATTAAATTTTTTTTCCCGTACACTTAAATGATGCTAACATTCTTTTATAAAAAAGAATTGATGATGACTTTTCATTCAACATGAGCAAAGCCGCGTATTTCTGCTAGTCAACTATAAACATAAAAACAATCTAAGCATATAACTGCTGAACCTCTCTTTTTGCCATTTTTAAAAAGAGCTCCCTCACTCTCGAACATACGTGTTCAAAACTCCGCTAGCGTGTCTTTGCTGAACTGGCTCCGAGTCAGTCAGTTGAGTGGACGATTCTATTTAGGATCGTAGGTAAGTCGGTAGATATTAAACTCGTGAAAAGTGAATCGATTCTTCAGTTCGATTCTTTCTAACTTGCTTCTACAGTCAGAGTCAACTATTATTATTTATTTTCTTGTCTGGTAGTCTTTTTACATATCTTCAATGATTTCGATGCCGATTTATTGAATGAATGAATTCGAAATGTTATTCGATTTCCATCACGAGGGGAACGACAGTGAACTGAGATGACTGGGTGTGTTTTTGTTTGGAATTTTGAATTTGTGTTTAGATTTTGAACTATAATGTGAATATTTCTGAAATTTTGTCACATTTTATGAATGAATTCGAAATGTTATTCTATTTCCATCACGAGGGGAACGACGATAAACAGAGATGACTGGGTGTGTTTTTGCTTAGCATTTTGTTTGACCTTAAAAGAAACACTCACTCAAAAAAACAAGAAAATAGAAACACGAAAAAGGATATACGAATTTCTGAAGCACCACCACCCACGAAGCCCACCATACTCCCATTCATGTCGCCTAACAAGTTACGAAAATAATCGAATTGAAGAATCGATTCACTTTCAACGAGTTTAAAATCTACCGACCTACCTATAGTCCTAAATTGAATCGTTCCATACAGCTGGCTCCGACTTGGAGCCAGTTCTGCACAGTGTGGCGTTTTTGGCACCACAGTAATAGAGTGGTGTCGGATTCAACTGGTTACCTTTACAAGTTTTTTTATCACCACTTAAAGTCTCGTTTTAGAATAGGAATATTATTTACAATACATACATTGAACAATCCATGAACGAATGTTCATAAAGAAACAGTAAGTTTTTAACTACTGATCGCTTGTTTATTTGTTCCCCGTTGTTTAACTTCACCGTATAGCTGTCTAAACGAGAGTTCTTCCTTCCACCACTTTCCTCAGTGGCTTCTTTCTTTCGTCTCTCTTTTCGTTTTTCGGGGGGAGTCCGCGTTCCTCTTGGTTTCTTTAGAAGGGCAACAGCATAAAAGATCGCAGATTCTAAATTTATTTTTTCCGCTTCCGTTTGAGTCAAACGGACTCTCCAAGAAACAATTTGTCAGCGGACCAAAAAAAACCCCAAAGTTTTAATTGAGTTTTTTTTTCTACATCATACCTCTGGGGTTCCTGATCAGGTGGTTATCGGAATCTGATTGGGATCTAAATTACGATATGTGTGAGTGAATGAATATGAAAGGGACCATCCTGTAAAACGGATGTGCCATGTAAGTCGAGCAAAGACGGATTTCCTCCCAATGGAACTCAATAACATGGAAGGCGCACCCCCTTCGCCTCTTGCCGTCTTCGACGAGCCTGGCACTCCTCCGGTCTGCCAGTGTAGGCATAAGAAACAACAACATGATTTTCTTTTTAGATAAACAATTTTTAAAATGAAATTTTATATATATTTTCCAATACGAACGCCGTTGCGTAGAATGACTTTCGTTTGATTCGAGTTTCCAGAAATCAGATTTCCTTTCCTGCGCTCAGTAAAATAAATGAAAAACATTTTGACTGGCATTGTAAAGTTCTTTTTTGTAAAATCGGGATCGTTAAAAAAAGATTGAAAATTTCAACGGATTTGAAATCTGCGGAAAATTTTGCACCAGAACGTTACCTTGCATTTTATTTTCTTTTAATAATAATTTTTCAATTGAATATTTATATTTTTGCAAGAGATTGTGACGTCACGCCGATTGGATCTCTTCGCAGTTGGAATTTGGCCGAATTCGACAATGACGAGGCTATTACGGCGTTGACGTAGTGTTGGTTTGCGAAGCAAACCACAGTTCATAATATTCATAATTTGGTTTGCGAAACAAGCCCACACCACGGACAACGCCATGATGGCTGTTATCGAAATTGTAATAGATAAAGGTTCGTAAATAGTAATAGTAATGTTAGTAAAGTTTTAGGTTTTTAATAATAGATAACTCTGACTATACGATAACACTATTAACTCGAATAAATCTTTGTAGAACTTTGAGTTTTTTAATGACTCAAAAGCGTTTTCTGAGAAAACGCTCATCGTTGCAGAAGATAGCTGTTAGAATAAATTAGCAGCCGACCTGTTCGTTTAAATCTATTTCATTTCTCTCATGTAACTTAGTTTTGGATATAGTCAAAAGATAAATGGAAATCGGGCAGTTATGAATTGTTATAATTTTGTTTTTATAATGTTAAAACAATCTTTTGTTGATTATTTTTTAGTTGCGAAGCATGTTTACCTAATTTCGACAAAATACGGATATCAAAATGACAAAGTAGTATTGAATTCGTAGTTGTAAATATTTTGAGGAATGACAAATCATACACAATGCTGAAATAGTAGGTATTGGTAATTTTTAGTTAACTTCATACTAGAACAACGCAACGGGATATTGACGACGGTCCGGGATCAATCCCTTAAGGGAAAGATCCGAGGACAAAACCTTGTAATTTTGAACTACGGTCAGATGACGAGGCAACACCTGACAGATTTAAGATGCACCAGCCGCCTCTACACCGTACGCTTACAAACATCCATGCCCGGACCCGGATTCGAACCAGGAAACTTCCGATCCAGAGGCTAAACCTTAACCACTATGCCGGTTGGTCGGCAAAATAGTAGGTAAAATAAGCAATGTGGAAAAAAATTAAAATCGATACAGGTATAGACAAATTACTGCACATATTGTAATCACATAACAGATTACAGTATGTTTCCATTTTACACTTCATTTTTCCCAATGGAATATAACTAATCAAACATCTGAAATAAAAGCATTTGGCGTGATTCTAGTCGTTTATCTTTTGTTTTTTGAAAAAGTATCACCAAATGTCCATGACTCAGTATTTTTTTACAATCATTCTCGTAAATGTCCATTTTGTCGTTCCTCGCCGGTTGCTGATCCGCAACTTTACCAGCCGAGTTTCCACGCCCGCCCACAACTCGCAGATTGCTAGCGCATGGCGAACCAGTGTAGTTAATTATTTAAATTATTTCAAAGTAGATACTGTTCCTGGGACGCTTATTTATTACTTCAAATCCACAGAAAAAAAAAGCAATTTATAGCATGCATATAACTTCATTAAAATCGTGTTTATCATCTAGGGAAAACACAAACATTAAAGTACTGTTTTCCCAACAAATTCTTCAACCGTGTAACGCTACAGAGAGGAAAAGAATTTTCAGGTAACGAATAGAAAGTTGATTTCTAAAGCGGATATTAGCGTGCCTTCCGAAGTTTCTCGCCTGAACGTGATGAAACTCCCAGATTAAGCGCTGCATAGATTAATAAAGAAAAAGGTGTAAAATCACGACACTAACATTATTTTCCAACGGCGCTATAGAGTTTCATAATGCGACTTCCGTCTTTTGGAGTCAGTTTAGCACCCGTTATTGCATCGAACGCGTAACACGGGCTTTAAGGTGGTATTTGTTCGAGTTTAATCAGAGCCTTTGATCTTTTGTCATGAGCTTAATTATTAAATTTCAAGATAATCATAACACACACACAGTTTAGCAATCAATAAAAAGGTCGCTGCATTGATGGTACGTGGGGAACACGGTTGTTTATTTCTCCGAGCAAAGTTTCGTTTGATGTTTTAAAAAGAAAAATGACGTTGTAGATTATGTTTTAATGGATGTTTTTATGCTGATTAAGAATTTTGGAGACATTATAACCAAGGCATGCTTAGGCCTCGCTCACATGAGGCGTTTCAACGCGCGTATGGCGAGGCTAGAAAGGTCTCGCCGCGCGCGTTAAATTATGTTTATTTATTCCTTTAATTCAAGTATCTAACCTTCCGACCTTAAAGAGCGGGACCCTCGCCAAACGAGCATTTTACGCGCCTCATGTGAACTATTACTCTATCTTTAACGGTGTAGGAGATAGAAAAAAGAACCAAATAACTCCAGTTAAAAGTTTATTTGTTTTTTATCGTCTGCTGAAAAATTATTCATCTACGCAAAATGTAAACGGAAACGTAAAAAAAAATTTAGAGCCTGAAATATTCTATGCTGTTGCATCCAATAATAGTTAAATTCCATGAAATTAGTTTTAAAATGTTCTAGATTGAATTTTAAAATTAGCCGCGACCTAAAAATTGCAAAAAGTTCGGACAACCTGTGTGTCAAAACCCGTTATTGTAAGTACCGTAGATTCGTCAGGACTGTTAACGAAAAACAGAAAAACAAACACTTCCTTTTACAATAGTATAGATTAAAATTGGAATCTTCGTCATCTGTGTTTTTGGGGTGTGTTTTTGTAAAGAGACTATTGATCAGTTGGTAGTTGAAATAACGTTGCACTGGAGCAACAAACACAAAGGGCAATTGGCGACGGTCCAAGATAAACCCCCAGAGGAAAGACCTGAGGACAACACCTCCTAATTTTGAACTACTGTCAGATGACGAGATGACTGAGCCTGAATCAACTTTTCAAACGTTCACAGCATGAAAAACATTTGAGGCAACGATAGATTTCACGTGCACCAGCTCCCACATTAACGCTGGTCTTTGGTTGGATCGCGTTTCGAATTTGCAACTCTCCTGGTTGCTTATCCGATAACCTTTCAAGAGAAGGAGACATATTAGTATCGCAATATCGATAAATAAATCCCTTTCTAGGGATTTATATAAATTCTAGTTTTCTATTTAACACAAAATGATTTTGCAATTGCGATGTTTGTTAATCGAGATAACATTTGTTTATTGTAAACCGGAATGATGGACATTAAAAAACTGAGAGGTAGGTAGGTATGTAGTTTTAATTCATTCTGGAGCAACATAACGGACTATTGACGACGGTCCGGTATCAATCCCCAAGGAAAAGATCCGAAATGCAATTTTGAAGCAAGATCTATGAAAATTGAGAATAAAAAATGCTTAGAGATTAATGAGAGATCAAATGCGTTCTCCATTTTCGTGTTCTGTTTTAGCGCGGATTTATGTTACCTGTTACTTACTGCAAGGAATAGAAGTTGGTATGCTTTAAAAAAAAAAGAGGACATTTCTGAAATTGAAAGTTTCTGAAATAGTAGAGTATGGAGGAGAAATGAATTTTTTTTTCGCGTGCATTATTGTTTTACCATATTTAACAGTAGTATTTCCATATTTAACAGTAGCGGATTTCATGCTTTATGGAGTCAAATATCATAAAGTCTAATTTGCTCCCATCACATGAGTACAAAAATTTATTTTAAAGCAGTAAAAAGCTGAAGGCTAAAATTATGTACTCTATACATAAGAACATATTTAATTTTTATGCATAATAATTTAAAAAAAATGTGAAAAAAAATTACATGAGATTAAAAAAAACCAACTACATACACTACCCTACAATAATGCACCGGACGCTAGCGGATTTGCATAAAATCTGACTAATTGTTTGGGGTTATTTTTCGTGGTATGGCCTGGGACCTTTGCATGTTGTTACTGATCAATTGAACGCCGACGCCTACATGAACATTTTGGACAATCAAGGTTCTTCCTACGCTCAGGCAATTTTCTGGAATGGACGAATGTTACTTCCAGGACGACAACACTTCATGTCACGGTTCAGCCTCTGTCAAGAAGTGGTATAAAGATTAGGATGTATAATGTCTTCCGTGGCTTGCTCAGAGTCCTGACTTAAACCCTTTCGAACATTTGTGGACCAGTTAGAGGGACGCTTACGGACCAGGGAACTACGTCCGAAATATACAGCTGAGCGGTCGACATTCTTGCAACAGGAATGGATACAAGTACTCACAGCTGTGAATCAAAACCTTGTTGAAAGTATGCCCAGAAGGATTGCTAGTGTCATTGTAGCACGTGGGGGACCACCCCCCTATTAAAGCATGTATTATTTCCCTTATACTATTCCATCTTGCTGTCCGGTCCATTATTGTAGGGTTGTATATATGTTACAGTTAAAGCTTGAAAACCGTTAATTTGAACATTACCTCCGTAATCTGCAGATTATTTTATTTCCATACTTAAGCGGTAACATATGTTATATAAAGGGAAGGATTGAATAGGATTTTTCTCATTCAAATCTGTATTTTTGAAAAACTTAAGACGATGATTAAAAATAGTTTCATTTGAGCACTTCAGTATAACCCGTAGAAAATATTGTCGGCGCTTCCTGAAGAGTCTTAAATCACCATGTATGCTTATAAGAGGATATGCTTATAAGAGGATATTGTAAACCGGAATGATGGACATTAAAAAACTGAGAGGTAGGTAGGTATGTAGTTTTAATTCATTCTGGAGCAACATAACGGACTATTGACGACGGTCCGGTATCAATCCCCAAGGAAAAGATCCGAAATGCAATTTTATTATTTATTAATACTTATATAAATAAGAAGATATTACATCAATCCTATTTAAAAATGCATTTCTGCATAACGCAAACCAAACCAGAAAACCATTTCCGAACAACAAAAACAAACCAGCAAAGAAACACAAAATAAAATCGCATAACACGTCAATGATACAACGCTCAGAAACTCTGAACACCTTACCTTTGGGATATAAATCGACTTATACATAAATTATGGAAATCACAAACGCTATACGTATGATGTTCAAAAGAGGTTATTGTGTAGTGAAAACAGCAGTCTCGAATTCTTCATTTAAAAAAACGAAGTAACAATATCAGAAGTTCCCTTAGCTAAATTTCTCTTTGACAAACTTTTGGAAGTGTGATTTATTCTAGTGCAAAGCTTTGGAATATTAGAGCATGGACAGTTCTTTTGAGCCTATAAGACTTCCACTGAATTCTGAATACTTAGAAATTGCTCTGTCGGCTGATTTCGTTACTCACTGATTACGCTCAATTCATGAAATTAGATTCAGCACCATAAATGCTCTTGTTACTCCTTTTTTTACAATTATCATACGGGATGTAATTGTACAAGAATGCGTAGAAAGATAAAAAATAAAAGATAAAACCTTAGCCAAACATGTAGTCAATAAAACCCTAGCCAAACAAGTAAAACCTTCGAAAGTTGACTAATGAGATACAAACATGACAATAATACTATTTATTTAAGGATAACATATTTAAACTCGAGTTTTCCTCTTGTTTATTTCGCTCCTGTTAAGATTGAATGTATTGCTCCACCAAAATAGTCATAGACCAATTTTATCATCTTAGTTGTATCTACTGTATTAGTCATTCCTGGAGGGTTTAAAAACGTACTCGCAACCGCTGGAAGGTTAATTTTTAGTTTATTTTTACGTTTCATTTCTTTTTTTTGAAATCTGGTGTGGTGTGGAAGTTTGGAGAGTGGGGTCCCAGCTCACATGTGTTGCCTTGTCATCTTACAATGGTTCATTAAACTACGTGGTGTTGTCCTAGGATCTTTACGTTAGTAATTGATTCCGGACCATCGTCAATAGCCCGTTGTATTGCTACAGTGCGACGGTAATTAAAATACCTACCTACCCTTTTGTAATCAAACTGCTGAGGAATTTTATTTCATTAAGAATTATAATATAAGTTTTTTTAATGTAAGTATTGGCCATTCTTTTCACCCCTTGAGGTAAGGTAAGGTAAGGTAATTTTAATTAACGTCGTACTAGAGCAATACAACGGGCTATTGACGACGGTCCGGGATCAATCCCTTAAGAGAAACCCTCACCTCGAGAGGTTGACACGCTTCTATCCAATCTTTTCCTGCTGTCTTGTTTGGATGACTTCTATCCAGTTCTGATCTTGACCAATAGAATCATACGTAGGAGGATTATGCAAACAAATCGGTGTGGTTTAGATAGGTAGGTAGTTAATTAACGTCGCACTGGATCAACGCATAGTGTTATTGGCGAAGGTACAAGATCAATCCTGAAGGGAAAGATTCAACGATGTAGCTGAGTCATTATTTATGTTGTTTGGGAAAAGCCATTCTGCATTGCTTGGAAAACTCGCGACGGTCAAACGATTTATGGTGCTGCCATTATTGAAAACCTATGTTCTGTAAAAGAACTAGATTTGTAGCTCGTCATTTTGTTTCAACAATATCTTTCAAACATCACGATATTTTAATGAAAAATGTGAATTGCTTGCAATTCACCAGAAATTGCATTCCTTTCAAATCACCACAGCATAACTGCTGTCACAACGCTGAAAGCGAACTTGAATCACTGGCCTACAGAGCCTCATATCGATGTGTAGGAAGCACTTCCTCTTGCAACTTTTCTCTTTTGAAGTTCTTGCGGCAAGATGCCAAATTCTTCCCTCCCTCTCTCTGTAAACTGCAGAATGCCAGTTTGTTCGATGATGAAAAAAAGTTTCCATCAAAGTTTTAGAGTAGGTAGCTGGTTTCGTCTAATTTTTATGTGCTTGATCAATGATGGCATCGAGAAAAAGTTCTGTTGTGTGTGATTCTGTTTCGCCTTTTTCTGGAAAATAGAACTCGCTGTATGTTGGGTAAAAAGATACCGCGATCACCCTAGAAAAATAATTACTTTATAAAAAACTTTTAACTTAAGGAGAATATGAAAACTCATATTCTGCCTTTGAAATAGGGTTGGAAGAGCTATATTCGCATTGTGAAACCATATATTCCTCCAAATATCGGGATAGTTGGTTAAATCTGACCTCCAAACAGATTTTTCAGCAAAGCTTTATTAAAAATAATAGACACCATATATAAATAAATATTGAGTGCTTGTATATTATATATTTTCGTCCCATTTCAAGTTATTTATCTGTTTGTCGTTTTAATACAAAATAAGTGGTCTGTATGTGTGACCCTATTACATCCATACGACTAGATATATTTCCATGAAATTTGATACCACTATGTGTAGATTTAAAATTCTTGGTGACAATCTTTTGGAGAATATTCTCCTGCGGGAGAATAATAGAGAATTTTCTTTTCTAAACGCATAAGAAATAATAATAGCACATATTTTCTTAAATCTAAGAATGAATACATGAAAAAATAATTCTAATCCTAATTTAAAAATGCAGTGGTATTTTGTAAAGTCTAACATTAAAAATAAAGAAAGATATCATAGGCTTAAACAATACTGAATGTTTAAGCCAATCACGTTAGAATGATAGGAGAGATAAGCACACCCATGTGATATAAAGAAACCACGTGATGACCATCTTAATAAGCAATTGGGTAAAATTGACATTTCTTGGTATGAACTCCAACACTATTTGTTAAGTAATAATAAACATAGTGAAAAAGTAGAAAATATATTCACTTACATAACTGTGTGATGTAGAAGCTAGAGATTACATATCATAAACTGTAGGATTATCAAACATGTTCTTTACTAGAGCTGGAAATGTTATGCATTTTTTTAAGTGGTTCTGCATTTGTGATGCATTTTTCACGCACTCTAATCCACAGCATGAGTACAAAGTTTTTTTCATCTCGTGTTTTTACAATAAAAATGTATTCAAACCAAACTTTTAGGTTTAGTAAGTTTACTAAGGCGTTGCCCGGGACAGTTCTTTTCGTGGAGGTCACATTGCTCGTGTGGTGGTCTGCCTCGCAAACCAAAAATTTTAAATATTTAATTGAAATATTATTTATTAAAAGAAAATTAAACATATAAGGTATCTATCTGGTGTCAAATTTCCCGCAGATTTCAAATCCGTTGAAATTTTCAATCTTTAACGATCCCGATGTTAATAAAAGAACTAAATAATGCCAGCCAAAATGATTTTTATTTCCTTTGCTTTCTTTCGCTGAAACCGTAAGAGGGCTGGAAATGTAATATGTTTATTTTTGGAACACGAATGTTAGCGTAATGCCACATTCTCTTGCAAAAATATAAAATATATTCAATTAATTTTTTTTATTTATTTAAAGAAAATCATATTTTTAGGTATCGATCAACCAATCAATCAACCATACAATCAATCCAACATCATATGACTAATAGTAAGACAAAGAATAGACAATAAATGTAACACATTTCTAAGAAAGAATATGTATAACTAATACGGAGATAAAGTTTATCAATCTAAAGAGGATCTTATTTCAAAAACATCAAAATATACAAATAGTACTCAAGTATGACAGTAAATGTATCTCGAAATGACTGAAGACCTAACGAAATACATTAATTAAAAGCCATGAAAAAAATCTAAGCCTGCTTACTTTTGATGAAAAACTTCTATATATATAATTCTCTTACGTGGCACGCAAAAAAGACGTTATTTGTTTTCGCGTTTTGGCAACATTGTACGATTCTTTGTTTATCTCAAAGCCTCGCGCTTCAATTGAATTTATAGCGTTATCGGATGAAATTTTATTGAAAAAAAAATGAATTTTAGTTGAGCTGTTGCAGTAAATAATAGAAATCGAAGAAAACGGAGGATCTTTTCATAGTCATTTTTAAAAAAAAGGTCCGTTTCGGGGCAAACTATTATAGTTCAACAAGACGCTTGCATTACAACTTTCGACAACAAACTCAATGAAAAAGCGTGGATGGCTCGAGTACTGGGTAAATGTACACACAACCAACATGCTGGGTTTTCAATTTCCAAATCAACGCTCACATTTCGAGTCAAAATTTGCTCAAAGTTTCCATTTGAATTCTGATTCCAGAGGTACTGTAAATATATTTTCTGAAAACAGCATAAAATTTAGATTTGAAAATTATTTTTTTGGAATATAATATTTTGTAAACAATTCCTTCTGCTAGGACACATGTCTTCATTGATGCGAGCGAAGCGAGCATAGGTTCGCGCAGCGAACCAATGAGGATTGCGAAGGAATCCTCTGGGGGTTGGCGAGCGTTAGCGAGCAGGGGGCGGGCCCCCTAGTTTTATATAATATTCTAGCATTGCCAAATCGCCAGAGTAATAAAAATCATAGTCCTAATTCCTAGTCCTAAGTCCTAATCATTTTGTATTTTTTATTTATTTCAGGCCAGCGAATGTGGGAGTAAATTGTCTAACGACTTTGATTTAGGTTGGCAACGAGCTATGAACAAGTATTCACCTGCCGACGATTCACCTTGAAAATTTTGCATAAAAAAATTGCTTTGACTGTTGATATTTGGAATCAAACCTTTAGCATAACATATGGAACAAAACCGTTAGAAGCACCTATTTATGCTACATTCATTTTGAAAAGTGTTATTTCCTCATTTTATTTATGAATAAAATGTTCTGCAAAGTGGGTAGCCATTCCTGTTGTTACGAAATTCTGAAATTCCTTGATCATCTTGAAGAATTGAATTCTGGCCTCACCTGTCAAACGGAAATAGGCATAAATTACCCAGAGTAAATGCACGACTGAAAACAGCGAAATTTGCTGCTTAGTTGAATGAAGGTTTAATGTTTTAAGCAAGCAAAAATATTACAAATTCATAAGTAAATCAGTTAATTTCTAATTATTTCAAATAATCTCTTTTAACACAAGGTCTATTGAATTTATGGGGAGACAGTACCTTGTTAAAACAGCGAAATTTGCTGCTTAGTTGAATGAAGGTTTAATGTTTTAAGCAAGCAAAAATATTACAAATTCATAAGTAAATCAGTTAATTTCTAATTATTTCAAATAATCTCTTTTAACACAAGGTCTATTGAATTTATGGGGAGACAGTACCTTGTTAAAACAGCGAAATTTGCTGCTTAGTTGAATGAAGGTTTAATGTTTTAAGCAAGCAAAAATATTACAAATTCATAAGTAAATCAGTTAATTTCTAATTATTTCAAATAATCTCTTTTAACACAAGGTCTATTGAATTTATGGGGAGACAGTACCTTGTTAAAACAGCGAAATTTGCTGCTTAGT
This sequence comes from Metellina segmentata, assembly GCA_947359465.1. Taxonomy (NCBI): domain Eukaryota; kingdom Metazoa; phylum Arthropoda; class Arachnida; order Araneae; family Tetragnathidae; genus Metellina; species Metellina segmentata. The sequence goes on from OX375875.1 coordinate 8,442,281, forward strand.
TGAATGAAGGTTTAATGTTTTAAGCAAGCAAAAATATTACAAATTCATAAGTAAATCAGTTAATTTCTAATTATTTCAAATAATCTCTTTCAACACAAGGTCTATTGAATTTATGGGGAGACAGTACCTTGTTAAAACAGCGAAATTTGCTGCTTAGTTGAATGAAGGTTTAATGTTTTAAGCAAGCAAAAATATTACAAATTCATAAGTAAATCAGTTAATTTCTAATTATTTCAAATAATCTCTTTTAACACAAGGTCTATTGAATTTATGGGGAGACAGTACCTTGTTAAAACAGCGAAATTTGCTGCTTAGTTGAATGAAGGTTTAATGTTTTAAGCAAGCAAAAATATTACAAATTCATAAGTAAATCAGTTAATTTCTAATTATTTCAAATAATCTCTTTTAACACAAGGTCTATTGAATTTATGGGGAGACAGTACCTTGTTAAAACAGCGAAATTTGCTGCTTAGTTGAATGAAGGTTTAATGTTTTAAGCAAGCAAAAATATTACAAATTCATAAGTAAATCAGTTAATTTCTAATTATTTCAAATAATCTCTTTTAACACAAGGTCTATTGAATTTATGGGGAGACAGTACCTTGTTAAAACAGCGAAATTTGCTGCTTAGTTGAATGAAGGTTTAATGTTTTAAGCAAGCAAAAATATTACAAATTCATAAGTAAATCAGTTAATTTCTAATTATTTCAAATAATCTCTTTCAACACAAGGTCTATTGAATTTATGGGGAGACAGTACCTTGTTAAAACAGCGAAATTTGCTGCTTAGTTGAATGAAGGTTTAATGTTTTAAGCAAGCAAAAATATTACAAATTCATAAGTAAATCAGTTAATTTCTAATTATTTCAAATAATCTCTTTTAACACAAGGTCTATTGAATTTATGGGGAGACAGTACCTTGTTAAAACAGCGAAATTTGCTGCTTAGTTGAATGAAGGTTTAATGTTTTAAGCAAGCAAAAATATTACAAATTCATAAGTAAATCAGTTAATTTCTAATTATTTCAAATAATCTCTTTTAACACAAGGTCTATTGAATTTATGGGGAGACAGTACCTTGTTAAAACAGCGAAATTTGCTGCTTAGTTGAATGAAGGTTTAATGTTTTAAGCAAGCAAAAATATTACAAATTCATAAGTAAATCAGTTAATTTCTAATTATTTCAAATAATCTCTTTCAACACAAGGTCTATTGAATTTATGGGGAGACAGTACCTTGTTAAAACAGCGAAATTTGCTGCTTAGTTGAATGAAGGTTTAATGTTTTAAGCAAGCAAAAATATTACAAATTCATAAGTAAATCAGTTAATTTCTAATTATTTCAAATAATCTCTTTTAACACAAGGTCTATTGAATTTATGGGGAGACAGTACCTTGTTAAAACAGCGAAATTTGCTGCTTAGTTGAATGAAGGTTTAATGTTTTAAGCAAGCAAAAATATTACAAATTCATAAGTAAATCAGTTAATTTCTAATTATTTCAAATAATCTCTTTCAACACAAGGTCTATTGAATTTATGGGGAGACAGTACCTTAAAAAGCATTCAAATTCTGATTAAAAATATCCAATTTTTACTAGACTGTAACTCATAAGCATTATGAATATCGATATGAAATTTTTAGTATAGTTTGTTATTACTCTACACACAGAAAATATATTGTTGTTGTATGAAAAATAAACAATAATTGACATCAATTGACAAATTGTAAATTTTAAGCAAACATTCGTAATTTTAACTTGCGTGCAACATTGTTAGTAAACAAATGCATACGATACCAAAATCATTATTGAAATGAGTTAAAGAGGTATGATATTTTAAATTAGAACCAAAAGACATCACTAATGGTTTGCATAGATGTTATGAATTTATTATTGTTTTGTTTAATTGCATTTTATCAATACTATTTCCATATTCTGAACATTTACTTAATTATTTTCTGAACATTTACTTCAATTGCATCCAATATCACAGTTAAAGGCGTTTCGATTTATACACGTCTAAACCTATTTTCGCGTTGGCTCACATTTCATTGGGTTGTTGCAAAAGTTAGGCTTTTTTATTTGACAAAAATTGAAGAAAAATAATTTTATTTAACAAAAATTAAATTTAATCACTATTTTATGAGCCGTTTTGTTCGATGACCTTTCTCCATCTATTCGGTAGCTGCATCATCCCGCGCTCATACAAGTTCTGAGGTCTCTGGCCTAAAGAACTGACCACCCTCACCTTACATAACACACATCTTATTTTGCGTATGCGAAACATTCTTGTCTTTTCGGGAAATAAAAAAAGTATGATGTATTGAATTTGTTCCCAATTTTCTGCCACTTATAATACTTAACAAAATTTAAAAAAACCAAACCCAATAGCACAATTTTAATTTCCAAGTACTCGCTGAAATTCCTCCCTTTGAACATCAAAATTTTACACGTAAAGAAGATAACACTTAGGTTTGGCGAAGGAATGCCATCTAGCGTCAAAAAAAGGGACGAACTTCAGTGCATATTGCGTCAGCCCAATATTTTTGGCATTTCTACAGATTTCTATTTTCCAGATCTTTGATTACGTTCTGTAATCAGATTGCTGACGAATTTCATCAAAGCGGAGAGTTATTTCCTGTAGTGTTTGCAATATTAGAGAGAGAGGAAACATCGTACCTCAAAGAAATTTTTTTTGTTAATTCAAACGAAGTATTTAAAGTACGTGGCAAATGTTGGAATGAACCCTAGTTGATTTTGTATTGTTTATTCCTCCAACATACTTATAACGTCAATTTTTTAGCCACATATTTCTGTGAAATATATATAACAGTTGATTCGTTTTACTGGTTTTCTACTAAAGTAGAATGTGTTAGTATTTGAACGACTAGTTGTAAGTAGGTCAATATGTGAAAACATTCATTTTGAGTAAAGGTGTTGCTCCATAGGCTTGGATATTTTTCAAATTTTTACCATATATAGACATGGCAATGAAACCCTTAAGTTTCAAAAAAATATTTGGTCCAATATTAGCCGAGATACAGAAATTTAAAAATTGGTCAAATTTACAAAAACGCGACCCTTTTGGATTTCCGGTACTACCTATAAATGGCCCTAACTTCAGAAATAATTATCCAACTTCAGTAGTTTTGGTACCAAATGAAAACAATTTATTTCAGAAGTGTATATAGCATACCAAAACAATGGTTATAAAGGTAATTTTATATTTTAGCGAATTTTTTTACCTGTGTAGTACTTCAAAAAAGTTCAAATTTAAGCTATGGTAATTTTTACATTGTAAGCTGACCACCACTTTGAAATACATGTAATATCATTCGAATGAATTTTATCCGGAAATATTAAAAAATGCCAATCTGTGAATTTTTGCCAGATTAATATACTTATGTTAATATGTTCTACAAAGTTTCAGAGCAAAATATGAGGGTAAATTTTTTCTATAAACCTTTAAAGGTCGACTGATTTTAAAAGTGGGATATTCTCTTTACATACACTAAACTGTAACATCACCATGTTGTTGTTTCTTATGCCTACACTGGCAGACCAGAGGAGTGCCAGGCCAGTCGAAGACGGCAAGAGGCGAGGGGGGTGCACCTTCCATGTTATTGAGCCCCATTGGGAGGAAGTCCGACTTTGCTCGACATACATGACACATCCGTTTTACAGGAAGGTCCCCTTTCATACATCCATTCACTCACACATATCGTAATTTAGATCCCAATCAGAGGCCCCTGATCAGGTACCCCCAGAGGTATTGATTTGGTATGGGAACATGGGGGACATTGTGACCACGACCTATTTAACGTGCCCCAGTCACCATTAGTGAACACGACGGTCTTTAGCCAGGTCGAAGCGCCGATCTGGCAATCATCAGAATTGGAGGCTCCGCCGAGGACAGAACCCACAACCCTTCTGATGTGAGCCCGACGCTCTACTGACTGAGCTACCGCGGCTCATTAACATCACCATTGTAAGATGCACTAAAATATGAAATAACCATAGTAAGATTCACTAAAATGTGAAATCACCATTGTAAGATCCATTAAAATGAGCAATCATCACTATTTTCTTATGTTATATACATTTCTGAAATGAATGGATAGCAAAATTGATAAAGTTGAACTATTAGTTCTCAAGTAAGGGTCTAGCAAATCCTAGATAGCTTGCATTTTATAAAAGTGACCATTTTTTTAAATTCCCGCATCTCAATTAATATTGGATAACGTGTTTGAAAAATTTAGATTAATGGGTTTCATTGACATTTGACATGCATGTGTTTAAAATGTGCAAAAGAATCCATAATGGTGCAAAACTCACGAGGTGTCCCAAATAGAACGACCCATATGTGAACAAACCAAATCCTGATTATTTCATATTTAAATAAGACTCAATCTTCAATCATTAATATTCTGTGGGTGGTATCACATATGCAATGAAACGATGTAAGGTTTGAATTAATGCTTATGTTTTTACTTTAATGGTTTTCGATTTCATATTTTTCATTACGATTGAAACTTTATTTTCAGAACTGAGGAAAAGTATGTTTACTTCTTTCAACAAGTATATTTTGAAATTTCTGACATTCGCCTTTATTAATAGTAAAAATTACGTACTTTGAAGAGTCTAAAATATTCTTCATTATGTGGACAGGATTGAAAAAAAAATAACAGAAATACAAGACTTTTAAATTAATATAAATTCATTTTCTAGATTCGTTTAGATATAATATTTTTAATTTCTATTGTAATGTTCTTAATTTAAATTAATTCGAAGAACCTGCAGAAGTAATTTCCGTTTCTCTGTAACCGTTTACTTATTTTTTTTCAATTCTTGAAAAGACCTTTTCCAACTTCGTTCGTAAAAGATATTCTTTTTTCCTTTAGCGATAAAAAACGTTCGAAGTTGAAAACAATTTTTTTCTTTGCACGTGGAACGAATGTTACAGCAGGTGATATCAAAAGAAAAAGAAATTTTACTTCCGTGTATCTTTTACATATCAGTATCTTCTGAATTATAATTTTGAAACAAGCTATGTATTTAAAAGATATCATGTTCTTCGAAAAGCCATTAAAATTCAAAACACATACGGTTTCATTCGCCCAAATCATTTGTTTCTTGAAAGAGAATATTTTATTTCCTAGAATCACACACACACTGAAATAGTCATTTTAATACGAATTGGAATTTAAATAGGAAATAATAAAGTAAAAATTATGCTTTGATTTCTTCAAAGCATAATGGTTTCATTTATCCCGGAAGGATCAAAGCATAATGGTTTCATTTATCCCGGAAGGGACTATTTAAAGCAACAAAAGAATTATTTCGAATCAAATTTACATGCCTTTAAAATTTGATCGTTATGAAGAATTACTCGAAAGAGCATGACTTTCTAGAAGAATAATTCTTGAGGATACTACTGAATTTTAATCACAATATAAATTCAGAGAAAAATACAACGCATGTAAGGCTTTAAGACTTCCTTAAATTTAGAAAGTTTACTAACTTTAAATTGAAAGTTTACTAACTTTAAATTGAAAGTTTACTAACTTTAAATTGAAAGTTTACTAACTTAACAGGTTAAATGTTAATTACACGAATGTAAATACAATAGAACTTCAATTATCCAAACTCCAGTTATCCGGATCGCTTTGAGAAAAAAAAAAGAAATCTACATAATCCACATTTTAAAAGTTTCTTCTCGGTGAATAATACAAACGAAGAGGACGATGTGTCAGTTGAGGACATAAGAAACGTCATAGTGAAAATTCCTGGATGTTCCGAGTGCATTGCAGAGGACGTAGGCGAGTGGCTGGTATGTGATTCTTCGGACCCTGGATTCCAAATTATATCAGTGACGATGAACTCATTCAAAATGTGAGAGAACTCATTGATGACTCGGAAGACGACGATGGTGACGTTGCTATTCAACCAGACATGGGACCGTCAGCTTGTAAGGCGTTTAGTGCCTAGACACATCTCTAAAATGGATTGAGCTGCAGCCTGAGTGTGACCCTATACTGACAAAACTGACTTTGACCGATATGTTTATGCAATAATACATTTTAATACAGTATGTAATAACAAAATTGTTTTAATTATCATTAAGGTACACTACGTGCTAAAGCAAAATTCGATTTTTTTTTACCACGTTATACCCATTTTTCATGAATTATCCAATTATCCGGATGGGGTTTGGTACCAATTGTTCCGGATGATTGGAGTTCTACTGTAAATATAAGAATGTGATTATGCCATTTCCTTTTTGGAAGTTTTTAAAAAAGGATTGTATTTTGAAGTTGAATTCAAGTAAACATGGCAAACATTTGATATCATGTGTTTTGAGTCTGAAATGATAATTAAAAGTGCAACTTAATTTGATAATTAGCAAATCCGCATATAGCATCTGCGCTAAAGCTTCTTAATTGCCAATATCTATTGATAACAAATGTCATCACTGACATTTCATCACTTATTTAAATAAATTTATGATGAATATTGATACAATTGTACCTCCGAATCATAATTAGTCAAAAATATAAAATGACGCTCTGTATACATTTTTCAAATGAACTCATACTGATGTCAATTTTTATTTCAAATAAGTGCATGGTAAAATGTTTACACTGAATCATATTACGAAGCCTAAGCATAAATTTCCACTTCAGTTGTATTTCATTCACTTGTTCAAAGGTGATTCAATTTATCTTTAAATGTACCTATTTTCGGGTTGACAAATGTTTTTCTGCCCTAATTTCTATCTTCAAGTTTTCTCATTGCTTTCTGTTCTAATATTGCTGGATAACTTAAAGATGCAAGTGCAGATCCGCGCATCATGCCACTCATATCTCAAATTAACAATATTTAAACTTTGCCGCATTATTCTGGAGGTTGATTTTATAGTGTTTATATTTCTTTGTTGCCATTAGCCACTATACAAGTAACACCGATTACTGTGCCCCTCACTTTAATGTAATAAGTTTTGAAGGATTTCTAAACAAATGGATGTCGAAGACAAATTTGCTGTCTGTCTTATTACCAAATAATTATAAAAGCAAAGAAAGCGGGCCCTAATTTAAATTAATAAAATTAATTCTTCCCCTCATTGCCGAAAACAAAACGCTTCGATGTTCTAATGCACGGCCAAATACATCAAAACAAAACAATAATAATGGAAACATGTCAAGAATCTTAAATTCTGATGCACATTTAATATGGCTGCATTGATTTGTATTAAAGACGAAACTTGAGAAGGTTGTTTGGATACACGTGATGGAAATACAAATTAAATTTAAGCAACATAAATACGAACAGCCCAGCCGAAAGTTTTGTTTCGTTTCATTAATTGATATGCGCTAGCTGCACATATCTAGACATTTTTGTTCTAAATTTATATATAAGTAGATTCTCTAATTTAGAATAGGGTAGTTGCAATAATTTATTTTCCATGTAATCAGTGTCACACCATTTTGGAAAATTATTTGAAGCCCAATTATGCATATAGAACTTTTACATATCGTACGTAATTAATTGAATAACTGTGTTTCTTATAAACTTTATTTATTTAGGTCCCCGTTTACCCCGTTACCCCGGAGCCCTAGTTCTGAGACGGAAATATCAGATATGTTCTGATCTATCTAGACTGACTAAATTTATCAATGGTAATGGTAATGTGCGGGAAGATCAATTAGGACAAGAGACGTATTTTTCTAAATTAGACGCAGATTGGGGATTTTGGCAAATAGCGCTTCAAGACAGATGGCAATAAATGAGGTCTTTTTTGAGGTAATAAAGGCTTTCTTTCTGTATCTCATCATTACTCCGATTCTTTTAGAAATGAGAGTCGCAAGTTCTTTCTGGTTTGGAAGTATTCTGCAATGCCAATTATAACCCCATCCATGGGGCAAATCCCTAGAGGAATAGTATCAACGATTTCGAGCGAAGTCTAGAACGTCTTGTAGCTTGGGGGTTACTTCGAATAAAAAAAATCGGTGAGTCATATCGAGGACACAAGCCATAGTTTTGACGTAAATACTCGGGCTTAATGTTGGAATTCGGAATGAATAATGGACACAGGAAGTTTGAGCGATAAGCTAATGAGAATATTCGGCAATAAATTGACAGTTTGAATGATTTAAGTGCAGTCTGATGTTATTGTTGAACGATAATTTTCTTGATAACGCCTGTGATTCTGTAGCGTAGTTCGTTAGTTTTCGAATGACACCACCTTATGCAATCCTCACACTACGCAATTCAAAGTTACTGATCGCTTTTGACGGCGATTGGGACCAAGGGACAATCAGGTTCACGAGACCCATAAAATAGGATTTATCAATAACATATTTATAAATATAACTTATTTGCAAAAACACGCCATACCCTCCAACCTACATCTAATCTATATTCTACAAGCATTTGCAATCGTTTACACAAGATTAACACAAAATTACAAGGTTTATGGTTCTCATCTACCATACGGCATGTTAAAATAAAGTTCTCTGAAGATGTTGAGACCGATTCCAACAGTTACACTCCATGCGCTATGAAACCGAAAATTCAATTCCATTCCATTCAAAGATACACTGACCCAAAGTTCGCCCAACACAGTAGTTTCGACACATTGGTCCGAAGGACATGTCAGGTTAGGACATCCTTTGTGTACACCTGGCTTGTCCAACCCATGACCCGCGGACCGCATGTGGTCCACAAATACATAATAAAATTTCAAACTTTATGACATAACGACTCCATTAATAATACACAAATAAAACTTTACCTCAAATGTCATCTCATTAGTGTGGTGTGGAAGTTAGGTGCGTGGGCACCAGCTTAGGTGTTGCCTCGTAGTCTGACCGTGGTTGAAAATTACGTGGTGTTGTCCTCGGATCTTTTTCTTAGGAGATTGATCCCGGACCGTCGTCAATCCGTTGTGTTGCTCTAGTACGACGTTAATTAAAAATTACCAATTACTATATAACATACTCTCCTCTATGTTGCTCTAGTGTGGACGTTAGTTAAAATACTTACCTTCCTACTCATGGGGATTGATCCCAGACCATCTCCCGTTGTGTTGCTGTAGTGTGTCGCTAATCAACATACCTTCTAACCTATGCAAAAAGTCGTGCTGTAATTACATTGCAATCCTATAAAGGAATGCAGCATAAAACGCAGCGACAAAGCCGGAACTGGTGTCTGCAGCTGCTTAATCATTCCGAGTTAAAATTGGAAACACAAATCAAAGAGGAACACAAATGTTTAATTTCCTGTCCATAACTAACTACATCAAACCTTTTTCCAACGAAAAATACCGCCAGAACTAACTCAGAAACGCATTTGGAATTCTTCTAATCGGGTATAAAAAGGTTCGTTTAAATGTAAAGAGCATTCCATGGACAAATCATCCGCAAAAAACGCGTCGAAATGATTTCCCCCCCCCCCTCAATTAAAAAAAAATAAAAACCTTCCTTTCCGTAGTCGCTGAAAGCACTCGAAATAGAATTCGAACCAGTTGTTCGCCCCGTCTGTGTTCACGCTATTCTAAAATTAAAAAAAACCCTTTAAGGCAATAATGTCCCAATTGCATGACCTCCCATAATTGCACTTCTTCTGTCTTTTAAAACATTTCCCCAGTCGACAAAACTTCCAACGGTTATGGTTACATTAACTTAAGGGCCATTCATCTACCTTCTTAAGGAACGACATTTCCTAGCCATGCAAATTGAACGATGTCGTGCTGTGTTGAGTTGTTCATGCAAAGTGCATGCTGGATTTGAGATAAGCTCGTTGGTCATTTGGAATTAAGTCATTTGTGAGTTATAGCGCTGTACGCACGTTTGGGGAATCTTGGTGGACTAGGAATGGGGCATGTGTTTCATACTATCATTCTTTCGGGTCTCTTAATAGATATTTATAATTTAACGAGAGTACAAATTGGATGTAAATAAGAGTTCTTCAATCCTGTAAAGTACAATAAATGAAAGCACAAATTACAAAAAGGATACAAAAGCATAACAAAATATTCCTGAGTCGGTACGAATGAGAAATTATAAGTTCAGTAAATGCACGCAACCGTGGTTCTAAGTCACTATTTTCTTTCCCAACACCCTGCACGCACGAAAACAACGATATTTGAAAACTGAGCGACATCTACTGAACCGTTTAGGAACTAAATGCAGAGCATAGAGAGAATGATATTGATAAGGTATTGAATTAATTCCTTTGAAAAGGTTCATTAATTCCTCCTTGGATTAGAATCCTTTCAAAAATATGTATTGTTTGTTTCCTTAGACAATAGCATGTGGAATCGTGGCGGCTGGAAAAAGAAACGTTTCCACGAGAAGGGAGCCGACAGCCACGTGTGCTAATAACTCAGGGTCGGAGTCCGACTCTGGTGCACCCCGATTTCCACCTGACCCCTGGTGTTTGTGACAGACCGCGGCTAGTGGTTTCACGACCCTTCGCACGTGTAGTGATCTAACACCTCTTGAGGAAGGTGGTGGACGTGATAGCTCTCGTTTCAACAGTAATTGCGGGGAAGTAAAACCCGAAACCAAGAGACAAACTTAGATGAAAGAAACTCGTTGTTTTTTTATGAACATTAGTTCATCTATTATCCAGTGTACATTCTGTAAACTGTTAATTTACTTGCTGTTGAAAACCTCTTAGGTTAAATAAATAACTTTAAAAGGAATTCTGCGTAGTCCAACTCCAATTGTATTGCTGCGGTGCCCCATAACGCCACAAGTCCTTTGAAAAGATTTCCCTGTTCCTTTACTTAGAATAGAATCCTTTGCAACGATTCTATTCTAAAGAACAAATGTTCTTACTTTTAAAAAATCATTTAAAAATATTTTATTAGTCTTTTCAATAGAACCAAATCAGTTGGAAAGATTTTATTGTTAAAAAGGGTAAACGTGGGTTGGAAGATTTCAAGTCAGGTTTTAAGATGGAATTATGCGTGTGTAAATAGAAAGAAATACAAGAGGGTTAAATTGTCTTGATTTGTTTTAGTGAAGCTTCATGATATTGCTTAAACTACGCGGTTGGGATCGAAAATTCTCTTCAGCGGTCTGTATACAGAAAGCAATGAGAAATAAAGAAGATTTGTACACACACACACATTTAAACAGAAAAGAAAATTTGATCAAACTTCTAGACGTTAAAAAATAACGAATCGCCTTGAGCAAGGGATCGGGATATAATTAAAGTAAACGTTCAGAAGCTAATTGAGGAAACTTGTCTGAAGTTAGTTTTTGCTATGCGCTTTATTAGAAAGGATATTAAGGATAGACTTCAGAAAATACACATAATGCTTGCGCTGCGGTAGCCCAGCTGGGTGATTAGCAGAAGGAAGGTTGAGTTCGAAACTAGGTCCAGCTAAAGATCGTCGTCTACACGATGACCTTGAACATTTACATCTGACGGTACAGCTACACTCTACGTTTATGAGTGATGGCAACGACTTGGCGTTTTTTTTGGCGCACTTCTAGTAGCGAGTTACGATAAATTAAGGCAACCCATCTTTCGTTTCGGTTGTTATGGTTTTCATGGCAACCTCGACAAACGGAAACTTTCAATTTTCATTTTGAATATTCTAGAAAGTTCTTCCAAAATCCGTTCAAGTCGTTTGATTTCATTGATTCGTTTGAAATTTTTTCTTTCCTCCCATTGGTTATTTTGATTTTAAAATATCCTTTGATTGCATTGGTCGTTTAAATTTTTTTTCTTTGATACCATTGGTTTATTTATTTGTATTTCTACAGTTGTGGAATTTTTATTTCATAATAATTTTTTTTCACGGCAGAGTTCTGACATGTATTGTTTTTCGCCATTTGTGGAATATTCTTGTTTCGTAATTTTTTTTCTCGGGACCGTTCTAATGTATCAGGTTGTATTATTTCTTGCTTTTTTTTCTTTTAAAAATCTTTTTCTTTTTCAACTTGCCTACTGTATTTAGTGTAATTGATAAGTTTCATGGTATTCTTTACCCAACAATCGTAGCTTAGTTTCTCTGCTGGTTCACAAATGTGTTTTGATATGTGCTTAAGTTTACTACTTTTTGTGAAAGTTTTTTAAAATATTCTTTTCAAAACGTTCTGAAAATGTTTAAAAAGTGTGTTGTAAAAAGAAAAAAAGTTTTGACTGTAAAAGAGTTAGGAAATAATTATTTCCTTGGCGACTTTAGAAGTGCGCCAAAAAAAATATCGCCAAGGCCGTTGCCACCGCTCATAAACGTAGACTGTAGCTGTACCAATCTGACATGGTCTCAAATGACCACACGTTTGCATGGTGTGGAAGTTTGGAGAGTGGGATGAGAGTTCAGGTGTTGTCCTCGTTATCTGACCGTGGTTAAAAATGATGAGGCATATTTCTTGGACTATTCCCTTCGGGATTAGTCCCGGATCGTCACCAATAAAACGTTGTGCTGCTCCTGTGCAGCGTTATTTAACTACATACCTACCACACATTGGTATTTATATTTTGATAAATCGTTTTTCATTCGAAGGTTTGAAATGCGCATATTGAAGCTCTATTCATTATAAATAGATACTTCGAAATAATGCATCAAATGCAAGTGAAGACACTTTCATCAATATATATATACATATAGCGCGACTCACGCGTAAAGGTAATTGACTTTGGTTGAGTTGGAGTTCTGAATATGTGTAACTGGCTGTCTCGGAAAGGGCTGTCATCCACAGAAGCCAAAGAAACAGGGCGGCGATCGCTATAGATGATTTATGCCTTGCTAACTTTGAAATCCAACGATAAACTTGGCGCCAGAATCAGCACTAAAGGCGCCAATGGAGGAAGAAGCCAGACCCTTCAACTAATAGACTTGTTCAAAACCACGTGATCCAACTGCTTCTCGTGGAAGCTAGAATATACAGGGTGTCCATAAAGTCTCTTTACGATTTCAAAATTTTATTACAAAGGCAAATGAAAAGACAGATAAGTGGAAATGATTACAAAATGAAACGTATATTTTTAAGTTTTTTTACTTCATTTAGTTTACCCCTATATGGGCACCATTAGTTGCACGAAGCACATCAAGACGGTGCTCGATTTCTTGCCTCAGCATACCTTCATCAATGGGGGAAATGGTATATCTATATATATATTTCTCTTACGTGGCACGCAAAAAAGACGTTATTTGTTACCGCGTTTTGGCAACATTGTGCGAGTGTTTGTTTACTAGGAGCCTCGCGACTCATTTGAATCTATAGTGTTATCGGATGAAATTTTATTGAAAAAATGAATTTTAGACGAGCTGTTGCGGTTTGTAATAGAAATCTAAGAAAGCGGAGTATCTTTTCAGGGCTATTTAAAAAACGGTCCTTTTCAAGGTTAACAATTATAGTACAACAAGACGCATGCACTACAACTTTCGACAACAAACTCAGTCAAAAAGTGTATGGGTGGCTCGAGTACTGGGGAAATGTACACACAAACAACATGCTGGGTATTCAATTTCCAAAGCAGCGTCCACATTGCGAGTAAAAATTTGCTCAAAGTTTTCATTTAAATTCTGATTCCAGAGGTACTGTATATATCTTTTATGGGTGGAGTGGTCGTTCACGGTAAGAAGGCGATTTGTCGCCAAATATGGTAACCTTCACCTTTTGCGTATTTTCTTCACATCTGCCGTTTTTGTTATGGCAACCCTATCTGCTGTTACGGAATTTGGCCGCCATCTTGATTTGGCGACAAACATCTTACCGTGAACGACCACTCCACCCTTTTATGTAATGCAACAAATTTAGATTTGAAAAATATTTTTTTGGAATATCTTATTTTGTAATCAATCCCTTCTGCTAGGACACGTGTCTTCATTGATGCGAGCGAAGCGAGCATAGGTTCGCGCAGCGAACCAATGAGAATTGCGAAGCAATTCTCCGGAGGTTGGCGAGCGTTAGCGAGCAGGGGGCGGGCCCCCTAGTACGATATATTTAACACAATCCCCTATTTAGTGGTGTAAATAAAACAAAGGTACGGGACATCAATAATCTAAGGCAGGTAATCACTGGGGCAACTTTTTTTTGCAGTAAAAATGAGAAAAGCATTTATTATTCCTCCAATTAATACTCATCCGTTGCATTTATGGAAATTAAGTTGCTTTATTTTCGATACACTAAATTCTAAAATAAATTATTCGTAAAAATGAAAAAATTCAAAATGTATTGACAATTTTCGTCGTGTACTACAGTATTATAATACATACTGAAACACAAAAGAACGTTGAATGGCCGATCCTTGTCCAATAATTTCTTTAACATTGAAAAACTGCTCCAACCCCAGTCATATAATATGCTGTATCGGATAGCGAGAAGCATAAAATCCTTTCGCTCAACATTCAGAGATTTTAAAACGTCATCTACAAGGAAACAACTATCAAGAGTGCCAATCAATATGTTAAAAGTACTTCTTGGCATTTATTTCACTTTCGTTTGTTAGGACGAACACTTTCTTTCCATGAACTTCTTGTTTGATCTACAATACTTCGGCGTTCGCAAGATCTGACACACGTCATAGAAGAGTTGGTTCAGAGGACCAAAAATGAAATAGTAATTTCATATTAATTAATTTTAAGCTAAATTTTAAAAAGTTGCAGGTGGTTGCATTTATGCAGAAAGTTGCTATTATGTTGCAGTTATAACTCACATACAATACCCCCATGTAGGATGAATTTTGGTTTTAGTACTTTACATGCAGTGTAGAACGTGTGAAAAAAAGTTGCATTTGTTGCAAAAAGTTGCCCTAATGACAACTGATGTTATTGCATTGATGATGGTATGTTACAGCGAACATGATAAAAAATTAAGTACCGTCTTGATGTGTTTCGTGCAACAAAGGGTGCCCATTTTGGGGTAAATGAAATGCGGTAAAAAAAAATATAAATACATACGTCTCTCTAATTTTGTAATAGTGTCCACTTATATGTACTATCATTTGCCTTTATAATAAATTTTTGAATTTGTAAAGAGACCTATTGGACACCCTATATAATTAAGAGTAGATGGTTTGTACAGGTTGACTAGTATTGTTTCGTGGTCTGTTGGGCCGTCTTCCTATAGTGAGTTTAAACCTATTAGCTTCTTTATTGGTAACTAAACGGCATAATTGTTACACTTTTCTTTTAGCTACAGCTTCATTCTTGAGTTATTGATACAAGTACACAAATTGTTTAAAATCTTGCAGAAAATAGGAAAAAATTAGGAAAGAAAAACAACCGAATACAAAAGTGTCAACAACACGTTGAGATGAAAATCCACGTTTCAGAAAATTGATTGGGAACTTCAGTGGCTTAGTGAGTTTGCACAGTGCAGGGTTTCAATTCCTTTGACTACCCTGTGTGTATTCCTCTTATGTATCTGTAAAAAGTTCAATTTATGTGTGTTCACCTTATTTGAAGTAAGTAAGGATATTAGTTAACCAAATCTGATACTCACACCATAAAAAACTCAATAAAGTAACCCACAATTAAACGAATATAATTATTTAATCGGAGCGAATAAGCTTTGAGGATTCAAAAATTAAATTAGCATAGAGATTATCATATATGACACAATAAATGAATAAACCTGATCGAAATTTTTTCGTTTGCTACAAAAAACTAGGATAGTTTTAAAATGTGTTCTAAATTTCTGCTGCCGTGCTGTCCCAAAAACATTAATGAAAAAAATATTTTTTTTTACCTCCTAGGAAAGGTTTTTTCTAGCCACACCTCTGCCATTAAGCGTTGACATAACCTTATTTTGAACGTTGCACTTTCTATCATTATAAGGATTCATTCATTCATTGTAAGGACTCAACTAAATTAATGGAACAGGCAGAATTCTCGAGAAAGAAAAATTTTCTTATTCCATTTATTATATACGAACCCTATGCAAACGAAACAAGAGACTAAAATGAAATGTTGTAAAACTCATCCGTTACAATTTGCGCTAAGCCTAAAACACATTCTTGTCCAATTTGTGGCTTAAGAACTATTTTCAATTTGCATGAAGCGAACATCTATTTAAAGTAACTGAAAACGTCTTGGTTGAAAAGAAATAAGACGCTTACCCACCAGTTGCCGAGTAGTACCATTGGTGCCTGACTTTCACTACATTCCTATCTACCGCTGATTTGGTTGGCCTTTAAAGGTTCACTGCATTTAAAGGTTTTTAATGGAAACAAATAATAGGTTTACTCACCAGCCGCCTAGTAATACGATTGGTGCATGACTTCCCACTACATTCCTATCTATGGCTGCTTTGGTTGGATTCACTGCCTGTTAAATTTATTCCTGGGGACTAATAATATGTTTTACCAGCCACCGAGTGGCTCACCATTGCGTCATTTAATAACCAGTAAGGCATAGCTAACATGTTAAGGAATATGAGCTAACATGGATTTAGATTTAAAATTAGGCCGGGAATCGACTGATGATCTTAAATTTAGAATTCAACCACTTGGAGCATTGCTATTATCATTTTCGCCACCATCTGGTCGTTACTAACATGGTTATGTCATAAAACAGTTGTTTTGCTTCTCCTGAAAACTAACCAAAATTGAGTTATGCTATGCTGGTTCTTAAATGACGGTTTGGGGATGACTGTGCGCTGACATTCCCATACATTACTGCTTTCTTGGATTCGCTTTCTGTCCAGGTTGGAAATAAATACTATTTTTACCTACCATCTTGCACCTTGCTAAAATGACCATTCATGGATTATCGTACTTGGTTCCTAATTTCCGTTGCTTTGGTTAGATTCACTGGCTATTCTGGTTTAACCAGTGAATAAATAATAGGTTTAATTACCACCTACCTTGTTCGCAAAATAACCACTCGTGATTAATTGCGTACAGGATTCCTACCTTTCGCTACTTTGGTTGGATTCGCTGCATGCCCAGGTTCTTTCTGGAAAGATATAATAGGTTTACCTACATTTGCCATGTTGCTGAAATAGCCATTCATGGATAATTGCTTATAAGATTCTTACTTTTGTTGGATGTAATTCTGGACAACCGATGACTGATGAACAATTGGACACGTGTACTTCACTTAATGGGTTTGATTGCATTGTACAGAGTTGATGCGAAGCAGAGAAGGCTAATGGATTAGCTGTCAAACCACCGGGCATTTGAAATAAATAAAATCTTCAGTTGTACATATAATCTTCTACATCTTAAGAAGTTTGAAATAAGAAACGTTGTGGATGTTCAGTTTTCTTTTATACATTTATCATAAAAACGCATATTTTCCGTATCGTTGTCCTAAAATAGGATTTATTTTACCAACCATGCATAGGAAGCCTATCCTCTCTAGAGGACATTTTTAATGGTTGTTGTCATCCTTTAGAGGGCCTATATTAATAGCCCCGTGCATTCATACATTAAATACCTTAAGAAAACCTTCATGTATAATTGCGTGTATTCACCAAATATATTTCTCTAGTGGACTTTTATTTATAGTTGCATGTATTCATCCATTCAAATCCTTTTTGAAGCTTTTATTAACTGTCGACGAGGACCTTCGTGTGCTTAAAGGACCTGATTAGTGGTCCTCTATGCAAACGAACCCCCAAGTCGAGTCCCGGTTAACAATTATTTGATTTTTTTTGTAGATACCATAACGCGAACTAAAGCATATTCTTTTTGACGAACTCTGCACGAAACTAATTCAATCTAGCAAAGGAAAATAATTCATAACAGGGAACCCTGCGTTTAGCTCCTTAACACCGACACAGGTAACTCCTTATGCATACCTTATTAAGTAAGTGCCGGGAGATCTAAATAAATAATCCGTGAATTGGACACGGGATATAACGTATTGGCTTCAAGGATCGAGTCCAAAGAGTTCCACGGGCGCGACATTCACGCCACATTGTCCGCCATTTGCATTGTGTCACGGCACCGAGCGAGACCAAGGCGTGATGATTTTTGCAATTATTTTCTTTGCTTCTCGTGCGTGGCATCGGTAATTCACCCGACGAAAGATAGTCATCATTTACGTTCATGTTAGGAATAGGTTATGGCTGATTTCTGTCACACGGCTGTAGCGTCTACTCGACGGCTGAGGAACACTTGGCGGCACGTCATGCCTGAGATTTATGTTGTTTGAGCAAGTATAGAAAGGAACGGGGCGAAAATAGATTTTCTTTCTCTTCGCCTTTCGTCTGAACATACTAAAAAAGATGTACGCGTCGTTCTTTCGTGCATTAAACAGTTTTTGTAACATAAAGAAAACACGTCATTCAGATTTCCGTGGGATAGGACCGCTAGTTGCAGGTGGCTGTGCTTGCATCCGTTCCTTGAATGAAGTAGCGATAAATATGGACGCTTTTTTTATGGTATATGCGTATCACGTATTAGAATATGATTTTTATCGTGTGTGAATTGTTTTCGTAGAAAAATATGATGTCATTCTCTCCCATCTGTTTTTTTCGGGATATAGATCTTTTGTTGGTGTTCTGCTTCTAGATGGCTTTTTTTTTGAAAATTTTGGTTGGATTTATAAGTTTACGAAAACCTTCCCACTAAATCACAAAACAGTACGACAGTGACTTAACCCTCCAAGTGGTTTCGACGAGATATCTCGTCCTTCAAGATTTGACCAATTTTGCGAATGAAGATATGTTTTCGTCATCAAGATATTGCTGATTTTTTTTTGGCGAGATAGTTTTAGTTTTTGGTGATGACAAAATCGGGGGTCAGTTTTCTGTAAGTGACGAGATATCTCGTCCATCAAGATCTGGTCAGGTTTGATAATGAGATACCTCGTGGAGACAGTCCACCATTAAGGGTTAATAGAAAAAAATGCTTCAAATCGTCGAATTCAACGTATAAATGCACTGTTTAATTCTCCAAGTTGTTTCGATAAGATATTGTAATCAAGTTCTGGTCAATTTTGCTAATGTAACATTCCTTGTTGAAACAAACTTCCATATTACTCCAAGGGAGTGAAGCTCCAAGAAGGAAAAGCAATTGTTTCTTGCCTAGAACTGGTGTAGTTTGGAAAAGGTTTTTGCATCAAGGTCCACTATAGGAGCAGTTTTTAACACAAAGATAAACCTTCAGAAAGGTTAATAGTGTATTGTGAAGCCTTTCACACCCGTCGGTATGCCGAATATATGCTGACTGGTTATTATTTCGCGCCAGCTGCTGTTCTTTCGTCACGCGCTTTACAACGACTTGTGTTCGTCCAGAAGGTACTTGGTGTTCGTCCAGAAGATATCTGATTGGATCTCGACTTTAACCGTTGGGTAATTTTTGAACTGCGGACGAACGACGGTTAGAGAGCATAATAGAGACGACATAGAGAGCTGGAGGTAGAGAGTGACCACGCTGGTCTTTGAGGATAAATACTGATATGCATTGGTGCAAGATATTTATGTGATGATGTAAATATAATAATATAATACAGATTCTTACGTTCTTGGAATAATAAGAACTCAAAAATAATTTCACTTAATAATAAAATAATCACTTATCAGATAAAGTATTAATGTGATGATGAAGTACTGTACAGATTCTTACGTTCTTGGAATAATGAAAACTTAAAAATCTTTGCTTTGTCTTCCCCATGTGTACGATGCGTACTGTTTTCACACTACCGTTTGGGACGGCGATACTTAAGTATGTGTTTGTTTTGCTTCTCTTTTTACTTACTAAACTTTATTTGTTCTTTTTGTTTGATGTTTAATGTTTTTGTCTTAGCTTCTGTTCTCTCGTCTTAAGCAGCCTATTAAAGAGCTAGTAAAACACTGAGCCCACAGGCGGAGTACCGTAAGTTCTAGGTATTGCAAATCTCAAAAAATCATATAATTTGTAGTAACCTTTAACTGTTGTCATGTGTCTCCCAGACTCAGAATCATTTTTGGCAGGTCGTTTCCATCCCTTAAAGTGAATATTGGTCCCTGTCCTATTCGCTACCTTCCTACTACGTCCAATAGAAGCCACATTGCAAGACTGGTTTGGCTGCCCCAACTATTTCGTATTTTACACGTTGCATTTCCTGCGTGTTCTCTTAGACCCCTTCACAGCATTTGCGTTACCGTTCTTGTTGAATGAAATCGATTAAGTTTGAGTAGGGGATTTCGTCAGAGAGCCTAAAACGGCAACAAACTTTATCAAAAAACGACTGGTGTATCTTACACAAAACGACATTCAGGATATTGTTGATAATGGGTCAGAAATAGAGTACCGGGACAGTGAAATTTCGGATAGTATAATTGAAAGCGAACACGAAACGGATTCGGAAATTTATGCAGATGAAGGTGAAGACATTTCAAGTGCGTCTTGACAAGAAGAATATTTCTACGGAAAAAATAACTTCAAATGGGATGCCCGGGGTGGAACCTAATCGTGCCGTTAGAACACCAAAACACAACATAGTTTTACAGTTTCCAGGGATAAAACGTCCTGCAAAATTAGGTCCGAAAGCTGAACCTGAGGAGACATGGTATTTATTTAGCTTATATAGTAATAGAAAATGCTTTTCATGTTAAGAATTGAATTACCTAAATTTAAAATGTATCAATAATAATTATCTAAAGAATATTTCATTAATATATTAAAATTATCAACTTTATACGCAATTTAGTGAGCGAGGTCTGAGAGACTCCTCCACACTAGTCACGAGACGGTTTGTGACACAACAGTTAAGGGTTAAAAAAATTGTAATTTTTTTCGTAATGAATTTCGTAGTTTCTGTGTTTTCAAGCATGCAAAATGGCAGAATAATTCCGATGCTTGTGATTAGCTATAATTTTTGGAACCCACTTGAATTTACAAACTTTCATCAAGTTCGTAAAAATGCCATAGAACAAAGTTTAATTTTCTTCGGATTAAAAGTTGTAAATTTTCACGAGAATGTATATTGCAACTATGCAATGTCCTCAAAATTTCTTTAATTTTAAAACTTACTTGTATGTATCTAACAGGTTTAAAGCCACTTGCCCTTCTAGGTTTAGTCAGGCCAGATTAATATATCTCCACTGTATAAAAACTCAAATTAACTTAAAAGAACACAGATTGGCAATAACTTAAATAGAAATTTATTTGGTGTCTACTGGTTTCAATTGTAAATTAAACACTTTTTCTACAGACTTTAAAATACATTTTTAAGAAGCACTCTCAGCGACAGAGCTTGATAGATTTAAACAAAGAACATAAGACATTTTTGAAGAAAGTCGAGTTGGTGACTTTCAAATAAAGCATGTCCAACTGAAAATATTTCTTAAGGTTTTTATGGAAAAGAATGGTTTCCAACTTTAAATAGGTTTCGACCAGAATAAATATTTCAGCGCAACTGCGGGGTATATTTTAGAAAAAAAGATTCATTGTGGATCCTATTGATAGACTAGGCTTTTACGAAAAGTATGTTATTGTGCCTAGGCCTTGCATTGTGAAGAAATAGTTCTGCTTGTTATTTATATGGATCGGGTAGCAAATAATTAAATTGTTAAGATCTATTAAATTAAAAGATTGAGTATCAAAATAAGTTTATTCAGTTAAACTTAAACTGACCAGTTCGGTGAAGAGAAATCGAACAGACTTGTTTCCATAGCTATATTGAAACTACTTCGAATCTACATGACTAGAATTTCTGAACTGTTTTATGATCTACAATATCTTTCGTTAATGACTTGTGACGGAGTAATTGATTAATTGTCAAACACAGTTGAGGGTATAATGGATGATCATTGTCCAATACTCACTAGAGGGAATAACGTTTCGAACTAGTCAACTATATAAGCCCAGGTATAACTCCAGATAAGAATGTCTGGGGTTAACTGGTACAACTGTTTATGCTAATCTTAAAAAATACGATTATGTAGGAAACCAAATACGTCCTCGTAGAAGAAAGCACAAGAAGATGACAAATCTCTTTTTATCTATATATATAAAACACTAACGTACGTGGACCCGAAATCGACGTTATTTGTGTATCGTCGAATGGCAACAATCAAACGTAAATAAAATAACCCAGATATTTTGAATTCTTGCTGTTTTTAAATAGCCGAGGTCAATTTCTATGCAAAGTAAGGAATTAAATTGTAAAAATTTATGTTTGAACTGACTTCTTATTTCTTCCTTTGATGTAAAAGTAATTTAAACGTAATTTTGCTACCCGGTATCTGGCCACTTCAGAATTAATGTTTGCTTTTTTAATTTGATTTAGAATTCCGTGTTTGCGTATTTGAGTTGACTGCGAGGGTGGAGTGGTCGTTCATGGTAAGAAGGCGATTTGTCGCCAAATATGGTAACCTTCACCTTTTGCGGATTTTCTTCACATCTGCCGTTTTTGTTATGGCAACCCTATCTGCTGTTACGAAATTCAGCCGCCATCTTGATTTGGCGACAAAAATTAGTTGGCGACAAACATCTTACCGTGAACTACCACTCCACCCGAAATTCAACACGTTTGAATAGATACGTACGTATTTTTTTTCTTCGGAATTTTGCATTTTTTCAAGGATTGGAATTTTATTTTTGTTTGCATTATATGTTCTGGTATATTACCTATTGTAGAAATATTATTTACGAGTTAGATTTTAATGATATGTCTATTTCCTGCAAACTATCACTAGACATGTATAATTTTGTAGCGGTATATGTATATTTCGACCAACTTTCCTTAAATATTTGATTGAATACGCTCGCAATGATTTGAAGAATTGTTTCATAAAAATAAATAAAATATACAAATCAAAACATGCTTGATTACGGTGCGTAAAAAAGTTTAAAAAAAGCACTATTACACACCGCCGAGCGCTAGCCGGCGCAGCCCGGCTAGTTGTTGATAAAATACAACTGCAATAATTTTTGGGGACTGAATTTTTAAATGCTTAATTTTCAGTGAAAAAGGTAGACATTTCTGTTCACCGAGATATTTATTTTTCTAGTGGAGCATATTCAAATTTAGGACTTCTGCAGTTTGAAATTTATATTAAAAATTAATTAATTTGATGTTTGTGTTTATAATTGAAAATAAATAAAATTTTGGATAAAATACTAATTTTACTTTTTACATAGACATGTATGTGCTACAAAAATCGACGTTAATAGTTATGATGAAGTTATGAATAGTTGAATAGTTATGATGAATAGTTAGACGAAGTTAATAGAAATTAAAAGAATGGCATATCTAGGATGTTAGGCAAAGAATGAACCTAACACGATTCTAATAAGATCTGCTGCGGAATCCCTCTGTGACTTAAGTGGCTTTGTAAGACCTGCGTGGAATAATTACACAAGTACACCATTGCACAATTCTATTAATAATATACATTGGTTTACAAAATTTTAGCGAAAGTCTTTAAGACACATTATATATTTCTCCGTTTTAAGTAGTCAATCTATACGTATATATTTCATCAAATTACGTGGCATAGAAATCCATATTATTTATATACTGCAAATAACAGCAAACTGATATAAATAATATAAAACCTATAGCTACATGAATCTCTTTCAGTTTTACCGCTTTGCTTAGTATTTTTTATTTGAGATAGGAGTCACATAATATTTTTAACTATGCGAAAGAGCTTGAAATTTGTCAGCAGTTTAGTTACTAAAGACAATGAAAAATTTGGAAGACTGAAATCAGTGCAGAAAAGAAAATAGAGAAAACGTCAAAATAAGCCAAGATGCCCAAAAATGCGGAATAGCCTTCGAACAAGTGAATGAGATGCAATTAAAATATATGTTCAGATGAGAATTGCTGTGACATGACTTAATAAGGGATTTTCTTTTTCACAATTTTAAAAACATGTGTGCCAAATTTCAAGTCAAAATTTGCAAGATTGGACCAGAAAAGGCCGTTTACAAACTTGGAGACCACATGTAGAATTTTAAGCATGTGCCATTTTATAAAGATGTATATTCCATACATCATTTGTCAACTAAAAAATATGGCGATCAAAAGATCGTTATATTTACCTATAGCTATATATCGCGCTGGATAGGAATATACTAATACTAGTAACATTAGTAGGAAAATACAAGAAGTACTGAATATACTTCGGCTAACTATACAGAAACGTTAAACGAGTTTTTTTTAAAAAACAGCTTTATCCCGAGTGGTTTGCTTGCTATCGATAAACTTTCGGATAGATCGACTAGAAATTTTTGCAGCATGTCTAGTCTTTTTATCGTTTAATGCATCAGAAAAGCGACATGTTACATTTTTATAACAAAAACTCGATCAATTTTTTTAAGCTAAATCGACGATTTGGATCTGACGAGTCATCGTTTACTGAAATGTTTTTAAACATCTTTCCTGGTTCATCAAACGATAGCTAAATGGGAATGAAGTAAATCGCCTTTCAATTGTTTTTAAAAGAACGCTTGATGTCGACAAATCCTGCTATCTAGCGACCACGGAACGTAGGTTGGCATTATGATCGAGGATAGTTAGCAGGCCTGATTGTTCATGAAAATGACTTACAAAAGTTTGCGAACACCTCAACTGACAATAAATTCCTGAACCAAGTTAGAGATTATTTGAGTGTTTGGTTTTGTCAATAAAATGTAACCCCACATAGCGGAAACTTTAGCGGGAAAATAAGAGAATATCCCTTAAATGTGCGCTTTTGTCGTGTACACTACATTAGAGTCGTGTACACTACATTAGTCGTTGTACTACATTAGAAATAAGTATTACAATCGTGAGATGTACACCAACTGCTTTTTATATTTTTGATTTATTTTATTTTATTTTTCAGCAAAAGATGTGCATATTGATTGTTATATTCACTTCAAAGGGATTTAACTATTACAAATACAAATACAAATACAAATATTGACGACCAGCTACAGGCTCGAGCCCAACAAGGCTGGTCCTTTGTTTATGAATTCCCCAATTCCCACTGACTATCCAATTGTATCTTAAATTCGTACACTCCCTTTGAATTAACTATATTTTCTGGCAACGCGTTCCAACTGTCTATTACCCTATTAAAGTAGTAGTTTTTCCTTAAATCCCGATTAAAATGTGTCTTATTCAATTTATACCCATGGCCCCTTGTTCTGTTATCCCTATTGAAATTTAAGCCCTCTGCGTCCCCTTGTTTTACAAACTTGAAAAGCTGAATCAAATCCCCCCTCCTTCTTCTTCTTTCCAGTGTATACATGTTTAGCTTACTTAAACGTTCATTATAGTCACAATTTGCTAGCCCCTTTATTTGTGGTGTCAAACGAGATTAAAACTGAAGATTTTAGTATCTTGAGTCCCAGACCCCTTTAAAAGGTACTGTCCTCAATAGATTTATAAGTATTTACAGGGAATAGTATAAGTAAATGGAACACATATCCTAGGCGCGGGTTTGTAAACATTTAGTTTTCTAGGAACAATAACCCGGTCTTATAAATCAACTCCTGTCAACTTTTCAAATTTTCTCTTTATGCGCAAGCTAAAGTTGATGGGATAATACTCTGATGGATTTAGGGCAATTAATGAGCAATAACTTAGTTTTCTGGGAATAATGGTGAATAAGAATACACGGGCGAATATAAGATGACTTAAAATGATTGGGTGATAAATGATACATAAGCTTTCTTAAATCTCCTGTAAAGTCTGCTTGATTTATGGCCAGTTTACAGCGAGATCAGTCAACATGAATCGCGTGATAGAGTTGAGAGTGGAACAGCCACTTTGAATCTTAATTTATGATTCAAAACTGAATCCTCAATTTTTGGAACTGGATTCCGAAGTACTTTGAACGGTACATGTACGATTATCATTAACAATATACTACTCTACCCGCGGTTATGTGAATTCATGCGGAACGGATATCTTTGAAGGTTCACGAATCTATATATATAAAACACTAACGTACGTGGACCCGAAATCGACGTTATTTGTGTATCGTCGAATGGCAACAATCAAACGTAAATAAAATAACCCAGATATTTTGAATTCTTGCTGTTTTTAAATAGCCGAGGTCAATTTCTATGCAAAGTAAGGAATTAAATTGTAAAATTTTTTGTTTGAACTGACTTCTTATTTCTTCCTTTGATGTAAAAGTAATTTAAACGTGATTTTGCTACCCGGTATCTGGCCACTTCAGAATTATATGTTTGCTTTTTTAATTTGATTTAGAATTCCGTGTTTGCGTATTTGAGTTGACTGCGAGATGTTGTGGACATATTTGAGGATTCCCAAGTATTATAAATATGTATTTTTTTTGTTAATAAATCATTATTGTCTTTGTCAATATCGTTGAAAAGTCTTTTGTCGCATTATTCTATTTCACAATATATTCAGGAAATCTAAATTCAACACGTTTGAATAGATACGTACGTATTTTTTTTCTTCGGAATTTTGCATTTTTTCAAGGATTGGAATTTTATTTTTGTTTGCATTATATGTTCTGGTATATTACCTATTGTAGAAATATTATTTACGAGTTAGATTTTAATGATATGTCTATTTCCTGCAAACTATCACTAGACATGTATAATTTTGTAGCGGTATATGTATATTTCGACCAACTTTCCTTAAATATTTGATTGAATACGCTCGCAATGATTTGAAGAATTGTTTCATAAAAATAAATAAAATATACAAATCAAAACATGCTTGATTACGGTGCGTAAAAAAGTTTAAAAAAAGCACTATTACACACCGCCGAGCGCTAGCCGGCGCAGCCCGGCTAGTAACTAATATAATACTAAGACATATTAAAACACACACACACACACACACACACACACACACACACACACGCGCGCACACACACACATACATACACACACACACAAATACACACACACACTTTTAATTTAAAATTAGTTCAAAAAGTTACCTGAGATAGCTTAACTAAAGCTTTTAGATACAAATTATTGATAGCTCTACTGTCTTAATATTATTAGATGATATGTAGAGAAAGAATGCCGTAAAAATATACCAGTTTGATAGCATACCTAATCAATACTTTAACAATGCAATGCATTACAAAAGAACTTTAGTATGGATAGATGTTTCATCTATTCCTTTTTTAATGGTAAGAGAAAATTCACGATCAACTTCTGAAAACCTAAATGTAAGTACTTTTTAATACTAAGAAAAGTATTTCCGTAACACATATTATCTGTGTAATTTAGTATGCGCTATAAGCAATTGTAACTGGTATTTTTGCGAAACGCGGCTTCTCTAATCATGGCGACACAAAGCAGACATATTCAAGAATTCTCTTATTGGAGATCATAAAACTCCTTTCAAGTGAGCAACTGTCAATAACTAACCCTACAACTATTACAGTACTCCATTTGACATTTCATAGGCCATAAAGTTCTGGGCACTTGACATAAACCCTCTTCATCTGATGTTACACTGACGTTACGATCTCAGAAATCTCAAGCCCCTTGAGAACACTCAAAATTCCATCGATATATGGTTTTCAGTTGAAAAGCGACCTGAAAGATGCTAGAATTTTCCAGAGACCATTGGGACCTGAGAGCGAGAACAGGCTCGATTACCTCTGCCGAACCCTTCTTGTCCAAAAATAGCTGTAACCTTGCTGTATATATATATATATATATATATATATATATAAAGATCTTGTTCGTGTACAATTTCAATTCTGTCACCACACCATTTCATCCGGTACACAATGTAAATAATTTACGAAGTAAAAGAATGCACGTTTCTATCGCTAGTTGTATTTTGAAAAAAAAAATATTTTGTTTTGTTTCTAAATAAATTTGTTTAAAGTGTATTATCTAAAACGAATTCTTTTCGTGGGAAAGAGGGACCTCGAAATGAATAGACTTTTTTTGTTTTATCGGATGTACTTTAAAAACTTTACTTTTAAAAACATACTTTACTGGGAAGTATGTTTTAAAAATAGAATGTACATTTATAAATAATAGGATTCCATCCAATTGTAATTCTTTGCTTAGACATTCAATTTTTCAGATTAGCTTGTTTCTATTCATATTATTTTAAACATCATCTCTTTGAGTGAAAGAGAATTATAAAATAATGGACTAGATATTTTCCATTTAAAAATAAATAATTTCAATGTATGCAGCCCGTATCTCTAACCTTTGTTAGCATCAATTCGGGCATGGGATTCAATTTTTGAGACTATTTTTATAACTATAATTCTGATTATTTGTTTGGTGTTAGCTATAATTATTTCAGTTGTTTCATAAATTTCCAGTAAATCTCTTTCTATTGCTTCTTAATCTCACGAAGGTCGCAGTAACCCGGTTGTGAGAGTATCAAATTAGCAATCGGAGATTTGCGTGTTCGAATCCAACCAAAACCGTCGGTCGTCAATAGCCCGTTGTATTGCACCAGTGTGACGTTAATTAAAATACCTACCTATCTACCAAAGACCGTTGTGTACAAAGGCATGTTGAATCTGCCGTGGCCTCATATTTCCTTACGTTGGCGTGGTATGGAAGTTTGGTCATTGGTCATTGGTCATTTTTAACGTCGTAGTAGAGCAACACAATGGGCTATTGACAACGGTCCGGGAACAATCCCCTGGGGAAAAGATCCGAGGACAACACCACGGAATTTTGAACCACGGTCAGATGACGAGGTAACACCTGAGCTGGCACTCCACTCTCCAAACTTCCACACCAACCCACGTGAGGACTTTCGACCAGGACAGATTTAAGGTGCTCCAGCCGCCTCTTCACCATACGCTTACAAACATCCACGTACGGACCCGGATTCGAATCAGGAACCTTAATCTCCAGACCGGTTGGTCGGCTATGGAAGTTTGGAGAGTGTGGCATTAGGTCAGGCGTGACCTCGTCATCTGACCGTGGTTCAAAATTTCGTGGTGTCGTCCTTGGATCTTTCACTTCGTGATTTGATCCCATCCCAATAGCCCTTTTGTGTTGCTTCAGTACGACAATGAATACAAATTATATCTATTATCGTGGCATTATTACCTACCTACCTACCTAAACAACGAAAGTCTTATTTATATGTGGTAAATCATTGTTTCCCTAAAATGGGCGCTACCATACCCTTATGGTGGTTTCACAGCAACGCGCATGCGTAGTACAAACACATTTTATTTATCCCGGTTTGTCTCTGTCGCTGAGATTTCAAGTCTTGGAGGAAGTTCAACTTTTGTCTCTATCGCCTGCCGACAGCCAATCAGATTCCTGAGCACCTTGCCTAATCCGATTTCGGTTGATGTTTTTCACCCATTTCTTTCTTTCTTTATCAGCCAGAAGCTTTAAAAACAATCATCTTCGCTGTAAAAGGAGTTTCATTAAACGCGGACGCGATCTGTCAGCTATCTTGTAGAATCAGAAGCTAAATAAATGTTTTGCTTTCGAAAAGGAAGATTATGCGCATGCACAAATAAACTACTGTCGCTAGCAGTGTGAAGGCTTTTTTAACGGCAGCAGAGACAGGCGAAATTTTGTCGCCTGTCTCTGCTGCTGTCGCCGTTGGTGTGGAGTCACCATTAGGGTGCTGAAGGTTAAGGACGAACGTCATCTTCCGTAAAGATGGATGAATTTTCAACATAACCACGAAAATTAGGTACGTGAAGTACTTCCTGACAATAACTCTGAGTATTCACTTTCCAACGCTTAAAGCTCGGTACGTCTATTCGCAATGATACCGCCCTAGACCATCGAAAGATGTGCATGTTGTGAAATAAAAGTTACAGTTGATTACTTAAACGTTTTTAACACTTATCCGCTTGAAGGTCGATGACTTGACCATCACTCCACCATTTCTGTAATGATCTACTTCCAGTATGCTGGTGAAAGAACAGGCAGCGTGGATTTCACACCAGATGTATCGCTTCAAATAGGACTACGAACAAAATCTACTTTCGTTCATGAACAGGATATCGGTCCATTGCTGTTCAGTCCAGATGGCGTATTCACACCATTGAAACCCATGTGCATTGTGTGATGTCGTCAAATGATCGCAGAGTGCTAGTTTGCAGGCGTATAAACCAACTCAATTGCCTGAACATGGTCTGGTGCAATATTATGGTTGTCTAAATCTCTCATGCTAACATTTCAGCAGTACTTCTTTGTTCTCGCTCATGGTATAATCCATAGCGTACTTTTTTTTTGTTCCCGCTCATGGCATAATATATAGCGTACTTCTTTGTTGTATCCCGTTTATGGTATGGTCCATACCGAATTTTCATTTTTTTTAAAAACTATACCAGCTCATGGAAGCTAATTTTATTAGGTCATATGAGCATCTTTGTCGATGATTTCTGAATAAATAGAAAAACCAATTTAATTTGATCTTGTTGATCATAATAGTAGAATAGTAATTACATATACATGAATAACTATTCAGTCACTAGACACCCGTTTCAGTTATTATCACATTTTAGTAATAGTGTGTTGTCACGGGACCAAAAATATGTTAATTAAGGTTAACTATTCGGTCTTTTCTATTTATTACGTCTGTTTATGATTTTTTTTGCCACGAAAGATCAACTTCCGCCACCGAAAATTTGCACATTGCATCTGCACAATAATTTATGAACATCAGTAGAGTTGTAGAGTTGAACGTGGATTTAGGGTGGTAACAAGTCTAACTAAAAAGAGTAAAGGACTGCAGTTTTATTAAAGTATATATATATATATATATATATATATATATATATATATATATATATATATATATATATATATATATATATATATATATATATATATATATATATATATATATATATATATATATATATATATATGTAAGATTCGTGTTGTTCTGTTTGGAAAGGTCTATATTAAAGACTTCGAATCTTACAGCACATTGACATTTAATGAATAAATATCCACAATTATTATGTACAGTTGAGTTATATTTTATAACAGTTCCGTCATTATCTGCAGCAGTCGTCTCTGCTCGGAAAAAATACGTCAGCTCTCAATGGCGTCCAGGGGAAAAAGTGTCTGTTCTATTAATTTTCTCATAACTGAATACCGGAACGTGACTGGCTCCTGACAGTCTTGCCTTGCATTCCTACTACAATGCAACTGACTCCTACCAGTCTCGTTGCTCTTATAATGAGTTCTTTCCAGACTAGTAGACAACTACCGTTGTCTAGTATTCCTACATATATATATATATATATATATATATATATATATATATATATATATATATATATATATATATATATATATATATATATACCTATATCATTAAAATACGTAATTTACTGAAATATCAAAATAAAAATAAAAATCATATGTATTAAACCAGAAAACGAAAGTGAAAACGAAAGTTAGAAGAAAAGTTAAAACTAACCATGCAAGCGCGCTGAAAGCTGCAGACATAGCATGACAAGGAATATATTTTTCTTAAACAAGATGAAATTCACAAAATAAAAACCAAAAGGAATTTATTGAAAACGAAAGTGTTGGTGGATCAGGGCGTCATCAGGGAGGAGCCTGATCCATACAACACAAAATGGTGTTTTCTACGAATATGAGCCGCAAAATGCTAAGAAATTGCTCATATACTCCCCCAAACGATCGTATTTTTTTCGTATTTTTTTAATGGTGTTTGGGGGAGTATATGAGCAATTTCTTAGCATTTTGCGGCTCATATTCGTAGAAAACACCATTTTGTGTTGTATGGATCAGGCTCCTCCCTGATGACGCCCTGATCCACCAACACTTTCTTTTTCATTAAATTCTTTTTGGTTTTTATTTTGTGAATTTCCTCTTGTTTAAGGGGAAATATATATATATATATATATACACACAAAGTCAGGTAAATAATTTTGATGACATTCAAAAGACAAAGGCACAGATAAACAATAACTTTCTTATTTGTTGAAAGATTTTTCCTGAAGGCGAGAAGAAAATGGTCCTTGAAAAGGGGGCATTGAGCCAAAACAGTTTGAGAAACTGTGCCGTAAATAACGAATCCACAGAACTTATGTCAAAGCATCATGATTTACCGGGCCCCTATTTCCGAATTCTTCCCCCACGCATGGTTAAAAAACGCACTTCAATAGCATATTTACGCTTCAGGAAACAAAGATTATAAACCCCAAATCATAAAAGTTGGAACACTATTGTCATACAAACGAAAAACAACGATTAAATGAAAGTTCTCTTAGAAGATATTTTACAAGAGCGATTAAAATTGTCACCATCATAATGAAGTGAAAGAGTTCATCCGATCTGATTGAGACCAGCTGGTTAGCTATTTTTATGTGCGATGTGGTTCAATGACATGGTATATTGCCCCAAACCTAAAAATAAAGAAGGTAATATCTTAATTAGAGGAAGGGAGCAGACGCAGCATTGCGCGGAAGTATGTATTCAAAGAACAAATCAATTTAATGAAATGTTTTTTTACCTCGGATAAAATTTTCCAAGAACTTGGGTTCATTTACATCCATGACAAAGCACGTGATTAAAAATGATATCCACGGTTGCGTGAGAGCATCCCATAATCTGAAGTCGAAGAATTCGAGGATAAAAGTAGGTAGGGGTATTATTTCATTTAAGTGCTTTCAGGTGGTAATTTTCACACCCAAATGGACTTTCCCGATCACGTGTATGCTTTGGTAGGAAAGCGTAGGAAGCTGCAATTCGAGATGTATAGATTCTAAACGAAAATGAGTTGGTTCAGACCTCGATTTCAGCTGTTTTATCACTCTGGGATGCCACACTGTTATATAAATGTTAATTAAGATGCCAGAATTTGAACTAAAACAGGAGATTATGTGTATTCAGAACTGAGTGTACAGCATTTGAGACTACAGCCTAGGAGACATCGTTGGAATTGTGATGTGACCATTGGTAACCAATAAATAAAGTAGGAAATCGAATTTTACTGTAAAAAATAATCTACCCTAAGTGCCTTAACCCTTTTTTTAATGGTTTATCTTCGCAAACTGCTCTTTATTGGCCAGACTGGTGCAAAAATCTGTTTCTAACTGCCCCAGTTCGATTACACTCTATAACAAACAAAAATCGACGCACCGAGAAGGGGCAGAGTTCCACAGGTGGGCTCGATCCACTTGAAACAGTGCTGACTGAGGACGTATAGTCTTTAGTAACGGGTCCCCTTTCCAATTGTGTCCTGACGACAACCACTGACATGTCTGGGAACGTACAAGGCAGCGTGGGGATCCTGCCCTCACTATCGCACGCCACACATGCCCACGACAGGACGTTATGGTCTGGTTTGCCATCTCCTTTGATAGCTGGACCTATTTAGTAGTCATTTCTGGCACACTATCAGCGCAGCGGTACGTAGACACATTCTACGACCGGTTGTGTTACCGTTCCTTTTCCGACACCCCGGACTTACTTTTCAGCAAGAAACGCTCGAATAGAGATAAGACGGGGACTCACACGACACGTGTTGCTATGAATTGTCTTAAAGCTTTCCCAACATTTCCTTGGACAGCTAGGACTCCTGATCTCTCTCCCATTGAGCATATTTGGGACGTTATGGAAAGGCGATTGAAACTATCCTGGAATGTTGACCATTTAGCGTGACAGTTGGAGACAATTTGGCAAGAAATTCCACAGGACACCATACGGGAACTTTTTAGTCTATGACAGCTTGCGTCCAGGCCAGAGGTGGACCAATTCCTTATTGACTTCCTCCTTTTGTTACGGTCAAATTCTGAAATAAATCATTCAATTGTTTTGAAATTTTAATCGTTTGTTTTTCGATGTATGTTTCACACCTAAAAATTTCCATCGCAATCAGACAATTACTTCTTGGTGCATCATTTTTTTTGTTCTGGTGTATAACGTCCCAAATGTTTTTAAACTTACCCAAGTCGTGGCACCTTTAAGATAATTATAATTTTCTCACGTCGCCCTCTAGTTATATCTATCTATGGAATATTATTACATATACAGGGTGGTCCCGAATTCATGGTACAAACTTTAATGGTAGGTACAGGACATTGTAACAATGATTTATTGTATAGGAATGTATAGTCGCAAGTGACGCGGTGAGGCGTAAACAGGGGAAATAAAAGGAAAGAGAAATGGAGTGATCGGTTGGTATCATTGCCGGTAGAGAGCAGTAGATGTCTAGCCGCTGTTGAACATGATGCATCGCAGTAGGGAAAAGCGCCATTCACAATTGTGCTGCCGTAGACGATGGGTGACTTTACGTATGCAGAAAAAGCAGACATGCATTACATGTACGGCCGTGCAAATGGTAACGGCAGAGCTGCGTTACGAATGTATCGCGCGGAGTATCCTGATCGACGAATGCCGGATCATAGAATTTTTCAACGGTTACATCGTCAACTTTGTGAAACAGGTGCTTTCGACGTCAACAGACATGGCGCTGGTCGAGTAAGAGCTGTACGCACTCCAAGGCTGGAAGAAAGCATCTTGAACATTGTGGCTGATAGACCCGAGTCAAGCACAAGAACTGTTGCGCGTGACGTAGGTGTGAGTCATCAGACTGTATGCAGAGTGTTAAACGAAAATCGCTTACACCCCTTCCATTTTCAGAAAGTACAAGCATTGAATCCGGCAGATTATCCTCGCCGCGTGAACTTCTGCCTGTGGGTGATGCAGCAATGTGCGTTGCAGCCGGATTTCGTAGATTATGTGCTATTTACAGATGAAGCGACATTTTCACGCGAGGGTGTCTTTAATGCGCACAATTCCCATGTGTGGGCAACCGATAATCCACATGCAACGCTTCGACATGCGTTTCAACAACGTTTCAGTATTAATGTGTGGGCTGGTATTGTGAACGACTTTTTGATTGGCCCATACTTACTACCCAAGCGGCTCACTGGCGGAAGCTACCTTATTTTTCTGAAAGAAGTGTTACCACAACTGCTGCATGATGTTCCGATCGCCATTCGTAACCGCATGTGGTTTCAGCACGATGGGGCGCCAGCACACTTCAGCATTGATGTACGGAATTACCTGAATGCCACGTTTGGTACTCGATGGATTGGGCGTGGTGGACCAGTCCCTTGGCCACCCCGATCTCCCGATTTATCGAGCCTCGATTACTTTTTATGGGGACATCTAAAGCATCTTGTTTATGAGACTCCAGTTGACTCAGATGAGGATCTCGTCGCTCGCTTATCTGTAGCTGCTGCAGGTGTGCGTGAAATACCAGGCATCTTTGAACGTGTACGCCAATCGCTCCACCGACGCTGTCAAGCATGTATCGATACTGGTGGACGCAATTTTGAACAATTACTGTAAACATGACACTTGTCAACAACGCTTTCAATAAAATCTTTGTTTTTCCTTTCGGCCGTTATTTCCCCTGTTTTCGCCTCACCGCGTCACTTGCGACTATACATTCCTATGCAATAAATCATTGTTACAATGTCCTGTACCTACCATTAAAGTTTGTACCATGAATTCGGGACCACCCTGTATAGTTATACAAATATGATACTATGAAGTATATGATATATGAAGTACATAATACTATGACGAATAAACAAGAGAAGTAAGTGGTAAGAACATAAACATAATTGATACAGCTCGTATTTAAAATTCACACGAATACTTTAATTGTACTTATTAAAAAAACAAAGGTAGGTGGAAAATTTAATAAAACAACTAAAATTACCTTTAACGTGCTCTTGGTTGGGGATTAAACCGATTTTTCATGAATGAACTTAACAATTTTTTTCTTTTGTAAGCAATTCTATGATTCTATACGTAGTTATGATTCTATACGTAGTTATGATTCTATACGTAGCTATGATTCTATACGTAGCTATGATTCTATACGTAGCTATGATTCTATACGTAGCTATGATTCTATACGTAGCTATGATTCTCTCTCTATACGTATTAACTACAGTTCACTGTTGTTATAAATATTATGTAATTTCCTTTCATAGCAATTTTGTAGATCGTTAATTGAATTTGTAAATTAATTTATTTTCCTTGGTATGTGTAAAATAAAAAAGCGTGGTTTGGCCAATGTGTAACAATAAGTCGTGCTAAAGCAATGAAACCTTGGCCACTTTCTGTGTATTAATATTTTCCAATTAACCAATAGTTCTGTTGTCGTTGTTAACGATAAAAGCCTAAATTTGTCAAAACAATTTTGTAACACAAAAATGAAAGTAAACTATAATTATAAATCTCTTCCGTGAAGTCATTACGCAGATTTATCTTTTAGTTGTCTTAGCCTTTGTTCTTCAAAGACAGTTTTCGGGGAAGCATCATTTACCATTCTTCTAATTATTAAAACAGCATTTTTTAAGAGCCTCCTTTTACCTACGACATCTTTTTTTTGTTTTGAGCGGCAGTAATTATGGGACGCTAATGATGGAAAGTTTTATCCAGATTTATGAACTGGAGGCTACTTTTTAAACAAATTCCGCAATGTCCGGAAACCCAATTCGAGTGTGACGAGTGCTATCGAAGAAAAAGAAAAAGTTGCACAGCATTTCGCAAATTCAAATGCTGAATAATGAAGGTTATTGATGGTCTGGTAAAATGGGTCGTTTGAAGCTCAAACAAGATAAGTGCTCGTGACTTTTTAAAATTTGAGAGTCGACCTAGAATGTAATTAAGTGATAACGGTTTAAAAATTGAGATAACTTTTTATTTTGCTTTTAAATGACTTTTTATATGGGTGAGATTGTTTTTTCAGCTTAGGGAGGACTACTTTTTAGTCTACTATTGAGTAGTGATATTGAAATAAGAGTGTAACTCGAATATCAACAAGACATTTTATAAATATGAAGACACCGCAATGGAATATAGCAAGAACGAACAGACTCAAAGGTAACTGATTCACTACGTATGTAAAACGGGTTGACGCAGACAAGTGAACAGATAAAAGTACGTATTCCAAAAACAGTAATGTAAACACTTGAAGATACGGTAATGAAAACAGTGGAAACTGTAGTATAAGCACTAAAGATTTACAACAATCAGTAATATAAA
This sequence comes from Metellina segmentata, assembly GCA_947359465.1. Classification (NCBI taxonomy): domain Eukaryota; kingdom Metazoa; phylum Arthropoda; class Arachnida; order Araneae; family Tetragnathidae; genus Metellina; species Metellina segmentata. The sequence continues at coordinate 8,479,160 of OX375875.1, forward strand.
CACATAAAATATGCAAGAAGCATATTGTCGAGTACTAGTTTACGGCAATTCAGTGATGAGAACAATCCAGCTCGACTCACGACTTGGGGTTGCCAAGGCGATGACCTATTTGGGCTCTGATAGCTTCTATCTTGAGGTGAGCATGATGAAACCAGCGTGTTGAACGACATCTGTGAGCTGGGACGGACACCTTATGACGCTTGGGCGGGGGCCGTGCAGACTGTCGGGGGACTCCAACCACATCTTAGATAACCTGGCGCACCTAGCGCGCTTCCCACATGCCCGGTTCTTCCTTCGTTTTCTCATTCGAGGCTTTTCCTGACAATCCGCTGTGGGTTTTAGGTAACTCGGAGGGGGTCTGTTTCCATTCGAGAGAGAGAGAGAGAGAGAGAGAGAGAGAGAGGGATAGAGATAGAGAGTAGTTTAAGATACAAATCATAATAGTATTCGTTTAACATTTCAAAGGACTTGAACAGTTTTCATTTAGTTATATTGAAGAAATGTTTTTTAGATAATGAATATTTTCGACTTTAGGTGGAAGCCTCCATTAACAAGAAAAGATAGTGTAGCACTACTAAGATAATGTATTATATGTTTCACAAAACAACAGAAACAAAATTTCATAAAAAGTAATGTTTGAGGAATAGTTTTTGGTTATGAATATTTTCAACCATGGGATGGAAGCATATATGCCGTGCAAGAAGTATACCACAGTCTACCACTCATGGTAGTATAATATTCGTTAACGATAACAAAAGAATTGAACAGTTTTTTTTTATTTATATTAAACGAATATTATTTTCAGTGAACGAATATTTTTGACTACGGAATAGAGTTCGGATATAGAGAAGACTTTTGATAATGGAGGTGAAAGTGTATTATCAAGAAGTATAAGATAGTGTAATGCTCATATAAGACACAACTTTCGTTTAACGTAAATACAAAATTGAAAAACTTTATTTTTTATGTAATGACTATTTTCAGAGAATGCATATTTTTTAGATAACTTTAGTCTAAATACATTTTCCATTCTTGAGTTTTTATTTTAAAGGTGTTTAAAAATTTCCTGTCCAATTTGTGCAGACAGGGAATACATAATAAAACCGTATTCAGTGATTGATGAATGTCCATCAGAGCAACCCACTGGGATTTTTTAGGGGAGTTGTTTGGCTTCGAGGCTACTGATCAGTATCTTCATCACTTCAGACGCTGTTTGTTCGGATAACTTGTATCAGTTTACGAATGCTGAGATTACTGGTATGCGCCTAGCATATGAGGCGCTATGGGTTTCAGGTAACTCGGTACGGAGGGGATCTGCTTCCATTCGAGAGAGAGAGAGATAGAGATAGATAGATAGAGAGAGAGAGAGAGAGAGAGATGGGAAACGGACGAGGAACTGAGATTGTATCCTGAATCTCACCCCGATAGACATTGATTTCTTCTTCCATGGATACCACAAAGGCATCGTGTTCTTGACCACATTGCTTGGAAAGCTGACGTCATAGCAGGACTCGCTGTCAAGAGTGCAAGCTAAAGATAAACATTTTTTGAACTTGTAAGACAACTCATGCATGGACGCTGTCAGGTGTCTTGAGTACAGTTGATAATTGTAACATTGAGCACCTGCTGTAAAAGTTTAAGCGTACAACTATTGTCAAACTGAATAGTTAGAGCTAACGAAATGGTGTTTAGGTACTTTGATCCGAGCTTTCCAACCATGACCAAATTTATTTAAACAAAAAGGTAATAGGTGATTGTATAGTCACACACAAATTAGCTCTCTCTCTCTCTGTAATGATGACAAGGCAAAGATTTAGCGTGATGGGCTGATGTTTTCTATGAATTTTACTACGTTATCAACAGATAGTGGAATACTAAGACAAGGAAATCATGCAAACATTCTATAGAGAAACAAGTTGCACTTTATTCAATAGGGATCAGAATATTTGTGTTTCAGCAGATTTAAAGTACTTTTTTGTCTACCAGGAAACTTCTTTATTGTTGTTAAAGGGGTGTTCTCATTGATGAACGGTTTGGTCTTAAGAAAGATTTTTCGACGGACTCGAGAATAAAAGAGGTTCATGTACTGGAAATTATACAATGAATTGGGGTTATAAAAATCACATTTTCGTTAAATGGGAGTTTCGCGCAGTTTCATTCTTGAACCCATTAATCAAATACATCAGCAGTTCCCCGTTTGACAGAAAAATAAAAGATTAGAATATTTATATGTGAAATAATTAATAGATTTTGGAGATAAATATTATTTTACCTCCAAATATGTCTAACTCCTGACATTCATTTAATTTATTACCTTGACTTAGTGAAGAAAGCATTTCGATGAAATACGACTTCATTTCAGTGTAAATAAACGTATTTCAGTCGTTACACAGATTTAAAAAAAGAGTTGCCAACAGAGGCGCTATCAGTCAATAAAATGAGACAGAAATGAAAAGAAAATCTAGAGCTGAGTCATTTAAAGGGAACATCTGGGTCAATGGTGCTATATTTAGAACAAGAGGAAACACGTAAAAACATTATGCTAGCATGTAAATGAAGTGTAAATAACAACAAAAAACCCTGAAAAATATGAGCTTAAAGTGGATTTTTTTTGCTTATTTACGGGAGCGTTATTTTCTTTCAAACTATTATTCATTCTAGAATGACAAAAATGAAAATGGCACATAAATGAAGCTTACAAGAAGAAAAGAAATAAAAAATTGGCGACTTTCTTTGTTAGATGCTTTTTTTTTCAATTCCTTTTCATCCCTATTATTTCCGAAGTCCTTGGAATCTGCATTGATATGAAAGGAAGGAGAACAAATGATTGCTCTGGAATCAAAATGAATTTCAGAATTCCATGCGAAAGATTTCGTTTTTGTTTTTCCATCTCATCGTTATTGATATACATATACATCATCTCAACGTACTAATCTTAGCTTTCCGTAATTATTCGAAAGCAGTATGTTTCGGTGATTTATGGAGTTTAACAACGAGATAATTGGATGGGAAGTTTTTACAAGGCGGCTGAATGTTGTAGAGAATGCGTTAATAATGAAGTGACCAATAATTTTTTTGACCATTAAGAACAATAAAACGCGGAGTGTCTCAAAAAGCTACTTGATTTTTTCAGTTCTTTTTATGTGGTGAGACAAATTGCGGTGATTATCATGGCGCTTTTTAAAAAAAGAAATCCTAATGATGAAATTTGCTGTTAATATAGAAATTGTGGGGATGAAATGAGGCATCGGGTTTTGTTAATAATATTTAACAATATAATTTATCTTTTACAGGAATGAGATGTCTTTATATGCGAGAGTTTAATTAGTGGTATGGAAATAAGCAAGTTATTCAAATAAAAAATCAATGCAAAAGAACATGCATTTTTTAGATTGTTAATTAAGTGGAACAATCGGTTCGGTAAATGATGCTACATGAATTATTTGAATGTGAATCTACTCCGATTATATACTTATTTAAAACGAACAGTTATTGGTCAAAACTGCTTTGCATAACTATTCGTTATGACATATAAATTGGAGAAAGTTGGTATAGTAAGTATATTTTTGATTTTTGAAGGTTTATAAATACTAAGAATTTTATAAGACTTTCTTTGTTTAAAGTGTCATACAAAATATGCTAAAATGTTTGAAAACTTTAAATTTGAAAAATTAGAATTGTTTATAACTATAAATTCGAAACGAACAACGACGCAAAGGTTTCTCTAGATTTTCTTCGGTTTGCTTATAGCACATGGGACAGAAAATTTTGATGGTAATGAAAAGCTAAGTACCTTGTATTTATGTTACTTTTAGATAATATATCTAACTTATGGTTATGCTTCCCATTTAATTTATTTAGTAGCTGAGTCAAAATACTCAGCAGATACGTATTTATAATTCTATAATTTATTAATTAAAATCTGAATTACAATATAGGAGGGTCACATTTCAATATTTTTTGTTTCAGAAACAATCCTTATAAATTTACTACCGACACATTTTCATTCCAATTGTAAATAGAACTGTACGCTCTCTTGATTATCAAACTACAACAGTTTTAAGATTGTTTCCTTCAAAAATATAGCTTTTATAATCTGAGTGGCATGAGATTTTCGAGCAGGGCATTGTCGTATTCCCCCACAACGAACATAACGACGAAATAACCTCATCTATTGGTTGAAAGCATTCTAGGAAAGATTCTATCTGTCATAACTAGTTTGAAGTCATACAGAGAAGACCACAGTTGCAGAACGGATATATCCGTGTGAATCCATCAGAGGGTCAAAAAGGCAGTGATACTTTCCGATTCGAAGTTCGAACTTCGATTCCTGATAAATAATATGGCAACACGCAGCATTAGTATACTAGATCCGAATTAAAAAAAATTAAATAATCGATTATTCAAACCCAACTTTAAAGTCGCGAAATCGTTTATTAAGCAATCGATTGTGAATTAACCGATTTCATATTTTTCCATCATCAGTTTGGAGAATTCTAGCAAAAATAATGAATGAAATTATCAAGAAGATTTTTTTAATAAAGAGGAATTATAAAAAAAAAAAAAATTCTGCAAGAAAATGAAGACTATTGCAAAAAGACAAACTTCAGAAAAGAAACAGATTTCGAGAAAATAATGAAGAAAGAAATGACTTCACATATATGAAATGGATGGAGTCAAAGGAAAATATTTGTCTCCTATGTACGACTACTTAATGACGGTTAAACCAACTAGTGTTGAAGCTGAGAGGGCCTTCTTCTCGGCCGCTTGTTATATTTGCGTTATTAGTTTATTAGTTCATTGAGAAGTAGGATGGGGGATGACACAATTAATACGATTTGTTTCCTTAGATGGTTCTTTCAAACTCAAAAGTGATTATCATTACTATATAACTTCGATTTAAGCAATTAAGAAGAATAAAGATTTCCCTTGTTTGTTATGTTGACCAAATACTGCCAAAGATTAGATTTTGTGTTAGTATGAGGCAAGTTTAGGTACAATTTATATGTCATTGACTCAACGACATTAGAAATAAAAACTACTTCATTTTAGATAAATAGAAAAGTACAATTATTAAACAAGCTGATGTTTTTTAGGGTGGAAACTAGTAAGACTGATCATAATCAATCGTTTAATACTTACTACTAGTAGTACTAATAGTTACTATAATTAATTGTTGGTGACTGATTTCCTACCTTTGGATAATTAATAATAAAGTTGATTCTCTTACGCTAAAATAAACGTTTTGTTCGTCGATTTGGAATAATATTCTTTTCTCCTACTTTCATCAGCCGATTTTGGAAAAGTACATACTGGTTAGATAGACTTTTTAACGAAATACCAATCCGGCCGGATCCAGCCGGATTGAAAATCGTGCCGGATTGCAATCCCTAACCAAACTTCATTCTGTTTGTAATTCGTCTGTTATTATTTGATATCGTCGTTATCTGTCGTGGGCGACTGTAAATTGGGGCTGAATTTATATGCTACTCCCTATTGGCTGTCTGGAATCCAATGACGCGGGTGCGAATTTGAATATCTTGGTCTGTAACCGCGATAATACTCCGAGTACCCCGTCTGATGATTGGAATTTGATCTTTGATTTGGCCAATTACTCGACCCTGGCCTTTGAGTAAATTGATTCGTGTGACATTGGAATCCGCATTGGAATCGGATATTTACAGCAACTGCGCACGCAAATTAGCTGTAAATATCCGAGTTCCGAAGCACTCGCCAAGAGTGTGCCCTCTTTTGTTGCAAAATACGCATTTTTTTGTTTGTGTCAGAGAGGGACAGTGAAGCATCAAGGTTTTCACTTGCACTTTTAACACTTCAAGTGGTTGTGACGAGATATCTCGTTCCTCAAAATCTGACCAAGTTCTTTAATGACGAGATATCTCGTTCATTAAGATCTGACTAATTTTGCTAATGACGAGATAATCTCGTCAAGATATGGATTCTTTTTTTGTGACGACGAGATCGTTTAGTTTTCGATGATGATGAAATCGAGGGTCAGTTTTCTTTTAATGACCCGACAGCTTATCTATCGTCATTAAGATGTTGTCGATTGTTTTGATGATGAATGATCGAAAGAAGACCTGGTCAGTTTTCTTCTCATAACGCGATATTTAGATGAGCTGACTTCAACCTGTCGGACCACTAAATTAATAATTTTAAATCCTGCGAATCACTAATATAAATTTAAAAAATTCATTTGGCAAAATAATGTGATCAGATAGCTGCCATTTTATTAGTAAGAAATGCACCCACTGAATATAACAAAATTAGAAATGTGTATATTTAATTATAACATAATTATAAATGTGTATATTTACTTTTAATATAATTATAAATGTGAATATTTACTTATAATGTAATTATAAATGTGTATATTTAATTATAACATAATTATAAATATGTATATTTACTTACAACATAATTATAAATTTGTATATTTACTTATAACATAATTATAAATGTGTATATTTAATTATAACATATTTATAAATGTGTATATTTAGTTATAACATAATTATAAATGTGTATGTTTACTTATAACATAATTATAAATGTGTATATTTAATTATAACATAATTATAAATGTGTATATTTAATTACAACATAATTATAAATGTGTATATTTAATTATAACATCATTATAAATATGTGTATTTAATTATAACATAATTATAAATGCTTATTTAATCAAAACACAATTTTTGAATGTTGTTTAATTGTAACAAATTATAAAAGTTAGTTTAATTATTACAAAATAATTGAAGCGTATTTAAGTGTTAAACATTTTAATGTGATATTTGTTCCTGTTTGTGTGAAAGCAGTTGATCTTTTGACTCCAATGACGTTACTGCAAGACGGAGAGCCGTACTTATTTCTAGCCTAGACCGGTTCCGACTTTTAATTGCTGTGACAGGTGAAAATGTCTTTTCGCACTGTGACATCGTGAGAAACTCCGTTGTACCTGAACTTTAGGAAGGGTCACTTGCAGGACAGGCGCCTACACCATGGTGTCATGGGAATACCATATATATTCTGATATTTTATTTTGGCGACAGCTGTTGTTCTTTCCCCAAGCGCTTTACAACGACTTGAGAAGAATCGTCCAGATGATTTCTGATTGGTAGTTGACTTTTACCGTTGGGCTATTTTTAGACAACGTCGGGGACGTTGGAGACGACGGTTAGAGAGAGAGAGAGAAACAAACGGGTGAAGTTGGTCCCCCGTGTTGGACTGTGCGATATATACTTTTATATATCTCTGTACATTCTTAATGTACTTGGAATAATATCCCCCTCCGTCAGGCAGTGGCAATATCAGCCACGAGTCCTCTGGCAACCCAATAAAATTTAACCTTAGCATAAAAGACTTGGAATAATATAAGAACGTAAATATGTTACTTGTGGTGATGTAATTACTGTATATATTCTTAATGTACTTGAAATAATAAGAACGTAAATATATTAACTGTTGGTTGTCTTCTACTTGTGTACGATTCGTACTGTTTTCCCGTTACCGTTTTGGGGTGAAGACACAACAGCTCAAATATGTTGCTGAAAATTGAATCAATATTTTCATTGCTTTTGCACTCAGCACTGGGTATTCACTTTTTATGGAGAGCCAAAAACTAAGGTCTTGATAAGGATAGCTAGAGTTTAGCTTTGTGACTGTCATTCAGAATATAAGAATTTCTTAGAACATTATTATTATTTTTTTTTAGTGATAAAACGTAAAAAATGCAATAAATGTCCAGATTTTTCTGCGCACCACCAAAATGTTCTCGCGGACCACCGGTTGGCTACCGCTGATCTAGATAACCACCAGGAGGGTAAAGCTGGTGACCTTGATTGTAACTGTTCATTTTGTGTAGGCTTCTTTACGTTATGTGAATATCCGTTTCACTTCCCTTTTAATAAATAAATATTTTGAATTAATCTGAGGAAATTATATCATTTTGTATGAAAGACACTTCTTTCTTTGTTTCAGTAAATGTAGTAGGAGATCACTTGAGTGTTTCACTTCGTATTTCAGAAGTCAGTCCTTCAAAAAATTTGAATAATAATAATTTGTTAAGAATTTGTTGCGGTTTGCATAAAAGACACAGCTCTGATCATTTGTACATACTCCTGTCACTAATGCCGCATCGTGCAAATTTCAAGGTTATTGGAAGTTTCTTTCAAAGTGTTGCATTTTAACCCTTTATATCCTGAAAATACTTAGAAGTACTACATAAAATCTAAATAATGGTGGCATAGATTTATTTTGCAATGGTGTTAATGGCATATTCCTTTGTAATTTATAAAGAGGTTCACCATGAAAACTTCATTACTAGTGTTTCGAAGAAATTTAGCGATGGGGCTTATCGATCAGGGATCTAGCCCTGCAAAAAAGGGGTCGTACTTCACTCACCCCATACCAGAACAACCAAAGTCGAAAAGGAATGAAAACCTTTCTGTGCCTAAAGACATAAGGAATTAAATCCTAGGAGCCTACGTTTGTTCAACAAAGAAGAGATGCAAAATGTTTTCTATAAAAAATATTCAGTCTAAACCACTTAAAAGATGTACCTTTTGTAATGTATTTTTGTGCTGTAATTAAAAAAAAATTGCTCTCAACATTCCAACTATTAAAAAAATATTTTGCTTTTATCTAGGAATAATATGTATATAAAGCTACCATATAACTCATAAACTATTTAAAAAGTTGTTAGTAAATTAATTAAGGAAAAAAGGGTTAAATTGTCAGAAGTGTATTTTTAGTAGACATAATTCCAAGTCTTATGATTCTTATTTATTTGTGTAACTCTAAGGATGAAAATAGCAAAGGGTGCTGAGATACTTTTTTGACCGAATGTGTCATGATACTTGTGATCCTACACTTATTTTGGGTTCTGAATTCACTGTTGCAGCAATCCCTTCAATGTCTAATTCGATGCTTTTCTAGTGTTTGAAAATTATTGCATCACATTTATGGAACAGAGAAAACACATATAATTAATACTTAAAACCTACTCTTCGCTTTCCCTCATTCTACTGCCTATACGTCGTCACTGGAACACATGATTTGCATATACACTGCTGTGCTTATCATTTGCATATCTCTCTATGATTTACTCGTCGTGAAAATTTCAAGGCTTTTGATGCTTCCTTCATGACGACTATATCAATGAAATTATATTCAACTATGTAGCAGACAATATAATAATCTGTGTTCAGTGAAGTCAATAGCCAAACAAAGAGACAAAGCAAATTTTTTAAAGCATTTAACATAAGCAGAATAGTTTTCCCTCTAATGACCAACTGAAAACAAATGAAACTAACGATACAATAGCTCCAGTGTACACATCAATCGAAGCAATCAACCTTCAAGAAATGCTTCAGTTTGATGAATCTAAAAGAAGGAATTTCGAAAATGTGTATTACATCTCATTACTTTCAGATTTCAAACAATTTTTTCAACATCGTTAATCGTGTGTTTGCGATTTTATTGATGTATCCCCAACACCCACGCAAGTACTTTCATAATTAAAGGCTGTTGAAAGTGAAGGGTGTTTTATTTATGGTCAAAAATAAAAGCCCGTGATTAATAGGGCATGAAGGATTTGGAGGAGGGCACGGCACAGGCCTCGGTGTTTAGGAGAGAATAATGAGTTTGTGATCAGCTTTGACTTTTATGCTTCTACTTATTAAGTTGCAGCTTCGAGCGATATAATTAATTTGCCCCTCTGCAAATTGCGATTCTCGATGGGTAACGGGAACAAACCATTTTAAGCCCACGTAAAGTTTTAAAGTACAGAGATTTGGTGTAATTTTGAAAATAATTGAATATGTGTTTTAAGGATCGTGAAGAAAAGAAGCTATAAATTGATGAAGGGTTTTCATTTTTAGCTCTTCCGATCTTAATCTTGCTGTTTGGATACCGCAGAAGAGTTTCTATGTAGCGGCGTTTTTATATAGTTCTGCTCCACGGCTGCTTTGAGTTAAGACTCCTGGCAGAAACTACGCTCTAACAGCCTTTGATGCATGAACCAATTCTAAACAGTCACCAGTTTTAAGCAAAGGAACATTTGTTTTTCCTACTTGGATCTTCATTCTGTAGTTGGGCAATTTTCTCTCCGAAGACGAAGTATTTCGTCATTAGTTAAACCGAACAGATTTTATTGGACTAGAAACGTTTTTAATACAGTTCTGGTCCACGACTTTCTTTACTTAAGACTGCTGGTAGAAACTGCCATTTAGTAATTAGATGTAAAATTCTGTTCCAAACTGTTAGTTCTAAGCAAGGTAAAATTTGTTTTTCCTACTTATATTTTCATTCCCTTTGGAATGTAAAATTCTGTTCCAAACTGTTAGTTCTAAGCAAGGGACAATTTGTTTTTCCTACTTGTATTTTTCTTCCCCTTGGAGTAAGTAGTTGGGCAATTTTGTCTAGTTGAAGAATTTCGTCATTAGTTAAACCGAACAGATCTTATTGGAAAAGAAGCATTTGTATTGCCGTTTTGGTCCACGGCTGTTCTTACTTAAGACTCCTGGTGGAAACTGCTATCTTGCAGTCTTTGATGTAAAAATCTGTTCCAAGTTGTTACCAGTTCTAATCAAGGGACAATTTGATTTTTCCTACTCGGATCTTCATTCCTATTGGAATAGTTGGATAATTTTGTCTCGACGATGTATCTCGTCATTGGTAAAACCGAACAGATCATTGGGCGAGACATCGCGTCATTGGCAAAATTAGCAATCGTGATTTCAAGGAAGCTGAATATTTTTATCCATTTTTGACCAATTAAATGATTTAATAATAACCTTTTTTACAAGTTCAACTTCATTAATAACAAATATATATAGCTTGGATCAGTATGAACAATGTGTTTTAGCACATTACAAAAATAGAATGATGTAATTTATATATGTATTAATGGGCTAATACACCTATACTAAAGATTTTTTCTGCATTTTATGTTTTTTTTTTCTTTTTATTACCATGCGATTATTTATCCTTTTATTATGTTGCACGTTTATACATGCTTGTGAATATTATACGCAGTGTTATATGCTTGTGAATGTTATATTGAATGTTATACATAATAGAGCCTAGTCGGCAGGATAGTTTAGTGGAGCCATTCAACTTACCAACATAACGGAACGCATATTAAAAGTGTTTAATAGTTTTGTTAAATAAAATTTGAACCTATACACTAAATGGGTATTTGCTTTTTTCAACTGTCAGAACCTTTGTCAGTGGCGTTTACAGATTGTTTACATTATTATATAAGCTGTAATATGACGTCGCAAGAAAAACAATATTAATAAATATACATTTTAAAATATTCACTTGTATTTCATTAATTTTTTATCGACATGCTTTTTCATTAATTTTTTATCGATATGCATTTTTATTAAATTTTAATCATCAGAATACTTGAGATCGTCTTATATACAATATCATAATAGAATATAGTTTGAAGGTAGGTATTTTTAATTAACGTCGTACTAGAGCAACACAACGGGCTATTGACGGTCCGGGATCAATCCCACAAAGGAAAGATCCGATGATAACACCACGTCATTTTGAACCACGGTCGGATTACGAGATAACACCTGAGCTGGAACCTCACTCCCCAAACTTCCACACCACTCCAACGGGAGGACATTTGAAGCCACGACATATTTAACGTGCACCAGCTCCCTTAGTACACGACGGTCTTTGGGTTATTCTTCCAACCGGGCTACCGTGACCAGTTGTTTGAAGGACAATTTACTGGAGCCATTCAACAATAATGGATAACATTTAAAAGTGTTCAATAACTTTGATAAATAAAACTTCGATTTCCTTTCATTCAGAACAACTAATAATAAAATCCAATAACCTTAAATGATTATTTAAACATTCCTTTATAGATACTCCATGTAGAATTACAAAAAATTACCATGCAGAATCCATATCTCCAGTTGCTAATTTTCATATGCTATGTGTTTTTCCTAGAAGAATAATGCCAACCCAAATTTCCATTCGAATATGAGTTTTGAAGATATTCCATCTAATTTCATTCAGATCCATTTTTGCATTCCTGTTTTATTAATTTTCTCCATTCCAAACATTCATAAATAAAAGCAGAGGAAACGAAACGGTTAAGAACAAATTTTCTCCAAGTCACATGGGTGAACCTCAACCATACCGCTGTTGCCAGATATTGGAAAAAAATGTTTTGCTACCTGCAGGAAATGAAATATTTAATTAACCTTTCAGGGTTTTGCACTGAGAGTATGTTTTATTAATTTCCTCGAAAAATATAAATGCGTATTAAAATCCTTCATTTTTAGCATTAATACTGTCCAGATATTATTTCCAACGCAGCAATTATGTATATTGGAGTATTTTGTAAGTAGAACTAAAAACACACAGCGAAATGTAATTATCCGTAAGACTGCTTCTGGGTGTTCTGTATATAATGTCTGAGCTGCAATTAAATATGCTCCTTTTCGGCGAAAATGAAAAAGTGGTTAGAGACTTCTTGATACTAATGTGGAATGGAAAATATGTGAAATATATATTGATCGTGATTGTGTACGTTTAAGATATTTATACTGTGTCTATAAATAGAATCATGAAAAAAATATGAATATACTATGCGCATATATAAACAACTGCAAAAGGAAAACAATAAGTACACTTCACACGCACTGTAAGTTATAGGTTATTTAATTAGAGTAATTGTAGCAGTGAATTGTTTTACTTTGCGACTACTTTACATGAGCTTGTACTGCGTTTTAAACTGTATAATGTATAATAAATGAAATCTACCCCTTTCTATTCAGATTGAATCGTTTTGTATTGTATTTGTACCTGGGAAGACCTTGAAACATACCCATTTCTTAAAACAATGAATTTTTACTTAACAGTGTTATTCATAACGACTACTTTTCTTTTGTCTGTACTGTGTTTTAAACCAAATATAGTACAAGCAATCTTCCCCTTCCTATTCAAATTAAATAGCTTAGTGCTGTATTTGTACCTGGAAAGATATTGCCACTATGACCAATTCTTAAAACCAAAATAAAAAGACTTTTCATACTAATTTCGTATAACATTATTTCTTAGCTCCTTCGAATGGTAAACAACATTATTGAGTCGTAATGCATAAATACGGTATGAATAATTTAAAACTAATTTAATAATTGAGGGTATATATATATACACTGCTGGCCACCGTAAATGCAACACCCTGAAGGAAGCATGCAAATAATATGAAATTTACAACATGCATTAGCGGAGGTGAGATAGGCAAATGATTAGAATTTCAGCGCAGACGCGCATCACGCGCGCCTGTGGCGCCACTTCAAAGCGCTATTTAAAGTTTGGAGATTTCGAGATTTCGACGATTTTTACTAAAGTACTTTGTACTTATGTATATTCCAGAAATTTGAGTGTCGGTCAACTATATAGAACTTCTGTTCTCTTTGTCATCGGCCAGTTTATACTGTCAATCATTCTTGCTACTATGCTAAATAGGACAGTGGACAGTATAGAATTGCTTCTGGTAGTACGAAAGCTTGAATACATGCTAAACGTTTGATTTAAAAATGTTCATGAGTATGCATTTGTGTCATCATCAAAAATCATAATACTACAATGTAAAGTAGTATAAATTTCGATGATATATATATTTGTAATATTGTTTTACTACTTTGTGAGAACATTTTTTATGAGCATGGAAAATCATTCATGTTTATCTCACACCCAGAAGCCATATAATTAATCATCCGTGGATTCAGCGATTGGAACAAAATTTAGTCTTGTGTTGCTCATTCCACTTGTACTTCAAATTTACTCAATGTGAATTTTGTTAGTTTATGAGCTTTTGTGTTTTTTTTTTTGTAGTTTTTTGTAGTTGTTTGTAAAAACGTAGTAGTTTAACAACGTTTTTGGGTGTTCTGAACTTTTTGGTAAAGTTACGCTTTGAGCTCACCCTATGTTTACACCTGTACTTATATGAGAAGATAAGGGTAAACAAACCTTAGCATAAGTAAAGTTGATTACTAAAAGGGAAAATCTTTCTGTTCAATTTCAGCTGAACTCTCAATTGTGTTTTTTTTTTAAATATTTCTCTGTGTTTAAAATTTTTGTGTTTATTTTGGGTCACGATAAACTACTGTTTGTGGTGAATAGTAATTGAACACAACATGTTGTTTTGGAAATTGCCACATATTTTCTGTAATGTGAAACTTGTTTTTTGGAATCATATATGATTTATGATATCTATTATGTTGTTTGTTGAGAATTTCAACTATTTAGAATAATCTATCGAGAATAATTTTTCTATTGGGAAGTTGTTCCATTGCCAAGAGGTAATGCAATAAAAATCCGTTTGGTGGATATGTTTGGTGGCATTTATGTTTTATGTTTTCACAACTAATTATCTTGTAATTTGTTATGTCACCATTTTTTATTTTAGTTATCATGGGAGACCATTCCTTTTTCATCATACACCAAGTAGCCACTCTTAATTTAAACCTTACTAATGTCTGTGTCTAAGTTTTCAATATTCAAAATTATTTCATGCGTCATTTCTTTTGGGTACAATTTTTTTGGTGCGTCAGATCCAATTATGCGTATGGATTTGTAGTGTGATACTTTAAGCCGGTCTTAGTTCATCCTACCTGATATTCTTAATTTGTGTGTTTGAATGAGGGTGACTCCTTCACTGCAGTGAACTAACCTAACTAGAAATATATTTCTCAAAAATGCTTTTGGTGTTGACATAAATTGGTCTTCCCTCCCATAAATAATACTAATTTCGATTTTTTGCGTAATGGACACACTGCAACCACCATTACACGTCGGAATGTTATTTCTACCACCCTCCTGTTTACACGTTAACATGTCATATCAGATGGTTGTTTTTATTTTTGGTGGATATCTTTACTGTCAATGTTATTACCAATTTTCCTCCCATAGTTGCCTATGTTGTTATGATGAAGCAAATGTCCTGGAGAGCCAGTTGACTGTTGTTGTTTTTTACTCATGGCACTATGCAGCCAACTATTGAGTATGCTTGCGTACTCATCATACCCCGTATATCTTAGCAAGGTTAATGTGGTCGAGTACGGTGATACAACTATTTTCAAATTTTTCTTATCTGCACCGGTATTCAAGTTTATATCCATTTGTCGTCAGATTGACGTAATTAAAAAAAAAGCCCAATCTCTGGGGAGAATGTGGTGAACGCTTGCCCTTCCCCACATGTTATAATTATGTTCGATTCCACCCCGGTAATTTTTTGGAAAAGGAATGAGCGCGCGAATTAGATTCCATGTATAGTTTTTTTTATCCCATTCCCGGCTGCCTAGCTTCAAAAATCATGTAAGTAGAGATTGGGTTTCTTAGGCTCTTTCTCTTCTATTTCTTGGTATTTCGGTTTGAGCGTTATCTAGTTTGGGGACAGCAACCCCTCTTGTTTTCTCCCTGTCTCATCTCGTACGTGGCCCACACCGATTGGACAATCTGTGTTTCCCAAGGTCAAAAATACCCCGCTAGAAGCTTCAACGGCTACACTTCTTAATTACCGGAAGATGTTGGCGTGATTTGGCTATTTTCTTCATGGAGTTTTTGAACATTCCGTTGGGATAAAGGGATAACCCCGGTTGTCCATCTACCACGTGCTATATGTAATGATTGGAGTTAATTTTCCCCTCGCAATGGGGTGACCTTCGTTTTTAGCGACCCCGGATAAATGCCGAGGGAATAGTTTGCTACGGGGTCCTTTTTTTAGAGAAATCATTCTACTTCTTAGTTTTGCTGCGGTAGCTTCACCCCAAAACTACGACATTTCTCGTCGTCCTTTTTCTTTAACTTTCTTCAAACGCATCTTCATCCGAGATCGTGATGAAGGAGCAAAATGCTATAGCCATGAATTTGACATCGGACTTTGGTCATGTCTATTATTGACGGAACTGTTCTTGCTGGCGAGGATTACTAATCCTATTTTGTTTCTCTTCGAGCCACGGAGATCTTCACATTGACGTCTTAGTAGGATGCCCTCAATCATGTCTTGGATTATTTAATCGTCAAGTCTTCCCCATTTTGACTTTATGAGGTTATTGACGGGATCAAGGATTCCTAGTAGGTGTATTTCCAGCACCCTTGGGACCTATAGGGCGTCCGGATTTTAAGGATTCTTGGATCCTACATCGCGATGAAGAATACCGCGACATCACCTGCTGTACAAACCAGGTCGCAAAAATCAATCCTATGATCACCCGGCCATCTTGACGAGGAACCCTGGACACTCTATGATGCAGTACTTCCCATTCCCCTTCCACCGATATCGAATTCGACCACAATGACCAGCGGTCCCTTCAATGAGTTACCCAAATAAAGATTGGTTTTACCTCTATTAGCGTGCAAAGACTTTTTTTTTTGTGCTAGGATTCACCTAGTTCCAGGTTATTCCAGCTGCGCCAACATATAGACTGAGAAAGACATATATGGTGAGTCCATCTTTCTGAACTCTTAATTCGAAACACGTCAGGTATTCGTCCGATTTCTCAATGAATTTAATGATTGCCTTTCACGAGGCATTTTCTTATTCATCAAGGCCAATCTATTTGTTATCCAGTTAACCTATATAGGAATATGAATATAACTCACCTAGTTACACCACAACGAGGTATCTCGTCATTAGCAAAATTAGTCAGATATTCATGGACGAGATATCTTGAATAAACCACTTGGAGGGTTAATTTTTTGTTCCTCTACCACCATAGTGTTTGCATACGAGATCTTGGAACATCCTGTATGAACTGTGCAGGTCGAATGCTTCTGATTAAAATAGCTCTTTGATGGATGAAATTTGAAGTTATTTGTTTCTGGAAAGGTGCAATATGTAGTTTCGTTATTTGTTTAGTGTTGAAGCAATATCCAGAAGCAATATCGGTACAGCTACACTCTACGTTTATGAGTGATGGCAACGGCTTGGCGATTAATTTTGGCGCGCTTCTAGTAGCGAGTTACGATAAATTAAGGCAACCCATCTTTCGTTTCGTTTGTTGTGGTTTTCATGGCAACCTCGGCAAACGGAAACTTTCAATTTTCATTTTGAATATTCTAGAAATTTCTTCCAAAATCCGTTAAAGTCGTTTGATTTCATTGATTCGTTTGAAATTTTTTCTTTCCTCCCATTGGTTATTTTGTTTTTAAAAGTTTCCTTTGATTGCATTTGTCCTTTTAAATCGTTTTCGGTGATACCATTGGTCCATTTATTTGTATTTTGACAGTTGTGGAATTTTTATTTTATTATAATAGTTTTCTTGAAAGGATTAAGAGGTTTTTTTTTTTTACCATTTTCGTATTCATTATTTTTTTTACGGAAGAATTCTGACGTTATCAGGTTGTATTATTTCTTGCTTTTGTTTTCTTTTGTAAATCTTTTTCTTTTTCAACATGCCCAATGTATTTAGTGTAATTGATAATTTTCACGGTATTCTTACCCAACATTTGTAGCTTAGTTTCTCTGCTGGTTCACAAATATGTTTTGATATGTGCTTAAACTTACTACTTTTTGTGAAAGTTTAAAAAAAATATACTTTTTAAAACGTTCTGAAATGTATTTAAAAAGTGTGTTGTAAAGAGAAAAAAAAATTGCGACAGAAAAAGAGTTAAGAAATAAATCTTTCTTGGCAACTTTAGAAATGCGCCAAAAAAATCGCCAAGGCCGTTGCCATCGCTCATAAACGTAGAGTGTAGCTGTACCGCAATATCAAAATCTCATAGTTTTAGATGGTTTTATGCATTCCAAATACTTTTTACTTGCAGTTTTAGTGTAAAAGCAATCAATGTCTTGACTTGCTGTCACACTCACTGTTACATTAAACAAGTACACAATCTTTTGCGATTGCCTACTGTTGCTATAGGATTTCTTGACTATATTAACATTATACATAAACATTATAGACAACCGTATTACTCGGTTTCAATACGAATGCCTCAACAAAATTTGCTTGAAATCAAGAAAAACATCTGTCACTTTCAAAGATTCGATTGTGTTACTTGTTACACATTATGTTATTTAAAATATATTCAGACCTCTTTCTCCAGGCATCAAAATATTCGCTGCATTCGTTATTGATCTTACACAATCAATAGAGTGTTCACATCTATCTCAAAGTCTTTATTGGATGCAATTTTTGACATTAAACTAACTTCATGTTAGAAGCTTAGAAACCAAAACTCGAGGGTATTATGTATGTGACATTCCATTATGGTTATTAGGAAATGCATTTCTTAGGGGAATATATATATATGTATATTGGACTTCCGTACTGAATACGGAGATGATATGTTTTGTGTTTTAGTAAAAAAATTTCGCCATAAGAATGAAGTTGTAACTCAAATAAATGGTTATCTGACAACCGACATAAGCGATCGCATGGTCGATTGGCTTTGAAGAAGAGACAGTCTGCAAGATCTAGTTTGAATAATGACTGTTAGTTCTGTTTGTGTCTAGTCAGACTAAAAAAAAAACTAGGGCATTATATCCCACTTTACTTGAAGGTGACTCGAACTCAGTGACCTTCAAGTGAGAAACCCGATTTCGTGTATGAGTGCATTATAATAACAGAAACAAAAAGCATCGACATGTTATTGTTAAAAAAGGATCATTCCATTTTATCCTACACGGTGTTTGAAAACTTCCCGTTCAACGAGCTCTACTTGGATTTACTAGAGGGCGCTGTTCGCCTACGTGGCAGATGGCCAATCTGATTTCCTACTAGCAGCATTTACTATTTCTCGTATGATGAGATGATATATATATATATATATATATATATATATATATATATATATATGTTCTGGTTGGGTAAATCTAAGGGTGTTGAATGAAGATTCAAGAATAACTCGGTTTCAAAGCAATGCCATTGTATTCAATGGATTAATCATACATCTTTAGGCTGTTAAGCCTAACTAAAGGAGACGTCACGACGAACGCGTCAGTGAGTTCTTAGCAGCTGGTGAGTACGCTCTCTCTGTTGCACCTTCGTTCCGCCTTATGAACTTCGTGGCGCTGGCATCGCTACGAGTTATTACTTCTTACTATCGCCAATGTACAGGTAGCTCGGTGGATGGAAGTCGTGTATAGGACATATATAGGTTGATAGAAAACGATGAGCCGCTGTGAAATTGTAGGCTTAGCATGAAATTAAAAAAACATTCCACAGAAACAGGAATGACCCTGGTGTCAGCGATGATCAACATGCATTCATTTCATGCAATACTTTCCCACTCCTTCCACTAGCCCATTCCTTCTTCCGTTTATTTTGTTTTCCTGTCAGCCATGAAAAATGCAATAGTGACAAAAACCAGATAGAAATGATAATTTGAATAAGATTACATTTTTTTACGCGATGCATCGAGTATGTAACAGGAAAACGGTTTTGTGTGAAAATACAACGCGACAGAAATGATTGAAAATATTTTTTATTGTGTTTATGTGTGTAAAGGAAAATATCAAAGCAACTTTCAATGAATGTTTTTGAAGTTTAATTTTGTAGGACCTGTGTTATTTTAGGAACTATTCATCCATCCTATTATCTTAAGGATAGAAAATGAAGAATGTACACTGCTGGCCACCAAAATTGCAACACCAAGAAAGACAAGAGATATCACAACAAAATTTATTTTGTAGATAACATGTTGACCAAGTATCAAATGATTAAATTTATAGACTTCTGTGAAGTGTGGTTCCTGCCAAAATCAGTAGCCATAGTAGCCGCCATTGTTGGAGATAACCGCTGCCACACGCCTCTGTATTGATTCAAAGAGACTTTTGATGTGTTCTTGGGGTACAGCAAACCAAGCAGCTTCCACACGTTGCCAAAGTTGATCTGGTGTGACAGCTGGGGATGCAATCTGAGTCAATCGTTGAGCAACCATGGACCACATGTTTTCTATCGGTGAAAGATCCGGAGAGCGAGCTGGCCAGGGAGGCAATTCAATCTGGCGATTGAAGAAGAACCCTTGAACAATGCGTGCCACGTGTGGTCGGTCGCGCATTATCCTGTTGAAATATGGCTGTGGGTAAGCCCTGAAGGTAAGGAAGGACAACTGGCTCCAACACCTCTGAGATGTATTGCTGGCCGTTTAATTTACTGGCAATGCGTACTAGAGGAGTGCGAGAGTGATATCCAATACCGCCCCATACCATAATACCCGATGCAGGACCAGTGTGGCAATGCATAACGCAGCTGTTCAGCATCCTCTCTGCACGGTGTCTCCAGACTCGAATCCGACCATCGTGGTGTTGCAGACAGAAGCGTGACTCGTCAGTAAAGACAATTTCATTCCATTCTGCCGTCTACATCCTTCTTTCATCGCGCCATTGGCGGCGGAGACGTCTGTGGTTCTGCGTCAAGGGTAGACGAAGCAATGGACGTCTTGAGGACAGACCACTCTGGTGTAAACAGCGTCGAATGGTACGCGCAGACACTGGATGATGCGTTACAGACTGAATGTACTGTGCTATGGTTCGTGATGTAGCTGAGCGATCAGTCAATGCCATACGCACAATATGCCTGTCATCACGTGAAGTGGTGCACTGAGGTGGATGCGATCGAACACGTCGGTCCTCCTGCATCCAACGATCACATGTCCGCATTACAGTTGTTTGGTTTAGTCCAACACGAGTACAGATTTCCCTGAAAGATAACCCACAATCTCGGTAGGCCACTATCCTTCCTCTGTCGAACTCGGATACTTGTTCAAAAGGTGATACCTGTTTTCTACGAGACATAATTGATCGTTAAAAAAAAAAACCACAAGAAAAACACAATTGCCTTACTTGAAATCGTCGAAATCTCCAAGCCTTAAATAGCGCTTTGAAGTGGAGCCACAGGCGCGCGTGATGTGCGTCTGCGCTGAAATTCTAATCATTTGCATATCTCACCTCCGCTAATGCATGTTGTAAATTTCATATTATTTGCATGCTTCCTTCAGGGTGTTGCATTTACGGTGACCAGCAATGTATTTTAAATCTCTCTCTCTAATTCTTTGAACAATGGTTAGTACTCTGGCCCTAGGAACAGCAGTGTCTGGTTCCGAATCTGGTTTCAGCAGTGGTTTCTATACTGGTCTTAGCATGAATGTTCGAAGCCGTTTAACCCTTAACTGCTGTGTCACAAATCATCTCGTAACTACTGTGAAGGGGTCTCTCAGACCTCGCTCACTAAAGTGCGTACAAAGTTGATTAATATAATACATTAATGAAAGATTCTTTCGATAATTATTATTTATACATTTTAAATTTTGATAATTCAATTCTTAACATGAAATACATTTTCTATTACTATATAAGTTAAATAAATTTCATGTCTCTTCAGGCTCAGCTTTCGGACCGATTTTTGCAGGACGTTTCAACACTGGAAACTAAAACTATGTTGTGTTTTGGTGTTCTAACGGCACGATTAGGTTCCCACCAGATATCCCATTTGAAGTTATTTTTTCCGTAGAAATTATGAAGACGCACTTGAAATATCTTCATCTTCATCTGCATAAATTTCCGAATCCGTTTCGTGATCTCTTTCAATATTATTATTCAAAATTTCACTGTCCCAGTACTCTATTTCCGACCCATTATCAACAATATCCTGAATGTCGTTTTGTGTAAGATACACAGGTCGTTTCTTAGTAAAGTTTGTTGCCCTTTCAGGATCTCTGTTGAAATGCCCTACTCAAACTTAGACGATTTCATTCGACAAGAACGATAAAGTAAATGCTGTGAAGGGGTTTAAGAGACCACTCGGGAAATGCAAATAGTGTGAAATACGAAATAGTTGGGGTAACCAAACCAGTCTTTGAATATGGCTTCTATTCAACGTAGAAGGAAGGTACTGAATAGGACAGGGAAAAATATCCACTTTAAGGGGTGGAATCGACCCGCCAAAAATGATTCTGGGTCTGGGAGACCCATGAGAACAGTTAAAAGTTACTACAAATTATATGATTTTTTGAGATTTCCAATACCTAGAACTTACGGTACTCCGCCTGTGGGCTCAGTGTTTTACCAGCTCGTTAATAGGCTGCTTAAGGCGAGAGAACAGAAGCTAAGACAAAAACATTAAACATCAAACAAAAAGAACAAATAAAGTTTAGTAAGTTGTGAGGTTCGGAGGTTCTCCGACCAACACAGGGAGGAATGTCTGGCAGGGGGGGGACATCTTCTAGGGACGTTGGCTGGGGGTGGAAACCAGAGTGAGATGTTGCCCAGGGCGTTCGGGGACACTACGAGGGGTAAGCAGCACGGGCTTGAAATGGAGATGAAAAGTTTGGGTCTCGGAATGAATGGGAAGTCGAGTGAAAAGGAGTGTCTCTAAAAGTTCGAAGTTACACAAGGAGAAAACACGAGGAAGGGAAAATTTACACGGGAGTTCAGTGCGAGTAGGGGTATCGCGAAAGACCCTAGAATACCCTCAATCTAAAATGTGGGGGGTTACTTTTTATTTGAGTAAGAGTAAAAGGTTATACCACTTGATTAGTACCCAAGAAAGGGGGTGGAATAGGCGACTGTCATTCCTGTGCTGGCATTATCGAAAAAAAAAGTTCATTTATCAGTTTTGGTTTTGGATTTTACGGATATTGATACGTTTGCAAAATGCGGTCCTTATGGGCATGGATAACCACTAATAAATGACTGTTTGAAATGAGGATTATGCTGTATATAATTAATTTTTTAATTTGTGTAAGTTCATGTGTTTGTGTATTTTGTCATTTTTAAGTATAGTACACAAAGTGAGATTTCTGTAAATGAGAATGGCAATATGTATCCTTTATGAAAGGAATATTTAAGTGCTTGACACTAAAGAAATTACATTGCCAGGAAGTGTTAAGATTGTTGAGTGCTTACCACTGATGAAATTGTTCTGTCGGGAAGTTAAGATTTTTTAAAAGTTGTGTTGTATAGTAGTTATGCTAATTAAGTTAGTGTTGTAAGGTGCGGTACAATTATTTTTGTAAGGTGCGGTACAATGATGTGCAGTAAACATATTTTTTTAGTGATTGTTGTAGGGTGCAATAATATTATTTTGTTAAGCATTGTGGTTAAGTGTGTGTGCAGAACTTTTACTCTGCCATGTGGTTGGTATTGTGTACTGCAGTATTTTTCTGTAGAAGATAAATAGTAATTAGGTAGGAGTTGGTGAATTTATAGTTTATTTTTGTATATATTCCTTTCTCCTACTTCTCTATTTTGTGTAGTGATTGGTGTCGATAGAACCTTGTTTGTAAACTATTGTAGTCGATTGAACCTAGTTTGTAAACAAAACTAAAGTATTGTTGAGGCATGTTTGCCAACTAGGGACACAGGCAATCTTACACAGACTTCGATTTGGCTCGGTGGTGACGATTGGAAGGGCACCAGTATACCTGCCCCCTTTAATTTAATGTTCTTAATTGTAAGACCAAGGGGTCTGACAATTTTAAACCGGTGGGGAGGTGTGAGGTTCGGAAGTTCTCCGACCAACACAGGGAGGAATGTCTGGCAGGGGGGGGACATCTTCTAGGGACGTTGGCTGGGGTGTCTGTGAAAGGTCACCCGGGCCAGGAGTAGAAAAAGGGGAGAGGAAAAAGGAAGAGAGAATTCGACCCACCGAGACCGGAGTGAACGGACGTGAGGGGCTCTTTGTTACTGTCTTAAACGATGTTTTAATGTATTACTATGCAACTAAGAAATATGTCAGAATAAATAGATGGAAAAGATATCTATGAAGTGTTGCCCTCTCCAGTAGATAAAACGAACCACAGTCACACTCACCAGAGATATAGATAGAACAAAAGGGTGAGGTGTGATATAAGTAAAGAGAGAAGCAAAACAAACACATACTGAAGTATCGCCGTCCCAAACGGTAGTGTGAAAACAGTACGCATCGTACACATGGGGAAGACAACTAACAGCAAAGATTTTTAAGTTTTCATTATTCCAAGAACGTAAGAATCTGTACAGTACTTACATCATCACATTAATACTTTATCTGATAAGTGATTATTTTATTATTAAGTGAAATTATTTTTGAGTTCCTATTATTCCAAGAACGTAAGAATCTGTATTATATTTACATCATCACATAAATATCTTGCACCAATGCATATCAGTATTTATCCTCAAAGACCAGCGTGGTCACTCTCTACCTCCAGCTCTCTATGTCGTCTCTATTATGCTCTCTAACCGTCGTTCGTCCGCAGTTCAAAAATTACCCAACGGTTAAAGTCGAGATCCAACAAGATATTTTCTGGACGAACACCACCTGTTCTCAAGTCGTTGTGGAGCGCGTGACGAAAGAACAGCAGCTTGCGCGAAATAATAACCAGTCAGCATATATTCGGCATACCGACGGATGTGAAAGCCTTCACAATACACTATTAACCTTTCTGATGGTTTATCCGGGTCAGTGCATGGGTGTTTGTAAGCGTATGGTGTAGAGGCGGCTGGTGCACCTTAAATCTGTCGTGGCAGAAAATCCTCACGTTGGGTTGGTGTGGTAGTTTGGAGAGTGGAATTCAGGTGTTGCCTCGTCATCTGACCGTGGTTCAAAATTACGAGGTGTTGTCCTCTGATCTTTCTCTTAAGAGATTGATCCCGGATCATCGTCAATAGCCCGTTGTGTTGCTCTAGTACGACGTTAATTAAAATTACCAATTACCTACAAGACGGCATGTGTCTCGATTTCTGCAAGTCTGTCCATTTAACTGTAGACGAACCATGAGAAGCTTTTTCTACAAAGCGAAATCTAGGTGGCATTAGTGTTTTTGCTGCGGAACAGGCTTACTATTACGTATTCAGGGCGTGACGTCAGTTGGATTGATTTTCTAATACAATTTCAGCACGCCACCAATATAATTTCCAAAGTACGAATTATGTATTGATGTATGATTGTTGATTGGTCAACGTTATTCAGATTAAACGCCAAAACGGTGAAAAACTCCTACTTAAGGTAACCCCGATTAGTATCTTATAAGAGCTTTTGAGAAATAGGTGTTTTATGGCGCAATAGTTGTATTTGGTCCATCTGCGCTAAACAGAAGATGGACAACGTTAACTAATGAACATATACAAGAAAATAAAGTTTTTTTTGGAAACGCAGGAGAGAAATATACCCAAGATGGAATTGAATATGACAGAAATAGAACCAGTTGGATAACATAAAACAAAATCTAATTTTTCTGTTTGGCTTGTTTGTTTACTCTGAAAATTCCTATCATAGTTACAAAGATAAATGTCACAGAATTGTGAGGATCTCTATTCGAAATATAGATAGAATATATTTTATATGAAGCATCTAGCCTCAACTAAAATGCCTATTTCACTTCATTTCAATAGGATTTTATTTAAATTATCTTTCAAAAAAACATCTCATACCAAAGTAACAACATACGCTTTTCCGCATTGAATCATCAAATGTGAAATTACTCTATAAAGCCTTACATCCTTTTGTTTACTCTCGGACTGGTAAATCCTCCAGTGAATGTCAAAATGTCAAATGGGTCCTACAGAAGCAAATTGCATTTCAAAAACAGATCTCAAACACAGTTGGTCTGTTGACATATCGAATATTCTTCCCAGAGAATAAGTTTAAGGTAATTTGAGATAAATAAACAGAAATTCTTTCTTGGGATTTCTGTGTTTGAAGGGATATTTACATTTCTGCTGAAGGCATTTTATTAAGCGACTCAATTTGAAGAAGAGAAATTTTTCGCTTCCTGCATTTTTTCCATCGGACTCGTTGGTGTGGTTTTGATTACGTTTAGAGTGGTTGACAATTTTGAAAATGTAAATACTTTTTCAGTGAAGGTGAAATCGTAGTCTGGGTGGGGTGTGATATTGAAAGGTGGTGATTTTGCGTAAAAATGTTCTACTTAACCATAGAGATATTTAGGGAAATTATTTAGCATCTGTGTTTCGATACTGGAATTGGCAATTGAAGCGTACGACTGAATAGTGGTATTTGTGACAGATCGTCAGCCTACAAGTATCGGGATATGAGTCTTTTCGTTTCGATATTGGCATTGATAACTGTAAAGCCTGGCCCATTTGTGGTCTTTGTTACTTGTCGTCGGCTTATAAGTGAAGCAAACTAAGTAAAATATTTTTAAGATATATGAGTTTTTTCTATATGTGTTTTGATACTGGAATTTGTATTAGAAGCGTCCGGATAAATAGTGGTCTATGTTACACATCGTCAGCCTACAAGTGTCAGGGAACGAGTCTTTTCGTTTCGATATTGGAATTGGTAATTGAAAGTCTGGCCCATTTGTGGTCTTTGTAACTTGTCGTCGGCTTATAAGTGAATCGAACTAAGTAAAACAATGTTAGAATATATGACTTTTTTTTCTATATGTGTTTCTATACTGTAATTGGTAATAGAAGCGTCCGGTCGAATAGCGATCTATGTTAAATTGTCGTCAGCTTATAACTGAAGCACGTGAAGCACAAATTTTCAAGGCTTGTTTTCTTAAGCCGGTTTTGCTAAATTGGAATTGGTAATTAAAGCTTCTGGGTGAATAGCTGTCTGTTTCATATCATCGCCTTACAAATGAAGCACGTATTAGTTTCTTAGATTTTCCAGCCTAGAATATGGTGTTCTTTAGACTAATGAAATATTGTATGTTAATTTTTCCTTGCCTGAAGTTTATATTCCTTCTTGAGAAACACACATTTACTAGGTTAGTTAGAGGAGTATTTTTATCTTTGATTTTGGAGCTACTGTAGCCCAGTTGGTAGAGTAACAGATTAGCAACCGGGGGTTTCTGAAAGTTTTACTGACACAGAAAAGAGAAGTACTCCTAAAGTACAGGAATCGAACTTGCATCATTTTATGACACCATCTAAATTTTATGCATTTTATCTTCAAATAGCATCACACATGAAGGAATTCATAAATTTTTGCAGACTCTAGCTCATCTCTCATTTAATACTTAAATACTAAAGATCTCTATGTGAGATATAAATTTTAGACTTGAATTAACGCTAATAATCTATATCTATACATCATACATACTGAGTGTAAATTGCTAAGCTTATACACCTCACACTCTCCGTTTATCTATCGATTTATCAACAGGTATTCTAAGGTAACAACTAATTTTCCATCATAATCCTAACTACACCCATCATAAGTATGTAATTCCTATTTCGTCGAAAATTCCCTTCTGGGAGATAAAAGATCAACTTGAAGAGATACAGATTAAATTAATGTACCTCTTGTTTGGAATTAATTAATACTTCTTAGCATGTATGTTGAGATATAAATGTTGGTAATGGCCGTGTGTGTATTAAGTATGAACGCTACATTTCTAGATCATAGTACTTTATTTGAACAACACCTGAGCCCCAGTTAAAAGAAGTACAGAAATGCCGTTGCCACCACGATAAAGGTAGACTGAAGCACTACCGATTATATATTTCTTTGGATCTGTTGGAATATGACTAATCAGCAGTTGCTATGACTATTTTACTACGGTTTTAGTATATGTTTTTATATATTTTTATTACTATTCTATTTTTTTATATATCTATATTTTTAAGAACTGAGATGTTTACTTACGATTTAAATAAGAATTTCTTTTTCAACGGATTTGTTTTCAATTATACTTGGTTTTCCTCGAAATGTATAAGTTGTAGGATCAAATTTCTTGTGGTAGATTCAGCCCCAAGAGAGTCATGAATATACTATATGCGATATACGTATATTGGACACTGCATAATATTGACCTATGTCTCTATTAATCAAATCTGGATCCACAATTAATAGCAGAGATTAATTAAGGTAGCTTGCAGCTTAGAGCTATCGCTATCGCTTCTCATGTTAAAGTGAATTCTACCATGGTCGTGAAATACTCCTATGCGAAGACCGATAATTGTAATTGAGAGAGTTTTCAAAAAGTATGACTAATATGTCGACTAGTAGTAATTTCTCCGTGAAAAATGACATGGCTCCCCGATTTGACATCTTATCATCACTTTTGGCGATGAAACATGGAGGTGTGTGAATGCACATTTCTATAGCGATGGGAATGATAAAACCGCCAGTCAGCTACTTTGTCGTGTGAACCAATCAGATGATGAATAAATGGATGGGATTCTTTTCTCTATCCGTTGACCAATCATATATAGCGTATTCGTTTCTACCCGGCAGACGAAAATATTATCAGGGTCAATGTTACTACTAGATTTGGTTACATGATCCGGGACGCATAAAAAGTTTATCATAGCTAACTACTTTATATTTCCTAAATGAGTACTACTTGATTTTCCTTTTCAAAATATAATCATCGTCACTTTATGTTTTACAATACATTGGATAGGCGTAGATATTTTAACCAGTCACTTTGCTGTTTATATTTCCTTTTTTCTACTGATATATTACGTGATACAGTGTCAAGAGTTTTGAAAAAGCAAATTATTCGGTTTATAATTTCACATACACTATATGGACAAAAATATTTTGACACTTCAGAAATTCGAAAGGATGATCTATCTTACTGAGGGGATGTTTTTCTGGTCAGGGCTCGGCACATTGCTTGATGAACCTGGTACCACGAACTCTTACCTGTACCTCGACGTTCTGGATCATTCGACCTAAACCTACACTATGGTAATACTACGGCGATAATGGTTGCTTCTTTCCAACAGGATCGAGCTCCAAGTCTAACAACAAAACGCGTGCTGGACTGGTTTCTTGAAAATGAGGCGAATTTGCTTGATTGGCCTGTTCAGAGCCCCGATCTCAAATCCGATCGAACACTTGTTGAGCAGCTAGTACGACACCGCCACGATCGCCTATCTTCACAGACTTGGAAGAGGCATGGCGAACTATTCTTGCCCAGACTTACAGAGAACTTGGGGAAAGTATGCCTCGACGTGTTTCAGATTTATTACAAGCAAAATGAGGGCCTACCCGTTACTAAATAGAATAATAAAGCACTTTTCTTAAAAAACAGTGTCCAAATACGTTTGTCCATATAGTGTATATACATTTAAATACTTATAAAAGTTCTGATTAAAACGTGTATTATAGTCCAAAGAGTGCACCATATAATTTTTCTTGTAATTTTTTTCAGAAGGTACAGTATGTGGCAAAAGTCACTTCTGCGAAATCAGCTATTAAAAGGCATTTGATAGGCTTAATATGCGATTGTTTGCATCATTAACACTCCTGGGGGGGGCTTATCACCGCTTCAAAAACTGCCTTATAGTGGACAGCTTCGGATACAGAAACCAGTTCTAAGCTGTCAAAAGTTCTGGGCAAGGGACAATTTGCTTTTCCTACTTGGATCTTCATGTCCCTTGGAGTAAAAGGGCAGTTTTGTCTTGATGGGATAACTCATCTTTAGCAAAATTGATCAGATCATGGGCGAAATATCCCATCGAAACAATTGGAGTGATAAAATACTTGCAGAATACTTTATAAATAGCTCAGAGAAATGTAGTACAGAACTCCAGTTATCCAAACTCCCGTTATTTGGATCGCTCTGAAAAAAAAATAAGAAATCAGCAAAATCCGCATTTTAAAAGTTTCTTGTTGGTGAATGACGAAACCGAAGCGGACGAAGTGCCAGTTGATGATATTAGAAACATTCCTGGATGATTCGAGTGTAGTGCAGAGGACGTAGGTGAGTGGCTGGTGTGTGATTCTTTGGACCCTGGATTCCAAATGATCAGTGATGATGAACTCATTTAAAATGGGAGAGAACTCGTTGATGACCCTGAAGACGACGACGACGACTTCGATATTCAACCAGACGCTGGTCCTTCAGATAGTAAGGCGTTTGAGAGCCTTAACACTAGGGTATGTGACATTGACAGCAAAACATCGATGTTAATAATACATCGCCCAAAAACCATCGATGACTTTAAACTTTCCCCCTATTTCTTAAAACTGGTATAGTAATCTCAAACATAATTCGTATGGGGGGGGGAGAGTTTTAATTTGTCATTTGCCATGTTTATTAATTTATATGTAAGACTTTTTTTTAACTGTCAAAACAAAGTCAAAAAAATTAATACGAACAACTAACAAATCTTTCATTTTTAAATTAAATAGGATAAAAGAAACTAATAGTTACAACAATTTGACATAGGTACTAACTATAAGTATAATTAGGTAAGTACCTAACAATAATTATTGTTAGTTATTATTGATTATTTATCAACTTATGGGGGGGGGGGGATTAAACATATAAAACTTATTTTTTATGTACTATAAATAAAAAACATTGGGGCCTAAAAATATTATACGTCCCAACTCCCAATACTTGTTATTTACAGTTTGTAAAAAAAAAGGTTGTTAACTTTCTCCACTTTAAGTCAACTTCTTTTTTCACTAACCATCTCACCAGTTAGGGAAAAAACTCTTTCTGATGGGACAGATGTTACCATCACTGACAAATACTTAGTTTCACGGTTATTTTTCTTAATTGCTTATGGTATGTTTCCATGGTACATTTCATTTAAAAATGTTGTTGTTGCACATCCCCCTGGTGTAGGAAAGCCTACACCAGGTCCAGAAGGCCCCGTCGTGCCAGATCCCCATATACCTGCAAAAAGTCCTGATCAACCAACAGCTGCTTATACGAAGCGCCAAGACAGAGAAGAAGGTGATCAGGACTGGCAGGTAGGGAACAGGAACAAGGAGGGAAAATTCTCTCTCCGTTCTGAAATTTGATACTTTCATTTAAAAATAACATTGTCGATGTTTAACAAACATCGACTCCAATAATTCGATGGTAAATACATCGATGATTTTTTATAAAACATCGACATCGATGTCGCATCCTTACTTGACAGAGATATAATGGAATGAACGGCAACCTGAGTGAGACACCATCTACAGATACTCACCGTCAAGGCCATACGAGACTTGGCTACACAGAAATGATTAAATACAATGAAACAACTGATTTTGACCACGATGTGCAAGCAATAATACAGTTTAATACAGTATGTAAGCAGAAAATGTAAATAAAATATTGTTTTCAGCCATTAAATTACATTACATTGTTACAGCAAAGTTCGCTTTTTTTTTAAAACTAAGAAATAACCTTTTATCAGTGAGTTATCCAATTATCCGGATGGGGTCTGGCCTCAATTGATTTGGATAGTTGGAGTTCTACTGTACATCCTTCTTAAAGCAAATACTACTTCATTAAAAATAGAAAATCGCAGAATTGGTTTTGATTTTTTTGAGGATCTCCTTAATAGGACTTTGTGAAGTTCCCCGTAGCCTCACCAGGTTTGGGTAGGGCCGATGGACACGGAGTCGAACACCACGGGGGTTCCCCCTCGTGTATGTGAAAAGAAACCCGTTTAGAGAAGAGTGAATAAATAAAGACTTGCACGAAAGCCAGCGAGGAAGCGGGACGCGTTGTTTTGCGCTGGAGATCGAAGTGGATTATTCCCGACCGTGTATGATAGACTGAATGATCCTGTACATATTATTCTTATTGCAAATAATCAAGATGTGGAGTTAATAAATTTGAAATATGCTCGTGGACTAGTTTTACTGCTTGGGGGACGACAAGGGAGAGGATTAGTGAATCCGCCTAATGAAGAACCGTCACAGACTTTAAGTTTTTTTGACAAATGATGTCGAACTTGGAGTAACAGTATTGAACTTAGATATGGAATACAACTTTACTTGTAATTCACTTATGCTTAAGCGATTTACATAAATATTTGCTCAAATTTATGTTGAGCTCGGTGTCAATTTTACGGTCTTAAAAAGTCTGACATTTTTTGTATCGATTAAAATATGACTTGCATTTCCACCTGATTAATATACAACTGATTCGAACTTGATTTGGGTTAAGAAGAATAAAGATATTTAGAATTTAGTCCAACCATATTGTTAATATAATATTTCCTGCTCCAATACATGAACATTTTTCACAAACTTCAAATCGATTTTAGATTTTATTTTACTTTTTCTAAACTTTTCCAAATTTATTTCTGTTTTTTTTTAATTTAAGAAATAAATCTTCGAAAACTACACGATAAATTTTTATTCGGTTCATGAATTCATCTCTGGATAATTCGTTACCTATTTTTGTAAATTTTGTTTAGATGCAAAGCCCAAGTTACTTTTGTGCTCAATTTTGTCCATACTGGTAACCCCTAGTTCATTGAGTTTAGGAATTATTTTGGAAGATTGTGTAGTAGATTGTGCCTAACTAACTAAGTTGAACAAATTGATTTGCAACTGAGAAAACCGCTTGATATTAATAGCATCATTACTGCAAGAGAGAACATGTTCATGTTTTCAAAACCTAACAACCCTATTTCATTTTATTTTTTATACATACATATTTTGAGGTTGTTTTAAAAATATGTGAACAATTTAATTTATCCAAAATTACTTGTCTGCAATACATAATTTTATCTAATTTAATTCCACGCATAGCATTGAGGATGAAAAATTAGAATACACTGATTATTATATCATATGAAAATAAATTATCCAATTTGGAACGATTCGGTCATTTATTGCGTGATAAATTAGTAACGATTTTGTATTACGATTCCCTTTTTTTAAAGAAAAACTAAAATAATTTTAGTTCTAAGATAATCAAAATAGAGAAAAAAGCCGTGTGTGTGTGAATTAAATTACATATATTCTTAAGCGCTTTTAGTGCTTGATAAATTAGTAACAGTTTTGTGTATTACAGTACCTTTATTTAAAGAAAAACTAATATAATTTTAGGTATAAGATAATAATAAAAAAAGAAGCTGTGTGTGTGAATATTAAATGAATTAAATATATATATTCTTAAGCGCTGTCATAATTGCTAGTTTTCTGCAAATTATTGATGTAATTTGTTTATCATCCTTGAAGCGTTTATATATAGATTTATTTCTTGATTGGGTTGGAATAGTGCCAATTCCCAAATGAGTTTTCTATTTTACAAGACTAGTAGGGGAGATCTTAAGACTGTTGAAGTCGAGTAAGTCATTTTTAATTCGCATTAAGATTAGATTTCTTCTAAAAAACACACTTAAAAAACCCTCAAGAAACTTGTGAACAAATTAATATCCATTATTTATCTCAATTTATTAATACCTTGGTAACACAAAATGAAAGTAGTTTCTCTGGATAATTGATAAATTGAACTAATACGAAGTATAATAAATAATCATTAAAAAATATAATTAGTTTTAATATTGCTTAAAAGTTGTTATTTTCTCAATATGTTTCCTACCAATTGTTTTTCGGTTCACTTCAAAGCCGACGATATAATTACATAAATCAGAAAAACATCTAAAAAATTTGAAATGTTCAAGTGAGAATATTTTTAAGCTAGTTAGTTAATTAACGTCGCATTGGAGCAACACAACGGGTTATTGGCAACGGTCCGGAATCAACCTCGAAGAGAATGATCCGGAGACAACATCACGTAATTTTGAATGACGGTCAGATGACGTGGATATTTTTAAGACTTTGACTTTTATGAGAAAGGGTTTTCTGAAAACCAAATCTAGTGTTTCGGTAACTTCTTGGTGTAACTTGTTGTTATTTCAATGTAATTTTATCATGTTTGAATTAAAAGTTAACTGGAAACACCGTGAAAACGGTGATAAATCAAAATATTAACTGGAGGTAATTTGTTTTCGGTAATTAGTTTTTGTTTACACTGGAAAAGCTTCACAGTGACTTAAAATTTGTTTCTAAATGGCAAGACACGAAAGAAAATCTTTATAAACATATGTGAAACCCAGTAATTATAATTTAGACGTGAAAATATTTTGTAATATTTTTCTGGAACTTTGTAAACAAATTAAGGAGCTAACTTGGACTAATTAAAAAACTTCTCAGCTTTGAACTCATTTTCTAACACTCGTTAGAGTTATGAGTTAGAATTAAGTTCCCGTAACTAAAAAGACTGGATTGAAGCTTGTAGGATTGTAGAAATGTTTGGATCCTACTCCATGATGTTTGATAGTTTGTTTAAGAGATTTATTCTTCAACCTATAAAAAACGAAAACCTAATAATATTTTATTTGATAAGTTATTAGAAGTATTGAATTTTAGCCTCTAGAAAGTATGCTACTGCATTGTATTCATAAATGTATTTTATAGTTGACGATGAATTAATTTAATTGTAATTTGTACAAACTAAGAAAACATGTCCAGCACTTGTAAAATATCTGCCCATCAGTATTTACTTAATTTAAATTGGTTCTAGAATATAAATATGAATATGGCTGGAACATTATCTTGAACTAATCCCCATGTCTTGAGAGATATGATGAAATTGATTTCTGCTGTTTAATTTGAGCATAATCTTGAACCAATCTCTACGCCTTGAGAGATATATGTCACAAAATTGATTTTTGCTGTTTAAATAGAACTAAGTTGTATGGTAATTTGCAAAACTATTAAAAAATGCCAGCATCTACAGAGTTTCTGCCTATCAATATTTACTTAATTTAAATTGGTCGGAATATAAATATGAATA
Organism: Metellina segmentata; assembly: GCA_947359465.1. NCBI lineage: Eukaryota > Metazoa > Arthropoda > Arachnida > Araneae > Tetragnathidae > Metellina > Metellina segmentata. Next base: position 8,513,669 of record OX375875.1, read on the forward strand.
GGATTGGAACATTATCTTGAACTAATTCCTACGTCTTGAGAGATATGATGAAATTGATATCTGCTGTTTAATTTTAGCTAGGTTGTATGGTAACTTGTAAAAACAGTTAATATTGTAAAAGATCAATACATATAAAATTTCTGCCCATCAATATTTACTTAACTTAAATTGGTCCTAGAATATAAATATGAATATGATTGGAACATAATCTTGAACCAATCTCTACGTCTTGAGAGATAGATGCCACGAAATTGATTTTTGCTGTTTAAATAGAACTAGATTGTATGGTAATTTGTGAAAACTATTAAAAAAAGGAAAGCATCTATAAAATTTCTGTGTGCCCATCAATATTTACTTAATTGAAATTGGTCAGAATATAAATATGAATACGATTCGAACGTTTATCTTGATCTAATCCCTACGTTTTTAAGATGCCATGAAATTGATTTTTGCTATTTACTTTTGTCTCTATGGCTTAAAAAATTAAGAATCCAGGATTTTGCACCTTTAATGCTGTGTTCTTAAAATATTCTACATTTAAGCCTCTTTTCAGACGAAATCATGCTGTGTATGTTTAGTGATGCTTCCAACATCTGCTTTTATTTTTATTCTTTTATTTCTACCTTTTTGTGAAATTGGCAAATCGCTGTCTGTGTATTTGAAAGATAGTGTACGAGAGTTGATGTGTTCTAGAAGATTCTTCAGTTTTGTACTTTTCATAGTTCTGTTTTTCTTTTGCTGTTATAACCTTTCCAAACTTTTTTTTTGTGGGCTAGAAGTCAGACGAAGTGATTGATAAGTCTTATTTCCATTTTTTGGCTTTCTTACTTTGAAAATGGGATGTTTGTCAGCTGTTTCGGATGTTATATCGTTTCCAAATACTAGTTGAAGTAGTAATAATTTACCGGAACTTTCCTTTTGAGGAACGATGGAATTTATTTTTGCTTGGTTTATTTCAATCATTGTGACTTTTTAATCTATTTAAAAAAAAAGGTGAATTATCTGTTAATTTTAAGATTCTCTCTATATATGTGTGTGGATAACACATGGTATCAAATACTTAAACTCTATTGAAAGTATTTTGAGAAATCAGTCATATATGGATTTTTTTCTTTTGAATCATAATTTTCAATAATTGGTTTTTGAAGGATCCATCAAACCCTTCTTGTTGTTGACTCGATGAGGAATCTCGCCATTTGAAGAAAACTGACTATACCTTGATCTCAATCCTGAAAAGAAATAGTCGATATATTGATGACGAGATATTTCGTCACTAGCAAAATTGTCAGATTTTTATGGACGAGGTATCTCGTCGAAACTACTTGGAATATTATACAATAAAATAAAAATTATTAACGCCTTTAAGTTCAGGGTCTGTATCAAAGGGGATTTCAATTTATTCTTAAGAGATATGCCGCAAGCATATATCAGGTTGAGTAAAAAGTTTTCCCGTCAAAATTTTTATTTATTTTAAAATGATAAATACATACGAAAACAGCAAAGCTAATGAGGATAGTAATCTCGGTTCAAATATACAATCGTCTGCCAATCTTTTGTCAACTTTTCTTGTTGTATTGTTGTAATCCACCCATTTTTCATCACATGTCACAATTATGTTCAAAATTTTATCGTCCCTTTGATCTCTGAGTAGCAGAATCAAACAGGCCGATTTTATCTTGCGTTTGTCTTCAGCAGTCAATTCTTGAGGCACCCAGTGATTGAACTTAAACGTTAGATTTATGCTTTTCAGAGCGTTAACTATTGTTTTTTTGGCAAACGTTAAGGTCTAACGCAATAGTTCGGGTTGAAACATTTCTGTCTTGAGCAATGATTTGCTTTAACTGCTCACAATCTACTTCAATAGGGTGGCCAGAACGTGGTTCATCTTCAATGTCGAAATTTCCAGCTTTAAATTTCCGAAATCAAACTTTGACTGTATCATATGAAGCGGTATTGATGCCTGAACTTTCACACATATTTTAGCGGCATTCAGTCTCACTGAGTTTGTTATGGAATTCATAGTGCATAATCGTTCTGATCTGTTGACGTGATAGCTTCATTTCAAACACTTTTTGACGTACAAGATAGTAAATTTTTAACAAACAAATTACACAGTCGTGTAATTCCAAGTTTCAGCTTTCGGATGCAAAAACCCATTTGTGGAAAGGCTAACAACCACAGAAATGATAGCTGTTAGCGTAGAGGTAACTTCCCTTAGCGGAAAACCTTTTACTCAATCTGATATTATTGCAATGAATGGGATGCCAGTTAAATTTTGATTGACAAGTAAGCGTATTTACAGAATAAAATAGGTTACGAAAGTTGTATTTATTATCCACGAGAGATTTTTCTGTAAATATAAATGCAGGAGGTGATAGTATTTCTTGTCCAGAACGTGTTTCCTTCCATAATCAAGAAGTGATTTCACTCTACTTGATTCTAGAATATGATTTCAGCATAATCTCTACTATTATAAAATGAAGTCCTGTTGAATATATAGGACTTACAGCAATGAAATTTTGAGCACGTAGTCCTAATTATATGCGAATTTTGTGCGAAGCCCTAATTTTAAAATTGAACCTAGAACATTTTTTAATTAATTGTTTGGTATTTATTTTTTATTCGTTTTCCTTAGAATGGCAACAGAACGAGGAGATCACGGTTTTTAAATTAATTTTTTTCTTTCCGTTCCTGAGCACAAGCGATTCCAGCTAAGCGAAACAAAGCAAATAAAAATTTTTGACTGGCGTTTTCATTTCTTTTTTATTCTTTAGTCCGTGTTTCTATATTCGCGATCGTTAAAGATAGAGTTAAAATATTTCAACAGATTTGATATCTGCGGAAAAGTTTCACCAGATCAAAACCTTAAATGTGATTTTATTTAAATAAATAATTTTTCAATAGTAACTTTTATATTTCAACACGAATGTCGCCGCATTTGACGAAGATATTCATTCGAACGCAAAAAGAGTCATTCTTAACGTTATTGTTTTTACTTTTTAATGTTTTCATTATGAGTAAGGACACAAAAAGGACTGTAACGGGCAACTCCGTAATGACCTGCTAGTCAGCAATAAAAAAACGAATCTCAAAATGATATATGTCAGTTGATTTGTCAAAACGGATTAAATTAAACAGCAAACTAGCCACAACGGTGATAATCTACATATTAAGATTACTCCGACATGTATCATGCGAGAGAATTTTGTGAGCATATGTGAAATATTCGCTTTCGGCCTGGATTGTTTACACTAAAAATCGGACTCATACTGGATATATGGGAAATTCCTGAATTCAGCAGAGCATTTTCTGACTTTAAAAGAATTCCTAAGTTATTATATTTTCCCCACCATTCCCCACCATGTATCATGCGAGAGAATTTTGGGAGCATATGTGAAATATTCGCTTTCGGCCTGGATTGTTTACACTAAAAATCGGACTCATACTGGATATATGGGAAATTCCTGAATTCAGCAGAACATTTTCTGACTTTAAAAGAATTCCTAAGTTATTATATTTTCCCCACCATGTATCATGCGAGAGAATTTTGGGAGCATATGTGAAATATTCGCTTTCGGCCTAGATTGTTTACACTAAAAATCGGACTCATACTGGATATATGGGAAATTCCTGAATTCAGCAGAGCATTTTCTGACTTTAAAAGAATTCCTAAGTTATTATATTTTCCCCACCATTCCCCACCATGTATCATGCGAGAGAATTTTGGGAGCATATGTGAAATATTCGCTTTCGGCCTGGATTGTTTACACTAAAAATCGGACTCATACTGGATATATGGGAAATTCCTGAATTCAGCAGAGCATTTTCTGACTTTAAAAGAATTCCTAAGTTATTATATTTTCCCCACCATGTATCATGCGAGAGAATTTTGGGGGAGCATATCTATATATATAATTCTCTTACGTGGCTCACGAAAAAGACGTTATTTGTAATCGCGTTTTGGCAACACTGTACGATTGTTTGTTTATCGCGAAGTCTCGCGCATCGATTGAATTTATAGCGTTATCGGATGAAATTTTATTGAAAAAAAAAAAAAGGAAATTTTAATGAGCTGTTGCAGTTAGTTTATAATAGAAATCAAAGAAAGCGCAGGATCTTTTCAGGGCCATTTAAAAAACGGTCCTTTTCAGGGCCAACAATTATAGTTCAACAAGACGCTTGCACTACAACTTTCGGCAACAAACTCAATGAAAAAGTGTGGGTCGTTTGAGTGCTGGGAAAATGTACACACAAACAACATGCTGGGTATTCAATTTCCAAAGCAACGCTCACATTTCGAGTCAAAATGTGCACAAAGTTTTCATTTGAATTCTGATTTTAGAGATACTGTATATATTTTTTCTGTAATACAGCAAATTTAGATTTGAAAAATATTTTTTTGGTAACATATTTTGTAAACAATCCCTTCTGCTAGGACACGTGTCTTCATTGAGGCAAGCGAAGCGAGCATAGGTTCGCGCAGCGAACCAATGAGGATTGCGAAGCAATCCTCCGGGGGTTGGCGAGCGTTAGCGAGCAGTTGGCAGGTCCCCTAGTGTGAAATATTCGCTTTCGGCCTGGATTGTTTACACTAAAAATCGGACTCATACTGGATATATGGGAAATTCCTGAATTCAGCAGAGCATTTTCTGACTTTAAAAGAATTCCTAAGTTATTATATTTTCCCCACCATGTATCATGCGAGAGAATTTTGGGAGCATATGTGAAATATTCGCTTTCGGCCTGGATTGTTTACACTAAAAATCGGACTCATACTGGATATATGGGAAATTCCTGAATTCAGCAGAGCATTTTCTGACTTTAAAAGAATTCCTAAGTTATTATATTTTCCCCACCATTCCCCACCATGTATCATGCGAGAGAATTTTGGGAGCATATGTGAAATATTCGCTTTCGGCCTGGATTGTTTACACTAAAAATCGGACTCATACTGGATATATGGGAAATTCCTGAATTCAGCAGAACATTTTCTGACTTTAAAAGAATTCCTAAGTTATTATATTTTCCCCACCATGTATCATGCGAGAGAATTTTGGGAGCATATGTGAAATATTCGCTTTCGGCCTGGAATGTTTACACTAAAAATCGGACTCATACTGGATATATGGGAAATTCCTGAATTCAGCACAGCATTTTCTGACTTTAAAAGAATTCCTAAGTTATTATATTTTCCCCACCATTCCCCACCATGTATCATGCGAGAGAATTTTGGGAGCATATGTGAAATATTCGCTTTCGGCCTGGATTGTTTACACTAAAAATCGGACTCATACTGGATATATGGGAAATTCCTGAATTCAGCAGAGCATTTTCTGACTTTAAAAAGAATTCCTAAGTTATTATATTTTCCCCACCATTCCCCACCATGTATCATGCGAGAGAATTTTGGGAGCATATGTGAAATATTCGCTTTCGGCCTGGATTGTTTACACTAAAAATCGGACTCATACTGGATATATGGGAAATTCCTGAATTCAGCAGAGCATTTTCTGACTTTAAAAGAATTCCTAAGTTATTATATTTTCCCCACCATTCCCCACCATGTATCATGCGAGAGAATTTTGGGAGCATATGTGAAATATTCGCTTTCGGCCTGGATTGTTTACACTAAAAATCGGACTCATACTGGATATATGGGAAATTCCTGAATTCAGCAGAGCATTTTCTGACTTTAAAAAGAATTCCTAAGTTATTATATTTTCCCCACCATTCCCCACCATGTATCATGCGAGAGAATTTTGGGAGCATATGTGAAATATTCGCTTTCGGCCTGGATTGTTTACACTAAAAATCGGACTCATACTGGATATATGGGAAATTCCTGAATTCAGCAGAGCATTTTCTGACTTTAAAAGAATTCCTAAGTTATTATATTTTCCCCACCATTCCCCACCATGTATCATGCGAGAGAATTTTGGGAGCATATGTGAAATATTCGCTTTCGGCCTGGATTGTTTACACTAAAAATCGGACTCATACTGGATATATGGGAAATTCCTGAATTCAGCAGAACATTTTCTGACTTTAAAAGAATTCCTAAGTTATTATATTTTCCCCACCATGTATCATGCGAGAGAATTTTGGGAGCATATGTGAAATATTCGCTTTCGGCCTAGATTGTTTACACTAAAAATCGGACTCATACTGGATATATGGGAAATTCCTGAATTCAGCAGAGCATTTTCTGACTTTAAAAGAATTCCTAAGTTATTATATTTTCCCCACCATGTATCATGCGAGAGAATTTTGGGAGCATATGTGAAATATTCGCTTTCGGCCTGGATTGTTTACACTAAAAATCGGACTCATACTGGATATATGGGAAATTCCTGAATTCAGCAGAGCATTTTCTGACTTTAAAAAGAATTCCTAAGTTATTATATTTTCCCCACCATTCCCCACCATGTATCATGCGAGAGAATTTTGGGAGCATATGTGAAATATTCGCTTTCGGCCTGGATTGTTTACACTAAAAATCGGACTCATACTGGATATATGGGAAATTCCTGAATTCAGCAGAGCATTTTCTGACTTTAAAAAGAATTCCTAAGTTATTATATTTTCCCCACCATTCCCCACCATGTATCATGCGAGAGAATTTTGGGAGCATATGTGAAATATTCGCTTTCGGCCTGGATTGTTTACACTAAAAATCGGACTCATACTGGATATATGGGAAATTCCTGAATTCAGCAGAGCATTTTCTGACTTTAAAAGAATTCCTAAGTTATTATATTTTCCCCACCATTCCCCACCATGTATCATGCGAGAGAATTTTGGGAGCATATGTGAAATATTCGCTTTCGGCCTGGATTGTTTACACTAAAAATCGGACTCATACTGGATATATGGGAAATTCCTGAATTCAGCAGAACATTTTCTGACTTTAAAAGAATTCCTAAGTTATTATATTTTCCCCACCATGTATCATGCGAGAGAATTTTGGGAGCATATGTGAAATATTCGCTTTCGGCCTAGATTGTTTACACTAAAAATCGGACTCATACTGGATATATGGGAAATTCCTGAATTCAGCAGAGCATTTTCTGACTTTAAAAGAATTCCTAAGTTATTATATTTTCCCCACCATTCCCCACCATGTATCATGCGAGAGAATTTTGGGAGCATATGTGAAATATTCGCTTTCGGCCTGGATTGTTTACACTAAAAATCGGACTCATACTGGATATATGGGAAATTCCTGAATTCAGCAGAGCATTTTCTGACTTTAAAAGAATTCCTAAGTTATTATATTTTCCCCACCATTCCCCACCATGTATCATGCGAGAGAATTTTGGGAGCATATGTGAAATATTCGCTTTCGGCCTGGATTGTTTACACTAAAAATCGGACTCATACTGGATATATGGGAAATTCCTGAATTCAGCAGAACATTTTCTGACTTTAAAAGAATTCCTAAGTTATTATATTTTCCCCACCATGTATCATGCGAGAGAATTTTGGGAGCATATGTGAAATATTCGCTTTCGGCCTAGATTGTTTACACTAAAAATCGGACTCATACTGGATATATGGGAAATTCCTGAATTCAGCAGAGCATTTTCTGACTTTAAAAGAATTCCTAAGTTATTATATTTTCCCCACCATGTATCATGCGAGAGAATTTTGGGAGCATATGTGAAATATTCGCTTTCGGCCTGGATTGTTTACACTAAAAATCGGACTCATACTGGATATATGGGAAATTCCTGAATTCAGCAGAGCATTTTCTGACTTTAAAAAGAATTCCTAAGTTATTATATTTTCCCCACCATTCCCCACCATGTATCATGCGAGAGAATTTTGGGAGCATATGTGAAATATTCGCTTTCGGCCTGGATTGTTTACACTAAAAATCGGACTCATACTGGATATATGGGAAATTCCTGAATTCAGCAGAGCATTTTCTGACTTTAAAAAGAATTCCTAAGTTATTATATTTTTCCCACCATTCCCCACCATGTATCATGCGAGAGAATTTTGGGAGCATATGTGAAATATTCGCTTTCGGCCTGGATTGTTTACACTAAAAATCGGACTCATACTGGATATATGGGAAATTCCTGAATTCAGCAGAGCATTTTCTGACTTTAAAAGAATTCCTAAGTTATTATATTTTCCCCACCATTCCCCACCATGTATCATGCGAGAGAATTTTGGGAGCATATGTGAAATATTCGCTTTCGGCCTGGATTGTTTACACTAAAAATCGGACTCCTACTGGATATATGGGAAATTCCTGAATTCAGCAGAACATTTTCTGACTTTAAAAGAATTCCTAAGTTATTATATTTTCCCCACCATGTATCATGCGAGAGAATTTTGGGAGCATATGTGAAATATTCGCTTTCGGCCTAGATTGTTTACACTAAAAATCGGACTCATACTGGATATATGGGAAATTCCTGAATTCAGCAGAGCATTTTCTGACTTTAAAAGAATTCCTAAGTTATTATATTTTCCCCACCATTCCCCACCATGTATCATGCGAGAGAATTTTGGGAGCATATGTGAAATATTCGCTTTCGGCCTGGATTGTTTACACTAAAAATCGGACTCATACTGGATATATGGGAAATTCCTGAATTCAGCAGAACATTTTCTGACTTTAAAAGAATTCCTAAGTTATTATATTTTCCCCACCATTCCCCACCATGTATCATGCGAGAGAATTTTGGGAGCATATGTGAAATATTCGCTTTCGGCCTAGATTGTTTACACTAAAAATCGGACTCATACTGGATATATGGGAAATTCCTGAATTCAGCAGAGCATTTTCTGACTTTAAAAGAATTCCTAAGTTATTATATTTTCCCCACCATTCCCCACCATGTATCATGCGAGAGAATTTTGGGAGCATATGTGAAATATTCGCTTTCGGCCTGGATTGTTTACACTAAAAATCGGACTCATACTGGATATATGGGAAATTCCTGAATTCAGCAGAGCATTTTCTGACTTTAAAAAGAATTCCTAAGTTATTATATTTTCCCCACCATTCCCCACCATGTATCATGCGAGAGAATTTTGGGAGCATATGTGAAATATTCGCTTTCGGCCTGGATTGTTTACACTAAAAATCGGACTCATACTGGATATATGGGAAATTCCTGAATTCAGCAGAGCATTTTCTGACTTTAAAAAGAATTCCTAAGTTATTATATTTTCCCCACCATTCCCCACCATGTATCATGCGAGAGAATTTTGGGAGCATATGTGAAATATTCGCTTTCGGCCTGGATTGTTTACACTAAAAATCGGACTCATACTGGATATATGGGAAATTCCTGAATTCAGCAGAGCATTTTCTGACTTTAAAAGAATTCCTAAGTTATTATATTTTCCCCACCATTCCCCACCATGTATCATGCGAGAGAATTTTGGGAGCATATGTGAAATATTCGCTTTCGGCCTGGATTGTTTACACTAAAAATCGGACTCATACTGGATATATGGGAAATTCCTGAATTCAGCAGAACATTTTCTGACTTTAAAAGAATTCCTAAGTTATTATATTTTCCCCACCATGTATCATGCGAGAGAATTTTGGGAGCATATGTGAAATATTCGCTTTCGGCCTGGATTGTTTACACTAAAAATCGGACTCATACTGGATATATGGGAAATTCCTGAATTCAGCAGAGCATTTTCTGACTTTAAAAGAATTCCTAAGTTATTATATTTTCCCCACCATTCCCCACCATGTATCATGCGAGAGAATTTTGGGAGCATATGTGAAATATTCGCTTTCGGCCTGGATTGTTTACACTAAAAATCGGACTCATACTGGATATATGGGAAATTCCTGAATTCAGCAGAGCATTTTCTGACTTTAAAAAATTCCTAAGTTATTATATTTTCCCCACCATTCCCCACCATGTATCATGCGAGAGAATTTTGGGAGCATATGTGAAATATTCGCTTTCGGCCTAGATTGTTTACACTAAAAATCGGACTCATACTGGATATATGGGAAATTCCTGAATTCAGCAGAGCATTTTCTGACTTTAAAAGAATTCCTAAGTTATTATATTTTCCCCACCATTCCCCACCATGTATCATGCGAGAGAATTTTGGGAGCATATGTGAAATATTCGCTTTCGGCCTGGATTGTTTACACTAAAAATCGGACTCATACTGGATATATGGGAAATTCCTGAATTCAGCAGAGCATTTTCTGACTTTAAAAGAATTCCTAAGTTATTATATTTTCCCCACCATGTATCATGCGAGAGAATTTTGGGAGCATATGTGAAATATTCGCTTTCGGCCTAGATTGTTTACACTAAAAATCGGACTCATACTGGATATATGGGAAATTCCTGAATTCAGCAGAGCATTTTCTGACTTTAAAAGAATTCCTAAGTTATTATATTTTCAACACCATGTATCATGCGAGAGAATTTTGGGAGCATATGTGAAATATTCGCTTTCGGCCTGGATTGTTTACACTAAAAATCGGACTCATACTGGATATATGGGAAATTCCTGAATTCAGCAGAGCATTTTCTGACTTTAAAAGAATTCCTAAGTTATTATATTTTCCCCACCATGTATCATGCGAGAGAATTTTGGGAGCATATGTGAAATATTCGCTTTCGGCCTAGATTGTTTACACTAAAAATCGGACTCATACTGGATATATGGGAAATTCCTGAATTCAGCAGAGCATTTTCTGACTTTAAAAGAATTCCTAAGTTATTATATTTTCCCCACCATTCCCCACCATGTATCATGCGAGAGAATTTTGGGAGCATATGTGAAATATTCGCTTTCGGCCTAGATTGTTTACACTAAAAATCGGACTCATACTGGATATATGGGAAATTCCTGAATTCAGCAGAGCATTTTCTGACTTTAAAAGAATTCCTAAGTTATTATATTTTCCCCACCATGTATCATGCGAGAGAATTTTGGGAGCATATGTGAAATATTCGCTTTCGGCCTGGATTGTTTACACTAAAAATCGGACTCATACTGGATATATGGGAAATTCCTGAATTCAGCAGAACATTTTCTGACTTTAAAAGAATTCCTAAGTTATTATATTTTCCCCACCATGTATCATGCGAGAGAATTTTGGGAGCATATGTGAAATATTCGCTTTCGGCCTAGATTGTTTACACTAAAAATCGGACTCATACTGGATATATGGGAAATTCCTGAATTCAGCAGAGCATTTTCTGACTTTAAAAGAATTCCTAAGTTATTATATTTTCCCCACCATTCCCCACCATGTATCATGCGAGAGAATTTTGGGAGCATATGTGAAATATTCGCTTTCGGCCTGGATTGTTTACACTAAAAATCGGACTCATACTGGATATATGGGAAATTCCTGAATTCAGCAGAGCATTTTCTGACTTTAAAAGAATTCCTAAGTTATTATATTTTCCCCACCATTCCCCACCATGTATCATGCGAGAGAATTTTGGGAGCATATGTGAAATATTCGCTTTCGGCCTAGATTGTTTACACTAAAAATCGGACTCATACTGGATATATGGGAAATTCCTGAATTCAGCAGAGCATTTTCTGACTTTAAAAGAATTCCTAAGTTATTATATTTTCCCCACCATTCCCCACCATGTATCATGCGAGAGAATTTTGGGAGCATATGTGAAATATTCGCTTTCGGCCTGGATTGTTTACACTAAAAATCGGACTCATACTGGATATATGGGAAATTCCTGAATTCAGCAGAGCATTTTCTGACTTTAAAAAGAATTCCTAAGTTATTATATTTTCCCCACCATTCAGGACGTCATGCTATCTTGAACATTCAATGCTCTCATTCAAACAGTCGAAAGTTCTTTACCACATTTGTCTTTAACTTATTTCATCGCAGAACATCTTTCTGAGGCTTATCACTATGTTGCCGGGAGAACTTGAATTATAAGAATGTTCAACCAAAACTTAAAGTTGGTGTTCCACTTTTTCATTATCTTTTACTTTTAAAACTTATATCCTAACTGCTTTTATATTACTGCTTAAATGACTTGAAAATCAATGCTAATTTTCTAATTGCTTAAAATATTTATACCGAGATGAATATTCTATTCTTTTGCTCCATTTTAAAGTCGAGTTTAAGTATAATGGACCACAGAAGTATTTGCCCACCTCATGATTTTTACTATTTTCATAAAGTTTAGGACGAGCAGCTAAAATTGCAATTTAAAATTTTACTGCATGAAAGCTATACTAATCCATTTTAGCCTCCCATCAAAGCAATAGGATAATTAAAAGAGTTTTGTAGACAAATTAAAAAATGTCAGGTAAAATAAGACACAAAAGTATTCGTCCACGTTCCGTGAAAAAAAATGTTAAAAAACCCAGCGAAAATTAGTGCCTATAAGATTTTGTTTGCACTTAGTTTGTTTTTAAGTTTAAATATCCTTTTCTTCATCAAGTATTTGGTCAAACTGGAATCACAATTTTATTTTATTTTGCTTGAAGATATATTTTCAATAGATTTCACCTATTTTATTTCTTATAAAATGTAATATTTCTTCACATTTCTTCATAAATGAAATGATAGGATAAAAATCTTTAATACTGGGTGATTCATAAGTAAGCATACAGTTTCCAGATGCTGTAAAACAGAAGCAGATTAAGACACGGTCCCCAAAACTAACTGCTAGCTAGGTATACTCATAAAGTTTGTGTCCCCCTCCAGAGCGAAGTGACATAGACGATAGTGAGCGTGTCACATGACTAGTCAGTTGAAATGGCTGCGTCTGAAGTGGAGAAGGCGTTTTGTGTTCTTGAATTGAGCAAAACTGAATCTGTCACTGTTGTGCAACGGCCTTTTCGATCAAAATTTGGAAAAAAACCTCCAACCAGAAAATTAATTTAGGATTGGTTTAAAAGATTTGAAACTACCGGCTGCTTGTGCAAAGTTCCAAAGCCAGGGCGACAGAGTGCATCGGAAGATGTCGTCAAAAACTTTATTCATCCAATTGGATAATAAAGTCGAAAAACTTTATTCTCCAATTGAATGGTGCACCACCCCACTGGTCAGATGACATGCGAAATTACCTCTATTAACATCTTCTTCACCGGTGGATTGGACGAAACGCCGACTACAGCATGCAACTAACCCAATGGCCACCCAGATGCCCTGATTTAACAACATGTGACTTTTTTCTTTGGGGCTACATAAGGGATAACGTATTTAACCCTCCTCTTCCTGTTGATCTATCGGAGTTGAAACATCATATCGCAACCACTATCACTGCACTTGCTTCAGATAACCTAACACGCGTCTGGGTAGAAATGGGTTACCGGTTCGATGTGTGTAGTGTGACTAAAGGTGTACACATAAAACATCTGTGACTGTCTCTAAAAAAAACTTCACCTACACTTTTGTTACAGGTAACATAAGATATCTTACATTGTCACTGTTATATAGTGCGTTGAAATTGTATACTTACTTATGAATGTACCCTGTACAGTAAATTTAAAGACCTTTCGTAAATACCTATGTAAGTGGCTAAACGCCCCATTATCCATTTGTATTCATGTAACAGAGGAATTAGTGCTTGAAATAATACGCACAAGTGTATGTGTACAAAATCTTTTGAATGGAACTCATTATTTGTTATATTGAATCGATACCGTACTAGAAGAGTCGAAGAAAAACATAGGGGAACGGTGGGTAAGAGTACTCGGGCGGCTAAGAATACGTAGGGAAATTTCACCTCGGCAACACTGCAGAGAATCGCCATTGTGACGTTTTAGTTCTGCTACTACTGTGCTAGATTACAACTTATCACCATCGATTTTCTACACTTCGTTTTCAATTCACAAGGTAAAATTCAGTTTTCTTACTTTTCTATGTAATTTTTCGATCATAGAACACAAGTATTTGTCATTAGATGGAGTGAAGTAATTTTATAAACTTATTTCAGACTAAAGCATATGTCATAAGCTCAAGTTGGTGTAGCTAGAGTTTATCTTTCTGTGACATGATGCCATTTAGCAGCGGTTTAGTCAAGCGCAAACGAGGAGGATAAGAGTTCGCAACAGATTTAACATAGGCCTGCAGAAAATTCTACTTGCAGTGGAATTAATGTTAGCATTCATTCAATTTTACCGCTTCCAAAGCAAAAGAAAAACAAAAACGTGAACCAGAAGAAAAAGACCTGCGCTTAAGTCTGAATTCATGACATCTTCGCCTATTAAAGCCCCTTTTGGAAGATAAAGAAAAAAAAGCAAAAGGCAAAAATTCTTAACAAATCAGAAAAGGGAAGTGAGAGGGTAAATATAAAACGAACAAAAAAGAAACAAAACGTAAAAAAAAGGATTGACATTTTCTTATGACGACCAACAAACATCAACGAACTCTGCCCATCCTATCTTTTCTGCTGAAGATGATGATACTTTAGTTATTTGCCCAGGATGTGATAATTCTTATAACGAAGACTGAATTCAATGTGGATTGTGCAAAGATTGGTGGCACGAGGATTGCAGTGCATACGAAGGCAACGGGCCTTTTGTATGCGACTATTATTAAGTATATACTAATATTGGCCACCCTACCTGCGTACTCTTACCCTCCATGTTGGGCAAGAGTACGCAATTTTAATTTTTTATTTTATGTTTTGGATTTATTGATTTACAGTTGAATAAAGTACACTGTGTAAAATTTTGAAGCCTATATCTTAATTACTTTACTTTTTATAAATAAAAAACCACTAGGTGCATACATTTACCTTCATTTCCCCTATACTACTAAATATGAATTTTTTAAACATTTCAGGAATAGTCTAAGTCAATTGAGAATCGAATTGATACCATTACTTAGTACTAGGTGAACAAAAATACAGGGTGTTTCAGTGAACCGTTTCAGAACTTCTAAGAGGGGTAGGGTACATCCTGACGAACCAAAATCATATACCAATGGGCAGTCAGAAATGCTTTCCTGACGCGGTAGATGGCGTTGTGCGAAAATCCCGAGCTTTCGTGTAGGGAATCTTCATTTCGCACAAGAACGCCAAGTTAGTAGGATGGATGATTACATGATCGCAGAGTTAGCCGATATGCATTTCGCGTACGGGGCTGCAAATTGTAGTGGGCCAGCCGCACAGCTTTTGTACGCGGAACGATATCCGACGAGGCGTATCCCCAGTCATAATTTCTTTGCAAGACTGCACCAGAGGTTAGCTGAGACAGGTTCATTAGAAAGAGCTGACAGGGACAGGGTAAGAACAGCACGGACTGCAGACGTCGAACAGAATGTGCTGCAGCACGTACAGGGGAATCCAAGAACGAGTACACGAAGTGTAGCAAACGCAATCGGGGTTTCCCATTGCAGCGTCTGGAGGATTCTCCGAGAAGAAGACATGCATCCGTTTCACGTGCAGCGTGTCCAGACACAGCAACCGGAGGATTATGCACCTCGTATTGCTTTCGCACAGTGGTACCTTGGAAAATGTGCTACAAATCCCCTTTTTCCTGCTGAAGTGTTGTTTTCCGATGAGACATCCTTCACAAGGGAAGGAATTTTCAACACGCATAACGACCATATCTGGGCGGTCGAGAACCCGCCTGCAATACGACGTCGTGCAGCACAGATTCGATTTTCGGTCAATGTATGGGCCGGTATTATGGGAGATCACCTCATCGGACCTTACCTGTTACCGTCTCGTCTAACCGGACCTAACTACTTGCTCTTTCTGCAGCAAGTATTGCCACAAATTTTGAGAGATGAACAGATTTCTGCATCGACGCAACAGACAATGTGGTTCCAACACGATGGAGCCCCTGCCCATTATAGCGGAGATGTTCGTAACTACCTGGATGTCACATTTGGTCAGCAGTGGATCGGACGTGGTGGTCCCGTGCGTTGGCCTGCTCGGTCACCCGACCTATCATATCTTGATTTTTATTTCTGGGGTCATCTGAAATCGCTAGTTTATGACACCCCTGTTGACAATGTTGAGGAGCTGGTTGCAAGAATTGCAGTAGCTGCCGGAGAAATTCGAGATATGCCTGGAGTATTCCAGAATGTTCGGATGTCCATGCGTCGGAGATATGAGGCGTGCATTGTAGCCCGTGGAAGAAACTTCGAACACTTACTTTAATCCATGTACCTTTTGCTTCTTTTCATGTATTATTAAAACGATTTCTCACTTACGGTCTCTTTTCTTTACGGTTCTTCTGTGTACAACACCGCTTCAGGAAAGCATTTCCGACCCCACATTGCTATATGATTTAGAGTTGTCAGGATGTACCCTACCTCTCTTAGAAGTTCTGAAACGGTTCACTGAAACACCCTGTATATGTGTACTGCTGTACTATATGTGCACATATGTTAATTTTGTAATAAATACTTTAGAAAAAGTCGTAAAGTGAATTAAGGAAAAGTAATAAAACGCAAAAAAGAATATTTTACTGTTAGTGAATTTTGTAATGTAAGAGATAAAATAAAAATTACATACACACACACATTCACACATTCATATTTTTGTTGTCTGAAAATATTGTTCAATTAAAATAATGATATGTTAGAAGCAACCAATGTTTTGAAAACAATTGAGAAGAACTTAGTGACACAAATTTCGGAAACTTTTCCCAATTAATTTAAATTATTTGAAATCCCTCATCACATATTTTAATTAACTGACGGTTGTATATCGTCACTGTTATAAATTGTGTTTTAGACGAAATAAGAAAAAATAAAAACGTAAAGCAGATTTCTGAACTTCTTGATTAGGATTGAATTTCTGAACGTTGTGTTATGCAGATATTATTGAGTAATCAGTTGTGATTGTATAACTTTTTTTGCAATCTAAATCTTTAAGATGTTTTTATAATTGCTCATTAAAATTATAATTAAACAAACTACCGACACCAAAATTTAGCGTGACAAGAAACCTCTGACTCCTCATTATTTTCAGTCATTTTGTTACTTAATTTAAATAATATTGCGATGAATTTGTTCTTACTTTACTACTACAATCGCACATATTCAAGGTTAACTTTTCATGTACGGTTTCGTTTGTAATGGGTTTAGGAAGGGCAGATCCTGCTCTACAAACCTTTTGAAGTTCTACGAAAAAATTACTGAGGAGCTGGATAATAAGAGCAGTGTGGATATCATGTACATAGATTTTCAAAAGGCTTTTGATAAAGTACCTCATGAGGCATTACTGTTTAAATTGGAAAGGCTGGGGATTCAGGGATAAACATTAATATGGATAAAGAATTGGTTATTGGGTAGAAAGCAGAGAGTGCAGGTAAAAGGAAATTATTCACAGTGGACAGAAGTTATAAGTGGGGTGCCTCAGGGATCAGTTTTGGGACCAATTTTATTTATAATTTTCATAGATGATATAGGTCAGGGGATCAAGAATAGAATCAGTATATTTGCAGATGACTTAAAAATATGGGGGACAGTGGATACCAAGTTACAGATAGAAAATTTACAAGGGGATTTTGATAAGATATCCGAATGGACTGTAGAATGGGGTATGTCATTTAATGTAGGGAAATGTCAAGTTCTGCATATGGGTTACAAGAACAATGGAGCCGAGTACTGTCTGCAGGGAGTAAAGGTAAAGGAGGGATAAACAGTCAAGGATCTTGGGGTGATAATTCACAGGGATTTTAAAATGGATCACCAATGTTCAGCTGCGGGTAAAAAGGCTAATAGGTTATTGGGGTATATTAAAAAGACTGTAACTTCAAGGGATAAGAATATAATCTTGCCGTTATATAAGGGTTTAGTAAGACCACATCTAGAATATGCTGTACAATTCTGGGCTCCATATATGAGAAAGGACATAGAATCAATTGAAAAGGTTCAGCACAGAGCTACAAAAATAATAAAGGGGCTAGCAAATTTCGACTATAATGAACGTTTAAGTAAGCTAAACATGTATACACTGGAAAGAAGAAGAAGGAGGGGGGATTTGATTCAGCTTTTCAAGTTTGTAAAACAAGGGGACACAGAGGGCTTAAATTTCAATAGGGATAACAGAACAAGGGGCCATGGGTATAAATTGAATAAGACACATTTTAATCGGGATTTAAGGAAAAACTACTACTTTAATAGGGTAATAGACAGTTGGAACGCGTTGCCAGAAAATATAGTTAATTCAAAGGGAGTGTACGAATTTAAGATACAATTGGATAGTCAGTGGGAATTGGGGAATTCATAAACAAAGGACCAGCCTTGTTGGGCTCGAGCCTGTAGCTGGTCGTCAATATTTGTATTTGTATTGTATTTGTAATACCAGGTCTGCTTCCTGTTTTTATCCTAAATTTGGATTAAATCTTTACTTGTGATCATGATAATCTAATTTCGCCTAGTGTAATTAAAAACCTTTCCGAATTAAAAGGAAATTAAAACAAATACTTACCGCACCATCTCTTCCTTGTTGACATGGACGTGATTTGATCACGCGGCCTCCTGATAACCCTTTGCAGCATTAGAAAAATTAATAATGCAAAAATTCCCAAAATCTAGCCAGATTTACATCAACCCTGTTATGAAACCTAAAGCATATGCCAACATTCAACGACACTAGTAATACTGTTGATGTATTTCCTAAAAAGTCATCGTTGGGTTTTTATCGCCATCTATCTATCTTCTCCTTGGGACCTTGCTGAATACATTTCAAAGCGGTCCTTTGAAAAATAGTTCAAAGGAGGATCGATTATACGTCACCTGCTACATTTTTCAAACGGGGAATTTAGAATTGTTCATTTTAGAATGATGAGCCTTTCGAGAAAGGAATGAGAAATTACAGCATTCAGAGCAACGACGACCAAGTAATAAGGGATAGTCATCTACACAGCTATCCTAGACTTTGATATCACCAATCGATAGAGCCATTCGAGATAATATGCAATTTTTCTTGAAGAAGAGTATATCAAATTGAAATCTTCTAAAGTTTTGCGTTTGCGTTTTCAAGCTTTATTTGCTTCTATAGTATACGTGGGTCGATCAAAAAGTAGTCTGTTTTAACCTTACAAGTGGTTTCGAAGAGATATCTGGTCTATCAAGATCTGACCAATTTTGTAATGTCGAGGTATCTCGAATCAAGATATTTACGATTTTTTATGCTGATGAGATCAAGATCTGGTCAGGCTTCTGCTAATGACGAGATATCTCGTCGATGCCGCAACCAGGAGGCTTAAATGGAAAGGAGGGAAATTTTACCCTAGATATATTATTCTTTTTACTAAAATACAAATAATCTCTCTCGACCTGAATGTACCAGATGCAATTTAGTATTCACATTTAAATGCTCATGAATTATTGAGTGCATTCTTCTTTTATTTTTGGCTTTGCAGGAGGATTTTTAACAAAACGCCACAGTTTAGTCCCACATTCCAAATGTGAGAAGTTTTTTTTTCTAATGGCGGGCACATATGTGAATAGGTAGGTCCGATATAATTTATTAAATACTAATAGGCTTTCCTTATAGTGCTTTAAAATGTCTAAGGAGAGTATTCACATTTGTATCTTCGATGTGGAATTGCATTGGTGGGAGGGGGATATTACTAAGGATTTAGGTAATATTGATTAAGATGGTTAATCATTTCTCTAGAATGATTATTAAATTTAAGTACCAAAAAAGCTTTATAGCATTTGTAATATGGCACTGTGTTAATCCGAAAGCAAAACATTGAGAATCTTGATAACAAAGTTGTTATTAGTTTGAAGTTATTTGAATATAACAAGGGTTACGCAATCTCGTCCACCGGCCATCATGCTGTTCGGTGATACACGTGTCAAGGACATCATTAGTGTTTGAAATGAGCTCGGTTAAATTTCAACATCCAATCTATTTGTCAATAGCCTAGCTTACCTCTAATACACGCATGCCTTTATACGGCTTCCTATTGACAATCAAACTGACGAATAACGAGAGGACGTAATATGCTGTTGATCGAAATGGCCTTTTAAGATTTCATGTTGAAATAACGTTGCTTCAAAGCTTCTGTGTAGACATGGATCAATGAGATCAATTCCAGTGTATGTATGTATTTTCATTAACGTCACAATGGAGAAACACAACTGTCTATTGTCGATGGTCCGAAGGTAAATGTTCGAGGACAACATCGCCTAATTTTGAACCATGGTCATATGACGAGGTCACACCTGAGCTGTCAACCCACTATCCAAACTTCCACACCACGCCAACGTGAGGAGATTTGAGGCCATGTCAGATTTGACTTGCGCCACAGCCCTCTTGGTACACGACGATCGTTGATTGGATTTGAACTCGCAACCTTCCTGGTGCAAACCCGTTAATTTTCCAATCGGGCTACCGCTGCCCGATACGTGAATGAAAACAGCTAGTATACGATTTATAAAATATGATTCTCAATAATAAATTTTAGCGGTATGGTTTCCTATCGTGTTACATTCCAAGCCGACCAACCGGTATAGTGGTTAAGGTGTTAGCCTCTGGATCGGAAGTTTCCTGGTTCGAATCCGGGTCCGGGCATGGATGTTTGTAAACGTATGGTGTAGAGGCGGCTGGTGCACCTTAAATCTGTCGTGGCCGAAAGTCCTCACGTTGGGTTGGCGTGGAAGTTTTGAGAGTGGGGTGCCAGCTCAGATGTTGCTTCGTCATCTGACCGTGGTTCAAAATTACGAAGTGTTGTCCTCGGATCTTTCCCTTAAGGGACTAATCCCGGACCGTCGTCAATAGCCCGTTGTGTTGCTCTAGTACGACGTTAACTAAAAAAATTACCAATTACCAATTCCAAGCCGACCAACTGGTATAGTGGTTAAGGTGTTAGCCTCTGGATCGGAAGGTTCCTGGTTCGAATCCGGGTCCGGGCATGGATGTTTGTAAACGTATGGTGTAGAGGCGGCTGGTGCACCTTAAATCTGTCGTGGCCGAAAGTCCTCACGTTGGGTTGGCGTGGAAGTTTGGAGAGTGGGGTGCCAGCTCAGGTGTTGCTTCGTCATCTGACCGTGGTTCAAAATTACGAGGTGTTGTCCTCGAATCTTTCCCTTAAGGGACTGATTCCGGACCGTCGTCAATAGCCCGTTGTGTTGCTCTAGTACGACGTTAACTAAAATTACCATTACCGTGTTACATTCCTGGTTCGAATCCGGGTCAGTGCATGAATGTTTGTAAGATCCAGTAATCCAGAGAATTCTTGTGTGAGCATTCAGACATACAAATCCTCAAATAGAAAATGAAATGTAATGATGCTAACTTCGGCATCATCAAAGATTACAACAAGGAAAGGTGTGACACCAACTTGAGGTCATTGCACGGTTGATTGCTTGGATTTTGTAGCGCAATGACCATATTTAACCAAGCTGTGCCAAACTTCAAATAAATGGACATACACACAAGGAAAGCCTTACTGACACTGAAGATCGAAATACATCTATGGAAGAATCGAACCTATGCCGTCTACGGTTGTTATTGAGCTAAAGGGGTAAATTTATTTTAGTAGAAGTATTTATCAGATATAAAGAGATTATCTATCACACAGATAACAGATAATTTACCAAACCTATTCAGTGGCAGCTTTTTATGTTCTTGTGTTTCTTCAAAGGCTCACAGAATCATATGTGTAATATACTCTTGTTTCAGATATTACTATAAGACACTTAAATCGCTTCGAAACTATAACCCGCACTAGAAACAAACCATAGATGCTTCTGACATCCACAACTGTTCCGTTTATCAAACTTTTCTCCCGATTGTAATGGTTTATATTCCAGTGCAATGGCTTATATTCTATTCCAATGGTTTATCCCATCAGACTTTCAAATCACTCGGAGAAAAAGCCATCTGATTTGTTTATTTCAGAAACCCAAACGAAACAAAGAGGTTTTGTCTTTTTATCTCACTGGTTATTTTATTCTTTTTCGTTGCCTCTAACACTAAAGTGTGTTGCCAATGCGCAGACTTAAAAGTCAGAGATCGCAGTGCAGTTTTTGTTCACAATTTCTTCCCTATTCCTTGCCGACCTTAAACGATATGGGCACGCGATTTTATTTTGGTTTCGTTTGCGGCTTATTTTGCTCCAGAAAATATGCATTAAACAGCCATAAATATTAAAATGTGCGGGCCGTATTTCCTCGGAAGTATGAGGTTTCGTTTTATTTTAGAAGCGAATAATTTCTGCAACTGTCATTGCGGCAAGGAATTACATTTCCAACTCAATCCTTTTCGTTTTTGTACATCTCTTTTCGCACTAAGCTGAAGTGAAGAACTAAGAGCTAGACAAAGCATTTATTCCTTGTACATATTCCATGTACTTGTTCTATGTACTTGTCTGTGTGTGTACATAAGCATTTATTCCTTGAAATTACTTAAAATCATTGGAAAACTAACTATTGAATCCTATTTGTAACGTACATTATCCATTTTTACCATGAATTTAGAATCATTGGATCGCAACTAGCAACAATTAACAACGGTTTGTTATCTTGAGAAAGATTTAGTTAATCAAGGTATGTAATCAAGTTGAGGAATTACATTTAACTCAATCCTCTTTGGTTTGGTACGTTTCTTTTCCATCGCACATAGACAATAAAGGTCATTGTTTAACTCGTTTTAAAACCGCTCTTTTCCCAGGTAATTGGTAATTTAAATTAGTAATTTTTAATTGAC
This sequence comes from Metellina segmentata, assembly GCA_947359465.1. Classification (NCBI taxonomy): domain Eukaryota; kingdom Metazoa; phylum Arthropoda; class Arachnida; order Araneae; family Tetragnathidae; genus Metellina; species Metellina segmentata. The sequence continues at coordinate 8,536,288 of OX375875.1, forward strand.
GTCATGCTAGAGGAACAAAATGGCTATTGACGAGGGCCTGGGATCAATTCCCTAAGGGAAAGATCCTAGGTAATTTTAATTACTCGGATCTTTAGCTCGTTGAGTACTAGAGCAACTCAACGGGCTATTGACGACGGTCCGGGATCAATTCCCTACGGGAAAGATCCGAAGACAACAGCACATAAATTTGAACCACACTTATTCCAGACAGTGATTCTAAATTCCGTTGCCAAACTTTAAACGGGGTAGGGTACATCAAAGCACATATTAAAAAAAATCCAAACATGTATGTCCTAAACAATTTAGCCGACCAACCGGTATAGTGGTTAAGGTGTTAGCTTCTAGATCGGAAGATTCCTGGTTCGAATCCGGGTTCGGGCATGGATGTTTGCAAGCGTATGGTGTAGAGGCGGCTGGTGCACCTTAAATCTGTCGTGGCCGAAAGTCCTCACGTTGGGTTGGCGTGGAAGTTTGGAGAGTGGGGTGCCAGCTCAGGTGTTGCTTCGTCATCTGACCGTGGTTCAAAATTATGAGGTGTTGTCCTCGGATCTTTCCCTTAAGGACTGATCCCGGACCGTCGTCAATAGCCCGTTGTGTTGCTCTAGTACGACGTTAACTAAAAATTACCATTACCTAAACAATTTAACCGGTATAGTGGTTAAGGTGTTAGCCTCTAGATCGGAAGGTTCCTGGTTCGAATCCGGGTCCGGGCATGGATGTTTGTAAACGTATGGTGTAGAGGCGGCTGGTGCACCTTAAATCTGTCGTGGCCGAAAGTCCTCACGTTGGGTTGGCGTGGAAGTTTGGAGAGTGGGGTGCCAGCTCAGGTGTTGCTTCGTCATCTGACCGTGGTTCAAAATTACGAGGTGTTGTCCTCGGATCTTTCCCTTAAGGGACTGATCCCGGACCGTCGTCAATAGCCCGTTGTGTTGCTCTAGTACGACGTTAACTAAAAATTACCAATTTACTTACCTAAACAATTTCACGTTAGTGTCTAGGGGCGTTGTTTAACACGTTTTATAATCGTCCCTTTCTTAAACTTCGTCATTCGAAACGCGGATTTCGCACTTGATAGCTGATAGGTATTTTAATTAACATCGCACTGGAGCAATACAACGGGATATTAGCGACGGTTCGGGATCAAACCCGAAAGGAAATTTCCGAGGACAACACTATAACACATTGTTTGCGTTTAATCTGCCCTTCAATTTACAAATATACTGTTCAAAAACCTGTGACTTCGATGTCAATATGCCCGACTGTACCAAACTTCAAGTTCTCGAATATAAACACAAACGTACGCAAAAACACAAGCCCGCATAAATGAAAATATATGTAAATACTAATACACCAACCCATCTTCAAGAGTACTTACTAACAAGCATAACGCCATAAATACAAATGTAAACAGAAAGCGGATGTACAAACAGAAGAACGCAACAAGAACACTTGAACATACAGATAACATAAACACCCAGACATAACAAGTTAGTCGTGTATGAGAGGTTTGGTGCACGTTAAATCTGTCGTGGACTCAAATATGCACAAGTTGGTGTGATGTGGAGGTTGGGAGAGTGGCTAGCTCAGGTGTGGACTTCATCATGTGAGTGTGGCTAAAAACTACGAGATGTTGTCATCAGAAATTTTCCATCGAGCTTCATCCCTGTATTTGGTATTTTTTAATTAAAGTCGCACTATAAGCAGCAATACAATGAACTATTGGTGACTGTCTAGAATAAACACCGAAGGGAGATATCCGAGGACATCACTTACTTTTGAAACACGGTTATATGACGAGGATGGACCCCGGAACGTCTCCTATACCAGGTTGTGTTATCGAACTGGAATAAAACGCTCTAACATAAATTGAAGTCGACAATAACAGAGTATTTAATTTCATCTGTTGTGTTTCATTTATATATGATTAATTAAAATAACTCGTTTTATTGCAATATTAAAAAATAAACTGTTACAATAAGTAACTAATAAGCTTATGTAATATTCTGTGAATTGAAGAAAGTCAAAAATTACTCTACTATATCGCACCCCGGCAAGAAAAGTGACACAACTCAAAAAATAAAAACTTTGATGTTATGTCAGTAAAAAAAATGAGGTGCCCCAGCGTGTTACATTACTATTCTATAGTATATAATTAAATTTAAAGACACACATAGATACTTGCCTAAAATTTAAAAAAAGCTTATACTATTTCAATATAAGATTTATAGCATCTCTTAAGTTGATGTTTCTCAAATTCTGCAATTTTGAGTTGTGTCACTTTTCTTGCCAGGGTGCGATATTTTGATTGGTAAATTTTTAATTAACGTCTTACTAGATAAACTCTGCGGGCTATTGATGACGGTTCGGGATCAATCCCTTAAGGGAAAGATGGGAGGACAACAACACGTCATTTTGAACCACGGTCAGATGATGAAGCAACACCTGAGCTGGCACCCCACTCTCCAAACTTATACTGTATCTTGAATCAAATGTCTTAAATGGAATTATGATGCTGATGGACATTTTCTACGTAATAGAATACCATTTTACAATTAGATATTCTATTTTAGATTTTTAAGCACTATTTTTAATCTTACTTTTGCGTTTTCATTTTTGGCCTCGATCTTATTATATTTCCTGTTACTCTGTCGTATTTTTTACTGAGTACTTACTCTTTATTTTTGTATTCTACTAGTATAGCTATTTTTTCTCAACATCCTCCCATATTTTCCTATTTTTATATATCCTTTTCGCGATGCAGTGTAGTGTTTTTCATGTATTTTAGTGTTGGGTTTCTTTTGGATATGTTATCTCAAGTAACATTTTGCTCTTTCTAAGAAAGATGAATCGACGATGAAAACAAGCGCTTTTTCATGTTTTTCTATTAAAAAGTACCAAAAGGGGGACTTTGGAAAACAGTAATGTTCAGATTTTACTGTAGGAAACTAACTATATTTTAGGCTTTTGCGATTGTTCTGAATTTGGAGTACCATTGACAGGCCTAGGTAGGTAGTGTGACGTTATATGCCCAGCCAAACATAGAATATTTTTAGAATAAAAATAATTTTATTATCTTTTGGATAGATAAAATATGTACACTTTTTACATGAAGGAATGCAGTTTTAAAACTGAGGAGAGTGAAAAATCACCACTCGTTTTCTTGCACAGAGATCAATCACAGATCATACGATAGAGGCACACCGTACGCTCTCTCCAGAAGTTCAGAAAATCTCTTGCAGTCCCCTTCTTATAGCCGACCCTACAGCTGGGGACAAATTCCTTCTCGTTAGGGTACGGATCAAAGGAACCGACTGGCTCGTTTGTAGGTCATTCCAAAAATGTCCGGACTCGCCGACACTTTCCGTTCCCATGAGAAACTCCCTACGGCGGTGTGGATAGCGTAGAATGGGAGAGATGGTCCACAAAGAAGCGGCCTGCTTCAATGGAATCCTTTCCCACGGGTTTCCCTCGACACTAACCCTTAAAGGGTGTGGATCTCACCACAGTAGGTATTTTTAACAACGGGCTATTCGTAACTTGATAGGTAATTTAATTGGTAATTTTTAATTAGCGTCGTACTAGAGCAACACAACGGGCTATTGACGACGGCCCTGTATCAATCCCCAAGAAAAAGATTCGATGACAACACCACGTAATTTTGAACCACGGTTTTTTGACGAGGCAACATCTGAGCTGGCACCCCATTCTCCAAACGTCAACACCACGCCAACGTGAGGACAGTCCCCTTTGTACATGGTTTTGACTGGATTCGATCTCGCAACCCTCCGGTTGCTAATCCGTTGCTCTTCCAACTCGGCTACCGCAGCCCGGAAGATCCAAGGACAATGCCTCGTAATTTTAATGCATGGTCAGATGACTAGGACAACACCTTAGCCCTTCACCCTACTCTTCAAACATCCACACCACGCCAACATAAGGACATTTGAGGGCACGATATATTTAACGTGCACCAGCCCCCATACAAAACATTCGATACTTGGATCGAGTCCTCCGGTTGCTAATCCGCCACTTCTCCTACGAGTCTACCATGGCCCGTGAGAGCATTTAGAGAGCAGATAGGTAGGTATTTTAGTGAACTTCACACTGGAACAATACAACGGGCTATTGACATCGGTCCGAGATCAATCCCGAAAGGAAAGAACCTATGACAACACCACGTAATTTTGAATCATGGTTAGATGACTAGGTAACCACCTGATCTTTAGAAGACATAAAATATTTAGACCATCTGGTTTGTTTATTTACAGTTTCTGGTGTGTTTATTTACACTGTTTCTGATGTTTTTCGTTACATTTGATGATGTTACATTTTTCTTCGTCATCTGACCGTGGTTCAAAATGACGAGGTATTATCCTCAGATCTTTCTCTTAAGGGATTGATCCCGGACTGTCGTCAACAGCCCGTTGTGTTGCTCTAGTACGACGTTAACTAATAATTACCAATTACCCCTGATGTGTTTATTTACACTGTTTCTGGTGTGTTTATTTACACTGTTTCTGATGTGTTTATTTACACTGTTTCTGGTGTGTTTATTTACACTACTTCTGATGTGTTTATTTACACTGTTTCTGCTGTTTTTATTTCTTCGTCATCTGACCGTGGTTCAAAATGACGAGGTATTATCCTCAGATCTTTCCCTTAAGGGATTAATCCCGAACTGTCGTCAACAGCCCGTTGTGTTGCTCTAGTACGACGTTAACTAATAATTACCAATTACCCCTGATGTGTTTATTTACACTGTTTCTGATGTGTTTATTTACACTGTTTCTGGTGTGTTTATTTACACTGTTTCTGATGTGTTTATTTACACTGTTTCTGGTGTGTTTATTTACACTGCTTCTGATGTGTTTATTTACACTGTTTCTGGTGTGTTTATTTACACTGTTTCTGGTGTGTTTATTTACACTGTTTCTGGTGTGTTTATTTACACTGTTTCTGATGTGTTTATTTACACTGTTTCTGATGTGTTTATTTACACTGCTTCTGATGTGTTTATTTACACTGTTTCTGGTGTGTTTATTAACACTGTTTTTGGTGTGATTATTATCCCTGTCACAAGCCCCATTTGCTTTTCCATGTAAAAAAAAATTCCAATTCACTCTTTTGAGTAAGTCAAAACTACTCCCAGAATAAAGAATTCACGATTCGAGAGAAATTGACCCAAGCGCATTTGAAACCCTGAAGTTTCTCAACCCTCACCGCTAAACATTTCTTGAAGCACATGTACTCATTACACCGAACTCGATAGTTGGCTCACTCGTGCATTTTTCATTGCAGCCACATGCCGAGCGAACCTTTTTCACTCCACTCCGAAAAGTAATTGGCGATTGCATTCGATGGCCCCCAACAAAAAAACAGGGGATAACAAGCCGGGAAACCTCGGCGACCCACGCAGCTAATGAGGCCGAAAAGCACTCGCCGGTAAATTACCTTAATAGAGCCCTAGAATAATTGGATGAAAGAGGAAGGCCTTTCGTCAACCGACCCCCCTCTGGGTTTGCTGGACGTGGTTGGGACTTCTAATGCTGGCCGACCCTTCGTAAATCGATGTGTTTAGAGATGCTGACACTTTGTGCGTTTTTCCTCTCTGCGGAGCGGATAATGTCTTGGTGATTTTCTAGGAACTCCTTTGAGAGTCGTGGAAACGCATGGGGTGGTCTTGCGGGTGTCTTTCTTTGTATTTGTCAACACCAGCGGGGTAAATTTCTCCCACAGGAATAAGGTAAACAAGCCAATGGGCGTTGCAAGGAAAAGGGTATCTTAGGTAGTCTTTTTTCCCTAAGATCGGCCAATCAGTTGGACATTTCCATCAGGACATTTCAAAGGCAGATTCGTGAACTTCTTTGCGGTATTGTTGCACCATGGGGTGGGTGGGTTACGTTATGTACTAGAAAGTAGACAGCAGCAAGGTAAAAATCGTCTAATTTCGTGAGTGAGAAGTTATCTATTGAATTGAATGAGGATTCTCCTCGACAATTATTTCTATAGCCAACCTTGAGAATCGCCGAAGTATAGAATCATTAAAAAAAATTCACTTGTCATCCTCAGATTATGGATTGTGAAATAGGGAATAATACGGTAAGTAGGAATTTAATTAAGGCGCCTGCCTACGTTCGGAGACTTTTTTTTTAAATATTTCAAAAATTGACTTGTTATGTGCATAATACTATCAAATACATCTAAAAACTATGAATAATATATAAAATAGCTATATATGTTTTTTTAATTTTCATTTTTTGCTAAAAATAAACCTAAAATCTCAATAAATTAACAACTAAGCAAAACAACAAAACTCAAATTCAAATTAAGATATTCTATTTTTGTAAATTGTATTGTGTTATCAAAACCCTCTTCTGGGATATCTACCCATTTTATAACTGAAACTTTGTATTAAAAATATTTATGCAATTAAACCTTTCGACATAGAAAAAATCTTAAAAAATGATTACAACTCTATACTTATGTAATCAAAAAGCTAAAAAATAATGCATAAACAATTAAAATAAAGGTAGGTTACCTGAATTGAATCCTTTGCAATATTCTACCAAAGTTTAAAATTATTTGAAGCATAATATTATGAGTTATGATGTTGTGCGGAAGAGCAAAATGTAAAAAATCTGATTTTGAGAAAAAGCATAAAATAAAAAAAAACTTCTACACTTACACATTAGTTGAAAAACCTGACATTAAATAGCTCCTGATTTGTAAAGGTCACCTTTTTGATAATTGAAAACTGATGTTTTTTTCTTCCGAATGGCTTTTAAAAGTTTCCTACGCTTCCTTGCAACAAGGGTGGAATGATTCTTCGAATCTCGAATCCGCAAACCTTCCAAGTGTCTATAGCCTTCTACTGTAAAACATCCAGGATTTGTCAAATTAAGCGCATTGAAAACATTTAGGCAACCTTTAAAACCATCGTTAAATTGAATTATGGCATCATAGGCTCCTGACAGTTTTGAGGCTGACAAACACCTCTTTGGCACTCGTTGCCAAATTACGCCATTGAAACACTCGTTGACGTTTTGAGTTTTGCCGTGGAGACATTTATCTAACAAATCTTACTAAAAAAACTTAATTAAACAATTACTTAAACCTTTTTTTTTTAAATATTCAATGTGAACGAACAAATTTTAATATTCTATGCCGGTTTTTCGTCCCACTTCCATTAGCAGAACACTACTTACGGTTTGAAAATTTGTCAAGTTACTAATATTAAAAGTTCAGAAACTAGAGTTCTAAGTAAGATAGAAACAAAATTTAAACTGATTTTGAAAGCTAAGACACTATACTTTCAAAGTTAGGCAAAATTAAAAAATCGTATTTTTCTCCACAAATGCGGTTTTATAGGTAGGCAGGCACCTTAACGTCGTACTGGAGCAACACAACGAGGCATTGGCGACGGTCATGTACCAACCCCAAAGTGAAAGTTCCGGTGGAATAATACGGATGGAAAATGAATATAAAAAAATTCTGCAATGTTTTGGTGATTCAAGGTTGGCAAGTTAGCTATTGGCGAGAAATCATTGATCAGGATATAATAAGAAAATAACTTCAGTCGATATGAAAAGGAAATTTCCCAACCACGCACGAAGACGGACGATTTTCACTTTGCCATTCTAGTTCTTTATAATCTCACAGTCTTAACATGCATTCTAGGCACAACCTATTTTTAGAGAAGTCAAAACAGATCCTTGCCTTATCCAGTATTCAAACCAGGAACCTTTGATCCAGAAGGCTAATTCCTAGCCATCTGACCAATTAGACGTCTGGTGCTGAATAGTGTAAACATGATTCTGAGTAAGATGAATTAATTGATTATGTTGAGAATAAAAATCATTAATGATCGAGTAATAAAAATATAACAAAATAGCCAACAGTTATTTTGGAGAACTACACTCACCGTTATCAGGACTAAAACACGAGTGGAAAACCCTTGAAAATAATGATTTTTCTCCTGCTGAGAGGTTGCCAGCTTTCTGAACGAATGGAACTTTAAGGTGTTTTAAATTATTTCGTAGATATCTCGTACTGCTGTCTATGTCAAGATCATAATACTGCACTGACGATGTATGGTTTATTTTCTGAGAACCCCTTCAAAAGTCGTGGAAGCGCACGAAAGAGTCTTTACGTCGTCTTAAGGTACTTTTTTTCCCTATGATTTTAAAGATTGTATCAATACCAACGGGGAAGACATTTTTGTACGAGTTAGGCAAACAAGAAAATGCAAGTTGGAAGGTAAGGAAAGGTTTGGCCTGGTGCTAAATAGCATAGGGGAAGGTGTCGTACCTTAGGACAGTTTTAAACAACTATTTTTTCCTGAGGCTATAATGTAGCTGCAGTTTGTTTTCCATAAACTATTTACATTCATTACTCTTGGAAAAATTTGCCGTTCTTTATTTATTTGTACCTCGAACACAAACTGCTTAATAAATTGTTTTGTTAATCTATGCAGATGTCCCAAGGTTCAACGTGGTGTTGTACCTTGGGATACATGTTGTTGCACCTTGGGATACATGTTGTTGTACCTTGGGATACTGTTGTTGTACCTCGAAATACATTGTTGTACCTTGAAATACATGTTGTTGTACCTTGGGATACTGTTGTTGTACCTCGAAATACATTGTTGTACCTTGGGATACTGTTGTTGTACCTCGAAATACATTGTTGTACCTTGAAATACATGTTGTTGTATCTTGGGATACTGTTGTTGTACCTCGAAATACATTGTTGTACCTTGAAATACATGTTACTTTTAGACTGTTTGAAGTAGACTGCAAAATAAATATATTCCACAAGAACTAAATTCCGTATTTGTAAAAAAAAAATTACACACAGTTTCAACATTTTATCACTTGGAAACACTGACGCCCGCTATTTTAGCGCAATCTCTTGCTGTGATACGCTTTTACGTAGTGGGCCGAGTGCTGTGCCTGTCAACACAATAAAACAGCCTAATTTACAATTAATTTGCATTTATTAAAAAAAAAACTATTTATAGACTATATTACAATAGATATTTGCATCCCTGTGTCTTGGGCCCTGCAAAACCGGCAAAACTTCAACGGCCGTGGCCCCATAAACGAACACCACAAAACAAACACCTCTGCTCAGCTCGAGCTCTACAGCAGATCTCTCTGTGTCATCAGATTTTTCAAGGAATCAGTTCAAAATCACCTGTACTCAAAACCAATGGGACGGCTGTCGAAGACCATCTGCGCGGCCCGGGCAGATGAAAGGGACTTAAAATTTTTAGAAAATATAGGCTACAACGAAGAACGCGTTATAACAGTTAACGCGCAAAGCAGGGTATAAAAAAAATATTAGCTTGCTACAAAAAAATTCCGAGTGAAAAAAGAAGGTAGTGTAATGTCAGACAAATTTGTTAGATTATATGAAGCCATCGGCATCGAAATAAGTCTTTTATGTTATACTCTTTTACATTGAAATCGTATGATCATTGAGTAGAACAGATTTTTTACTAATTTTCCAACCCTAAATAAATGCAAATATAATCAGTGAAAATACACGAATCCAAATTGAAAAATCCAAAATATTTACTTACTAGAGGACGTATTTCAATTAGTTGTTTAGCAAACACAACAAACACCTATGGAGTGCCAATCTTTGTAATAAGGTTGTCTGGTGGCAAATGGTAAACTACAATGTGTTATGTTGCTACTTACTCAGAAGGAGGCAGCACAATATAAACTGTTTCAAGGTACAACTGTCCAAATTTACGACACATTCCACTAAATATCATTCTATGTAAGGGCGTTTTGTTAATTATATCAATTATATAAAGCTTCAAAAAACAACTCATAAAGCTATAAAAAAGTGTCAACCATCCTGTCGAATAGATAAACACACCATCATTAGGACCAAAACAAAACACGAAAGATGAACTTAAGATAATACATTAAATTTAATTTTTCTAAGGACTGAGCTGTCTTAACGGATAGAATTTAAAAGCACTTTGAACTACACTGATGTACAAAATTAAGGTCACAAGCATAAAATTATGTAAAATCTAAACACTAAAATAAAAGACAAACATTAAGTAAAATCTGTGACAGCTGGATAAATATTCAGTTTATTGCAACGAAATTTGGCACAGAGATATACTATTATGAGAGAAAGCATATAGGAACATTACAATATGAAAAACAGTTGAATTGTTATTTAAAATACAGGTTATATAAAAAAGATGGTCAAATCATGATACATTTATCTCGGGATAGGTCCGTCTAATATGGAGTGTGGCCACCATGCACTGCTATACAAGCATCACAACGAGCCCTCATAATGTTAATGAGGGTGTCGAGAAATGCTTGCGGCAATAAATCCCATTCTTCCAAAAGCGCTGCTTTTAACGCCTGGAGGGTTTTGGGAGGAGGTTAATGTCGTGCAAAGGCTCTTCCTAGACCATCCCAAACATGTTCTATAGAATTAAGATCTGGAGACTTCGCGGGACAGTTCATACGGCGAATATCTTCTTCAACAAAATCATTCACAATGTGAGCTCTGTGTGGTCGCGCATTATAGTTCATAAAAAGGAAGTCCGGGTTTGCAGCACACCGGAACAACCTAAGATAGGGTTCAAGAACCTCATCCCTCAAGCGCTCTGCGGTAACACTACTCTTATCAAAGATGTGCAGTGCTATACCACTGTAAAACATGATACCGCCCCAGACAAGGATTTCTCTGCCGAATTGGTCAATTTCTCTTACGTTGCGTATATCGAGCTCCACATTCTCTCTAGATGAGGACTCACCAAGAATCACTCTGTGTGTTGAATCTCGACTCATCAGGAAAAAGAAGGCGCCCCATTCTTGGTGTGTTCGGCTCCACGACAATCGGGCTCTCCTGTGTAATGCGTTCAAAGGGAGACACAACACTTGACGCCGGGCGTAAAGGGCCCTCTCTGCTAGACGTCGGTATACTGTTTTCGTGGAAAATCTTTTCCCAGACGCAGCAACAAGGTCACGAGAAAGCTATGTAGTAGAGATGCGACATCGATGTCGATGTTTTCAAAACATCGATGTATTTAACATCGATGTTTTTGAGTCGATGTTTTTGTAACATCGATGTTTTACGATACTTGTCGATGTTTTTACGTCGGCGATGTTTTATTTTACGGCGATGTTTAAATGAAAAACTACCGTTATAAAAATAAAAAATATGACCAAGTTGCATAATTTTTACATTAAGCAAATTGAACATACTTTTAGACCAAAGTGGCCAAGGGTGAAGGGTCTGAAAAGTAGGGATGCGACATCGATGTCGATGTTTTCAAAACATTGATGTTCTATAAAAAACATCGATGTATTGGAGCCGATCTGGCATCACTAGTTGCTAAACCAGTTTTAAGAAATGGGTGAAAACGTTTAAATACACTGAATTTTAAACACATCAATGGTTTGGGGGCGATGTATTATCAACATCGATGTTTTAATTTTGAACATCGATGTTTTGCTGTCGATGTCGCATCACTAGGTGATAAACCAGTTTTAAGAAATGGGTAAAAAAGTTTAAATACGCTGAATTTTAAAAACATAGATGTTTTTGGGGCGATGTTTTGTCAACATCGATGTTTTACTGTCGATGTCGCATCCCTACTATGTAGTCGTTGTCTGCCTATGCCGTCGTGCACTTAATGCCAAGTACCGATCCTGTGCAGGTGTAGTCGCTCTTGGGTGGCCTTGGACGGGCTTCCTGGTGATAGTTACACTTGTTTGGAATTGATTCCACAACCTGGATGCCACTTTTGGTGCCACTTGTAACCATCGAGCCACCTCTGCTTGAACAACCTCACATAATTCTACTTGCCCAGCTTCAAGCCTGTCAACGGCTCTCCGTCTCATTGAATCATCTAAAGGATGATGAGAACTCATTCTCACTGGAAACAATCAAACTTGTGGATTTTAACACAATATTCACAACACTGCAAGAGAAAATCCGAGATACTTAAACGGTCAAATTCCACATTGTTCTACAAAACTAACGCCAAACACCATTTATTCCAAACTTTAGGCTAACATTGTGCCACCCGTTATTCAAAATATATAAAATACAAATTTTATTAAATTTTCTGGTATCAATTTTGAATTATTTTGAAAAGCGTGTTTGTGACCTTAATTTTGGACACCAGTGTTTTTGGTACCGATCTCTCCACAGCTTCCTCTATATAGATCATATTCCGGAGACAATAATACCTTAGCGATTTTCTGGGAACTTCATCCGAGGGTCGTAGAAACGCAAGGGGAGGCGGTCTCGGGGGTGTTTTTCTTTGTTCTTGAGGTCCACACCAGAAAAGGAAATATTCCCGAAGTAACAAAGCAAACAGTGCATTGGTGCTAAATGATGGAGACATGAATATGTGTAAGAACATTTCATTGATTTTTTGGCGATAAGGGTGATGGATGAGAAGATATCGTGTTACCACCAATCTGCACTTTGTCGATTTTCACCTAACTGAACTTTTCGAGTTACCATCTCATGTTTTATGCTATGACAAAGCCACGAATCATGCTGATTTTTAGTGGAAATAAAGATTTTCACGAGAAAACAACTTTGGGTCGTAACTCGATTTTCCCCGAAGCATCAACATTTTGAATGCGTTTTTTGTAGAAACGTCAATTTTGCAGATTGATGCCCTTGTCGTGGTGGTAAGGATGTATTTCCCATGTACTATAAAAAACCTTTCTAGATATAGATATACGTATTTATCGATCTATATAAAATTTAGATTGATGATTCGCGATAAAGTAGAAAAACAAAGAGTGGCGAACACATTACTTGACGTCAAAATAAGCGATTGTTCTTCAACATCCGCATTCCAGGAATTAGCGTCACAATGTTTCAGTGGTTTTAACCATGGCGGTATTCATTTTTGAATGTCCACTCATATGTAGCAATCACCTCAAGAAACTAGCAAAACAAAGAGTAGAAAAACAAAGAGTGGCGAACACATTACTTGACGTCAAAATAAGCGATTGTTCTTCAACATCCGCATTCCAGGAATTAGCGTCACAATGTTTCAGTGGTTTTAACCATGGCGGTATTAATTTTTGAATGTCCACTCATATGTAGCAATCACCTCAAGAAACTAGCAAAACAAAGAGTAGAAAAACAAAGAGTGGCGAACACATTACTTGACGTCAAAATAAGCGATTGTTCTTCAACATCCGCATTCCAGGAATTAGCGTCACAATGTTTCAGTGGTTTTAACCATGGCGGTATTAATTTTTGAATGTCCACTCATATGTAGCAATCACCTCAAGAAACTAGCAAAACAAAGAGTAGAAAAACAAAGAGTGGCGAACACATTACTTGACGTCAAAATAAGCGATTGTTCTTCAACATCCGCATTCCAGGAATTAGCGTCACAATGTTTCAGTGGTTTTAACCATCGCGGTATTCATTTTTGAATGTCCACTCATATGTAGCAATCACCTCAAGAAACTAGCAAAACAAAGAGTGGCGAACACATTACTTGACGTCAAAATAAGCAATTGTTCTTCAACATCCGCATTCCAGGAATTGTGTACATTTGTATTATATTATTAGTTTTATTGTTAACTTTATAGTTTCTGTCTTTTTGCTGTACATAATTAATGAAACTAATTTAAATATTAGTGTAATTTAGATAGGGTCAAAAATGATTGCTACTTCGTTAGATCAACTTTGTGTACGTGAAGCTGGTGGGAAAGCAGGACAGCACCTGACATTATAATTCAAAATTATAATTTAATTCAATTCATTATAATTCAACACATCCACGGCAACGTGGAGACACTGTTCTTACTATCACACGCCACATATGCCCACAACAGGGCGTCATGGCCTGGGGAGTGATCTGCTGTGACAACCGTTTGGTAGTCATTTCTGGCACACTTACAAACCGGGAACTTTCTCAGTCTATGCCACATCGGGTGACAGTTTGAATCCATGCCAGAGGTGAACCAACGCCCTATTGACTTTTTCTCTTTGTAATGGTCAAACTCTAAAATGCATCATGCAATTGTTCTGAAATTTTGATCGTTTGGTTTTCTATGTATGTTCTTAACATCCACCAATTTTTATCGCAATCGGGCAACTCCTTTTAGGTGCTTGGGTTGGCGTGGAAGTTTGGAGAGTGGGGTGCCAGCTCAGGTGTTGCTTCGTCATCTGACCGTGGTTCAAAATTACGAGATGTTATCCTCGGATCTTTCCCTGAAGGGACTGATCCCGGACCGTCGTCAATAGCCCGTTGTGTTGCTCTAGTACGACGTTAACTAAAAATTACCAATTACCTTTTAGGTGCGTCAATTTTTTTGTTATAGAGTGTATATTACTATGTCATGTTTGGAGATTTAAAATATGTATAACTTTCATTGATTGTACCGCTTTCTGACTAAAAGGAAGTGCATTATTATTACTATATAAGCATAAAGGTAATTTTAATTAACGTCGTACTAGAGCAACACAACGGGCTACTGAAGACGGTCCGGGATCAATCCCCTAAAGGAAAGATCCGAGGGAAACACCACGTAATTTTGAACCACGGTCAGATGACGAGGTAGCCCTGAGCACCCCACTTTCCAAATTTCCACACTATGCATATGAGGCCACGACATATTTAACGTGCACCGGTTTCTTCTGTGCATGATGGTATATGGTTGGATTATAACTCGTAACCCTCCGGTTTTTAGTCAGTTGCTCGTTCCGGGCTACCGCTGCCCTTGTGTGAGGGAAAACGAGCTAAACTAAAGTAATAGAAATAAGAATTTCATCAACCTTGGGGGGGGGAAGAATGATGCTATTAGGTTATATTGGTGTATATATTTTGCTTCGATTATGATTCGTCAATCTCCTTTTGTTGTTTCCAGAATGTATTTGGCTCTTGTGCCAACTAAACCAAATGTAATTCTTAATGACAATTTAAGCGTTTTTCTACAATTATTTTTAATAAATGACTAGCTGAATAACCCGGTATTGCTCGGATTTCAAATTCGACCGCGGCAGCTAAAATATGACCACCATATTTCCTGTATTGACTCAAATGCACAAACTCGATGGATCGTGTTTCCTAAAGCAACAGCTAATAGATGATCGCGACGTTTCCTTGTGTTAACTCAAACACAAACCCTGTGGTTTGTGTTTCCTTGTCCATTTCCACTTACTGCAGAAAAACAAACTTCAGATTTTAAAATTGGGGCTTCGAGGGCCATTTTTAGGACTACCTGTGTGCCAATTTCTATGGCTATAGATTGGTCTGAAGACAGGAAAGAAATAGCCTATGTTTTCATCAGTGTTAAAACTATAAGTGTACCAAATTGAGTGTGGATTGGTCAAACTGTGTAGATTTGTAAAGAATGTACACACATACATACACCCACACACCCACGTGCTTGTTTATAAACAGTAGAAAGTCCCAAATCCGGACGTTTTACTAACCGGTATTGTTTTTGTTCACACTTTTTTACATATTTCCGACAATTTTTAAAGCACAAGTACTTAAAACTGGACCTAATTGATGAAATAACGTGAAATAACGGACATGTTAAGAGTAAATACCGCTCAGAAGAATTAGATTTGCAAGTAAAATTTGTTGCATTGTATTAAAAGATTTTTTTCTTTAAAAAAAATTATTCCTACTTATATATCTGTTATTTTACTATTGCACTCGCAAAATTAAAAGCGGTGGTGGGTTAGATTAAAGTTTTTTTTGACAGAAAATGTGCAAATAATCCGAAATCTTGAATGGCCGAGATTCTGAGGATTCCGGATTTGGGACTTTGTACTGTATATGGAAAGATAGATTTGATAAAATGTGAAGTACAGAAAGAGATTCGAGCTACTTTGGCAGGATTAAAACTTAGACTTTCATTTATTAGACTTAATAGACGGTAATAAAGTCAAATGACCACTCTACTTATTTCATGTTTAACAGAGCTTAAAAATTTCAACAGTAATTCATTTCACAGTTGAGACAAAAAACTTCTCCATTTCCTAATATACTTACTTCAATAACGATAAAGCTTAATGAAAATTTAAAAGTCTTGACAAGAAAACAAATCTTCCAGACTTTGGGCACTGTTATTCTACAAAAACATGCTGGTTCCGTAATTAAACACTGCTTCTAAGGAACAGGCTTGGGTAAAATTGAGTTTGGATCGTTAATGATACACTTTGAGAAACATTATAACAATCTGGAAAAGCACATGAATTATTCATATTCGAGAAACTTATTTTTTGACTTGATAAACCGGAAAGGAGGTTGGTTTTTCTGATCAAAATTTTCTGAGAGTGGAGCTTGGAGTTTTAATGAGATGACAAGTGAGCGGCATCAGTTTTACCTAAACTAAAGAGCTTAAAATTTATTGAAACATAAAAAGTAATCGAGTTTTTTCCAGAACTTATTAATTTCCGAAACTCTTTATGAGTCAACATTTTACTTTGATTCGCTTAGAATACATTATAAGACGTTCATTACAAATAAAAATTTTGAAAGTTTGTATTTTAACGTGAAATGAATGTTATGGAAAAGATGTCAGTCTGTTTTCATTGTATTTTAAAATGCAGGTTTTTTCAAAATCCGATAGGTTAACTAGAAATACGAAAGGTTCTGAAGGGGTGAATCTGGTGATGCTAAGCCTTGAGAGTTAGATTCAACCGTATGGAACATCAGAACTTAATGTAGGGTAGGGGTTCCAAGTATCGCTCCTGTGCTTAATATCGCCTACTCATGTTTGCAAGCTACTATGCGCGACATCTATGAGTTTATGTAGCTACCTTGACGGTCTAGGGCAGGGGTGGCCAACCCGTGGCGCATGCGCCAAACTTGGCGCATTTGATGATTACAAGCGGCGCATTGCATCCTTTCGCCTACATATTCTTTGATTACAAGTGAACAAGTATTTTCATCCATGAAATTTATTAAAAAGAAAACGAGGTAGCGAATGAATGATTCAAATTTGAAAAATTCTCTGCTGCTCTCAGTAACAACGTTACACCAAACATTGAAAGACTGGCGAAATTCTAACAGGCTCAAAAGTCTTATTAATGGTAAGTAATGTTTATGTGCTGTAATAGACATTGTTTTACGTACAATAGTTAAAGCATTTAAAAATGTTAACTATGTCTATAAACATACTTTTATTTAAAAAGTTATTAAGGATATGACAGGACCATGAACGTAAGGTAGAAAAGGTGCTTGAGTTATATGGCGCATCGGAACTCGTATGTGAAAAAAAATTGGCGCATGATATGTAAAAGGTTGGCTACTCCTGGTCTAGGGTTTTACCACACGCCGCCGACAAGTTTCTTATCAGTTTTATCAACAACACTATTGCATCTGAAGTATTTGAGGCTTTGATCACATAACATAGTATTTTGTCTTCGATCCATTCAGGGAATATCTAGGTAAGTGCTTCCAAATCATAATTTCGTTTATATGACTTGAAAGTACATTCAATACTAAAGGTAGGTATGTAGGCTCTACTAGCAACTCTTTTTTAATAGTAGCTTTTAATTTCGCCTGGTGGGTGGTAATATGAACAGGGGTAGGGGATATTAGAAACCCACTCTTGAAACTTATCTTGGGAAACCTTTTGAAGTTTTACTTAACTAAAACTAACATAAGGAAAGAAGGTATAGGATCTCTGGAAACCAAAGGAGTATAGTTCCTAGTGATATTCATTTAGTTTCTAACTTGTTTTCCCATCCTGATATGTCTGAGATACAGAGAAATAGTTAAGGTAGGTGATATTTGGAACACCTACCCTATCATTACAAGGATTCTTATTTGACGAATTTGCTTCTTTTGATGTAGAATATCCCTTACCTTTCAAAACCGGGGTACCATGCTTAATTTTTGATTGTCACAAAAAAAAGCATGTGTCAAAAGTTTAATAACTTGAAAATTTTAAATGATACATAAATGAACGGTATCGTGTTCAAAAGAACATTAAACAAAGGATGTTATAAATGCTCATTGATCTTGCACTAACTTCATCCGCTGATGCAAATCGCAGCGCCATGTTGAGTCACGAAAATGCGCACTGCCGCTCTTATTAGTTTCGTCTAGCTCCGGCATCTTTTGTGCGAGCACAACATTTGAGGTTTCACTTATTTCGTCTATTTGCGATCTATAAATAGTAATAAATAGTAATAGAAATAAAACCTAAAGACATTTAATACTAGATTAGATATTGAACACACCAGAAGAATCCTAGAAAACATCAACAGGGAGAAAGATCGAGAGATGGGGTATCCAAGAAGATCCGGACACCGAATGTTGAGTGTCAACGGGCTCGGAGGGTGCTCTTGAAAGTAAAGTATAGGCGTCACACCTTCAAGGTCTACAACTGCCTGACACTAGTGCACCAAGTGCCCCCACAGTTCAATTCTACACAAATAGTGTACCTGATGGCATAAGCGTGTTATAATCGAATAAGGGAGTTCAACCCATAGAGGTCGGTAATGAGCCACAACCTTCAACATCAACAGCGAGTGCACCAATTGTGATATATGTGCGAAGCGATGAACATTTGAAGTGTGAAATTAAAACAGTACTAATTTCTTTCACTCTCATTCACCATATGGCCTCACTGACGTACTCTACGCCTTAAACCTAGCGGCCATGTCCCAACACAGCCCCATCCGGTTTTTTTTAATACCCTGTTTCGCATCGACCGCATTTGTGTCACTAATTTGCTTACTTGGTATTTTAACCCTTAAAAGTATCCGAACACGTTAAAAATGTCATTTTTGACGAAAAATTCCGAAATAGTTTTTGATTTTATTTGATAGAATATTTATTTGACTTTCCAAACTATACTTGATTTTTTTCTCTAAGTTAATTAGTTGTAGAAATATGATGATCTTATCAAGGCAGGAAAACCAGAAGTAGGTTTGGAAAACACAAGAAATGGCCGTTAAAAGACTAAAAACCTATCAAAATTTAAATTTTAAACTTACTTTTTTTTTTTGCAAATATAATTTTAGAAAGGTTTTTTAAATGATGGTTTTTCCTTTGGAAGTAATGTGCGAACATCTCAAAAGAGAAGTGAAGAAAAAATTGTTTACACTAACAGTAAAAGCAAGAGAGAGAGAGATGAGAGAGAGAGAGAGAGAGAGAGCAAACGATACATGTCAAAATTTTACTATAAATTAATATTTATGCATTATTTTCTCACTTCAAATGTTATAACACAAAAAGTTATGGATGGATTCTCGTAAAAGTTTGAAAGCGTGTTCTTTACAATGTTCTCTAGGGAATGAACTAGAATAAATATGCTGAGTCGAAAGGTTTTTAAATTATAGATACTTATTTAAGAAATAGAACTGTAACAATATCAAAAATCTTGTATTCATTTTTGGATCGCTTGTAATTTTTTTATTTATTTAAATATCCTTTTGATTCTAGTTGATTCCCTAGAAAAATGCATGAAGTGTATTTTGGTAGCACCATTTTTCAAATGGGTTGAATAGATTTTCGTGTAGCACATTTGAAGGTTTTGACTGATTTCTTATTTCATACATAATTATCACTTTTACAAAATTATGAATATATATTTTAAATATTTATAGCCCAATGCTATTGTTTAATAACACTAAACATAAAAATATCATTAAAATGTTTCTATACTACATTTAAAAGTAAAGGGTCTCAAACGTGTCCGGATACCTTAAGTGGATTCAACGAGGTATCTCGTCCATCCAAATTTGGCTAATTTTGGTAAAGACGTGATACTTCGTCCATCAAGAACTGGCTAAATTTACGGATTACAAGATACCACATTAAGGGAAAACTGCCCTTTTTCCTCCAAGTGTAACGAAGATCCAAGTGGAAAAATGAATTCCCCTTTGTCTAAAACTGATGGCGATTAACAACATGTTTTAATATCAGAGGTTGGTTACGATTTTGCTGTTTTAGTCTTGTATATAAACCACCAGTAGGTTTATCGGAAAAAGACAGTTTAATTGAAAGGTCAAAAATATGTTTTGAACTAGGTCAGAGAAAACATTTTCTCTTGATGAAATTTCGAGATTGGAGGAAATAACGTTGTTTATGATGTAGTTTATGTTAACATCCAAGATTTTCTTAATGATTAAAATATTATTGCCGCACTCAAATACAGACAATGGGCAATCTTTAAAATGTTTTTCTCTTCGGGGTTTTACCATTCTAGACGGATAAAATAAAACATTTCTTTTCCTCATGCAAACTAAACATACACTCTATAGCAAAACAAAAAAAATCGACGCACCAAGAAAGAGCTATGCCAGGCTTGATCCACTTGAAATGGCGCTGACTGAAGTCAATGGTCTTTAGTGATGAGTCCTGTTTCCAACTGTGTCCTGACGACAACTGCAGATGCTTCTGGAGACGTCCAGAGCAGCGTGAGGATCCTGCCTTTACTATCGCACGTCACATATGCCCACAACAGGGCGTTATGGTATGGGGTGCCATCTCCTTTGATAGCCGTTTGGTAGTCATTTCTGGCACACTTACAGCACAGCGGTACGTAGACGACATTATACGACCGGTTGTGTTACCGTTCCTTTTGCGACACCTCGGACTTAACTTTTCAATGAGATAATGCCAGACCGCATACAACACGTGTTGCTATGAATTGTCTTCAAGCTTTCTCAACACTTCCTTGGCCAGCTAGGTCTCCTGATCTCTCTACCATAATACGCTTTGGGATGTTATGGGAAGGTGATTGCAACCATCCCGGATTGTTGAACATTTAGTCCGACAGCTGGAGACAATTTGGCATGAAATTTCGCAGGACGGACACCATCCGGGAACTTTTATAGTATATGTCACGCCGGGTGGCGCATCCAGGCCAGAGGCGGACCAACGCCTTATTGACTTCTACCCTTTGAAACGGTCAAACTCTGAAATAAATCATTCAATTGATCTGAAATTTGAATCGTTTGTTTTTCTATGAGTGTTTTACATTCATCAATTTTTATCGCAATCGGACAATTACTTCTCGTTTCGTCGATTTTGTTTTATAGAGTGTATTTAGTTAAATTGATATAATGGTTTCGTTAATAGAATTAAAACAACTTTCATTTTACGCATGAGCTGACAGAAAACGATGTAAGTTCCATTTGTATTATTGTTCTCTTTTATAGGGTCAATTTTGTATTAACAAAATAGAAACAGTTTCTCAGTGAAACTATAAGAAGTTAGAAATAGATTTACACGTTTTAAAACAGCTAGACATTTTGTTTGTAGCAGTTGAAATAGCTAGTTTGGCTTTTGTGTCATGCTCGATTTCTTTTTTTATAAAATGTTTTTATAAAAATTGCAATTCCTTAGGGAAGGTTTTACTTTCGAAGTACTGTGGCAATAGTTTGAGTTAGGAATGCATTTTTACTGGGAATTTTCAAGCTACGTTTAGGTAATCAAATCCTAGATCTAGTGAACTGATACAATATTATAAAAGCGTTACTTCCTGAAATAGATCCTACTTTACGGAATAATCAATATTTTTATATATAAGCCCGTACTGCATCTTCGTTCGTAATTACATTGGGTAGAATACATGGGGGAAACGAAGTATTGAAAAAACTTCAACATTAATCCTTGTTTTCAAATAACTAAAATAATATTTAGAGCTTAAATGTAAAAAAAATATTTTTCAGCACTAAGCACATCTGATAATTATTCTGCGCAGACTCATTAAGCAAAGTACTGCAATTAAATTAATAAAATTATAACATCATCGGCCTACAAGCAAACTACGCTTTGCAAACCATAGAAAACGAAGGGAAATTTTTTTATTCGTTAAGTTCGCTTAGTTAAGCTCACTATAGCTTTTTTCAAGAAATTTAACTTTCACGTGAAGAAAAAAAATAATCAAGTGTAGAGTTCACAATTTACCACCCTCATTCCGGTCTGGATAATTAAAAAAACTCGCATCTCGGAATTTTTGTCATATCATGTTTTACTTGTAAGCCGATGATTTGTACTTTGTACCTTTGAATATCTCACACAAGAGAAAAAGGAATATGATTTAAATGTTTGGTAATTCAAAATTATTTGAGATGTAAACTACAATTATGAAACAATATTGAATACTAAAAATATACTGAGTTTAGATTGAAATTTTAAATTAACAAATGACTAGTTGGATAAGGTTTTGTAACGTAAGAGACGCATTTCACCATACTGTACAAAATAACTTCAAGGAAAGACATACACAGCAGAGTACACATACAAAAAAAGCTTTACAGACACAGAACAGGTAGGTATTTTATTAAGGTCGCACTAAAGCAACACAACGGGCTATTACCGACGGTCCGGGATCAAACCCATAAGGAAAGATCCAAGGACAAGAATATCCCGTATTTTTAAACCACGGTCAGATGACGAAATCACACCTGAGCTGTCTTCCCACTCTTCAAACTTTCACATCACGCCAGCATGAGGACCTTTAAGACCATGACAGAGTTAATGTGCACCAACCCACATGTCGTGGAGCACTGCACCACTTTTTATTGCGTGGTCCAGAAAAGAAAAAGTTGGAAAAAAGCAAATAAAAATTAATTTAATGGCTTAGCTTGATTAAATGTACAGTGGTGCGACAATTAAGTCAATAAATTAGTGACCAGGTCTCCTTCAGATGTTCTCTGCTGGATGATCACCTTGGAAAGAATACAGAAAAGAAACATACCTCAAAAGAAAGGAGAGAGAAGATTTCATTCAGTCCCAATCTGTGTTTATTGAGTGCACGGGATGATTAGATCCATCCTGGGGTACTGGTAATTTGGTATTTTTTTTAATCAACGTCGTACTAGAGCAACACAAAGGGCTATTGACGACGGTCCTGGATCAACCCCCTAAGGGAAAGATCCGAGGGCAACACCACGTAATTTTGAATCACGGTCAGATGACGAGGCAACACCTGAGCAGGGACACCACTCTCCACACTTCCACACAAACCCAACGTGAGGACTTTTGGCCACGACAGATTTAAGGTGCATCAGCCGCTTCTGCACCATACGCTTACAAACATCCATACACTGACCCGGATTCGAAGCAGGAACCTTCCGATCTAGAGGCTAACACCTTTATCACCAGTCCGTTTGGTCGGCCTTGGAGTTTTGGGTGAGATGTGCCGAGAACACGCAATAAACCGCTAGATTAACTTTTTGGATGTTAAAGGGGGGGGGGAGGGGAGGCGGCATATCGGGATTCTTAGTCACTCCGCGTGTTGAGCTGGATTCCATGTCCCTGCAACATCTTCCGGGAGTGCTTTTCCGACATCCCTGTGTGTCGAGCAATTCCGTGAGAGAGTCCATCAGTCTACCTTTTAAACCCGCATTCTATTGAGACATATTGAGATGTCCTTTTCCTTAATTTGCTGTGAAACTATTTTTCTGTGATTCTAACTGAGTTTAGAAGTTTCCTCTTCTCTATCTGCTGCTTCAGAGGGGAAGAAGATGCGTGCAATGCTATTTTTACTGTTTTGTTTTGTAAACTGTCTCTGGCCCAGCTGGCATCCAGACTACACCTACATTGGTTTCGCTGTTTTTTAATGTCCGTTTAGTGCGGTTATGTGCCTATTGCAGACCCAAAGTGATAGGGATGTGTCGGAAAGTCAAACGTTAATCCCATCGGTCATTTCCAATCTGCAGAATGTATTTCCAATCTGCACACCCATGTACACGACGGTCTTTGGTTGGATTCGAACTCGTAACCTTCCGGTTGCTAATCCGTTACTCTTCCCCTTGACACAGAAGAGAGAAATACTTGGAGCATTCGAAGCTGCTCCTACAATTCACAGATTGCTCTCCCAGTTGAAAAGCACTGGGTTAAATTAACAAATGGAACCTATGGAGTTAAAAAACACACATTTTAAGGGTTCCATACAGAGCGGTGTATAGTTGAATACGAGTAAAAGATTTCCATATATGGTTTATACAAAAGAAATAAAACTAAATTCTCTCTCTCTCTCTTAACAATGAGGTTTACGGAATAATCTAAAATACACTGTTCTTGGAATATAGTACATAAAAGTATTCCATATTAAATATCGAAACATATAATACTTTAAATGGCCAGTAGGAACCAAAATACTAACAGTAAACTCTGAGTAATATGCACATATGAATATAAACCTCTGAAAAATAACCCCAATATCTCTGTCCTTAGGTTTATAAGTCACCATTTGGAAACAGACTTTCATATTTGCTTTACCCTTTTCAGCTTCAAATATTTATTTTATTTCAAAATTCTCGACATTATTTTTCAGTATTTTCCCTCCTTTTTACCCAATGTTTTAAATTCTTCTTAGAAAGTAGTTTTCTCTTATTCTTACTTTCGTCGCATTTCCTATTTTTATTCATCTTTATACGATGCATTCTTCTTTTCCGTGTCTCCCAGGTCTTATGACTTCTTTTACTTGTTTGATTCAAGTGACGTCCTGCTATTTTTAAGAATGATAAATCGCCGTTAAATCGCAATGCTTTTTCGTAGTACCTGTATTGTATAAAAATAACAGAGGGCTGCCCTGGTACTTAGGAAAACGCGAATATATGTACTTCACTCGAAGTAACTTAGATATGCGCATATATTTCACAGGTTAGTCTTAAAGCATGAGTTGGGCAGAATGCGATATATTTTCGAATTCCTTTCCTTTCTTTCCACTTTTCTTCATTGTGATATGTATCCACACACATTAAATTAACATTTACAGGTTTACTTTTATTAACATATACGACCTAATGCGCTTTGATTCTATATTATTAGTAACAAAGTAACTGAATGGAAACAGCACAATTTTAGTTGAAATATCAATATCGCCGTCTTAAAGAAGAAATTAATTAAGTGATATTTTTTCCGAACACTAAATACTTATTTTCGGGACATAGATAAATACATTGTCCTATTGTAATTTTGTCCTATTAATATTTTTTCCGAACACTAAATAATTATTTTCGGGATGTAGAGAAATACATTGCCCTATCATAATCTGTTTAAAATATGTTTAAAACTATAAAATGTTTATAATATGTATTGGTTGACGTAAAAGCGAGTTAGCAACAGTACAGTAAAACATTTTTTTGTCAGTTCACAAGTGTCTGTTCGAAGCCGACGATATATTCATCCCCTTATACACTCATATAATATGCATTCCAATCCATTATAGCTTTATTCACTTAAAATTGTAAACAATGATGATTGAAACAAGATAATAAAACTCTGATCTATATCGATTTCGGTGGAGCACAGAAGTTCACTATAATCAAAACCAAATTAGGAAAACTTCAATTTCAATGTTATCTTTCAACACATAGGTGTTGCACCTATTTACATTTTTAACTATAAACCCTTAGATGGAAAGTATAAGTTCAGTAGTACTAGTATCATTTACTAGTATGACAGATTATACGAAAGTTTGTACAGCTTTCTCTTATGTTTAACTCATTAGATCTCGTAGATTTGACTATGTTCACTTATTCGATATCACACTGATGAGAAAATACTCAGAAATGGTGAGCACCGGTAGATTTGTTTAGTTTACTTGTTTTTGACACATCTTAGGTGTTTATGTAGGCAGCATTTTAATATTTACTGTTCGATCATCGTAACCTGCAAATGTAGGATATGTGACACATTTTCCTAAACGCGGGTAGTTTGAATTGGTTCCTCAAGGAAGTGAAAGGAATTATTGTGGCACTGTGAAAAAGGAACTCTAAAGTCGAAGTGTCTGGGGATTTCTCTCTCTTTTTTGGTGTTTTTAACTTAAGTATGGAATGAAAGGGGACGAATGGGTATATGAAATGGGACGACACTTTTGTGGTCTGAACTTGGTTTAAAGAACATTTATGGGGGGTCGACAATTGATTTATCTTTCTGTCAAAAGATACTCGATTGATTGATCTCGATCAGACTCGATGGATTGGTCTCGATAAGCCTTGATGGATTGGATTTGATTAGTCTCACTCAGTCTCGATGGATTGGCCAAAGAAATCAGTCTCGATGGATTGGTCTCAATCAGACTCGATGGATTGGCCAAAGAAATCAGTCTCGATGGATGGTCTCGATCAGACTCGATGAATTGATCCCGATAAGTCTTGATGGATTGGCCTTGATTAGTCTCAATCAGACTCGATGGATTGGCCAAAGATATCAGTCCCTATCAGACTTGATGGATTGGTCTCGATAAGTCTTGATGAATTGGTTATGATTAGTCTCAATCAGTCTCGATGGATTGGCCACAATCAGTCTCGATGGATTGGTCTTGATCAGACACGATGGATTGGCCTTGATTAGTCTCAATAAACCACGATGGATTGGTCATGATTAGTCTCATTCAGTCTGGATGTATTGGCCACAATCAGTCTCGATAGATTGGTCTCGATCAGACACGATGGATTGGCCTTGATTAGTCTCAATCAGTCACGATGGATTCGCCAAAGAAATCAATCTCGGTGGATTGGTCTCTATCAGACTAGATGGATTGGTCTCGATATGTATTGATGGATTAGTCTTGATTAGTCTCAATCAGTCTCGATGGATTGGCCACAATCAATATCGATGGATTGGTCTCGATCAGTCTTGATGGATTAGTCTCGATCAGACTCGATGGACTGTCTCGATAAGTCTTGATGGATTGGTCTTGATTAGTCTCAATCAGTTTCTATAGATTAGCCACAATTAGTCTCGATCAGACTCGATGGATTGGTCTCGATCAGTCTTGATGGCCGAGAAATCTCCTCCATCGAGATCTGATCAATCTTGCTTACGACGAGATATCTCGTCATCAAGATATTAACCAATTTTTGGATGATGACGAGATCAAAATCTCATTAGATTCCTTCTAATGACGAGTTACCTCATCCATCAAGATCTTATCAATTATTTTCTAATGACAAGAATCCTCCTCGAGACAATTACTAGGAGCATTGAAATATATTCATGCCTTATTTATTTGAGCATTACATGAATGCAAATGTACTTCAAAATGGAAGTTTCAGGGATGCTATTGAAATATTTTATCATATATTTAAGCAATCACTAAAGAATAAAATCATGAGTTGAATAAAGAATTGAGAACTATTAAACAAAAATATATTTCTTTTGAACTCGTTTATTTAGCCTTAAAACATCAGCAAAAACAAACAGAAAATTCTTGAAACATCTATGTGCATCTGGGAATCTATTTCCGATTGATTTGTTTTGAAACATTTCGACACAAATCTGAGTAAGCAAATAAAAACACACAGGGATTAGTAAAGTTAAAAATGTGATAGTTCCAATTTTTCAAAGTCCATTGCAAAGTAGTATTTGTTTTCCAGTTTATGATATCTCACGCATTAGTTTACATGGTCTAAGTGCCAACTCTCCAAGAGTTTAACTCTAACTTTACATACAATTTACATGATTGCCCATGGATTATGCAGAGATGCTTTGGCGAGATTTACTATGAGGCTATTGTGGGAGAGATAACAGGAGCTCCGGAGATTGTGGAAAATTATGCAGATCTACTCCTCTATGTAGATTCTGAATGACTGAGATGGATGTAAAAGAGAATATCTCTAGAATTGGCGAAGCCTTCAATGCGTTGCAATGGAGAAGTAACGTTTAGATGGAATTGCTTTCCCATTTACTCCTATGATCAAAGTGAATTGTACTTCGATGCGGTTGTATCTGCATTTCAATTCACATTGATCAGGTGAATCATAATGCTGGAGGCTTATTGACTATGTGACTGTTGTGCCAAATTTAAAATGAGTGTTACAGAAATTTCGAGTAGTGGTTAATGTCTCCCAACTATAGGTATATTTAAATCTGTAAAACGCGCAACGAAACTCGGATAGGTAGTTAATTAAGGGGGCTTACGACCTTTAAACCACTCTTGATGGAGTAGGAATAAGGTCAGTTTCGAAGCTATGCCATTTTTTAATTATTGCAAAAAATTGAATACTTTTTTTTCCATTATGCACCTGCATTTTTAAGGTATAAAATACATTGTACAAACATGATTTAAATATAAACAGGAGTTTTTGTGTCGGACTCGTTAAGGTATAACTTCATTGTGAGTAAAGATTTGAGGAACAGTGCTGCGCGCAAGATTGCATATAAACAAATAGATGTATACAAATAAATTTTAGTGTATGTTATTCTATATATATATAACAGATTAAAATAAAAGCAAAAAATAAATAAATAAATAAAAATTAATATTTTTTATCAATTATGTTTCATGGAAGCAGTAAATATTCTGATACTTCAACAACAATGTCTTCCCCAAAATTCCAAAATAATATATTTTTTTCAATATTGTGGTTTTAAAACAAGCATGTAGGTTTAACGAATATGTATACCAATTTTTGAACAAGTTGCTCAAATAGTACTTCAGATATCATGCGCTCAATCGGAGATTTTTCTAAAAAAACAAAGCTGAGAAAAACCGCCGTAAAGATAGAATTTTGGTTACAGAAGCCCATGTTTTGCTCAGTGTACCTTTCGATTTTCTTTCATATCTCTGATATTTATTTGAATTTTGTCATGCGGTTGGTGTCAAAATGATCAGAAATGTATGTACTTTAATATATATATATTTTGAAAAATCGAATTTTTGGAAGGTTTAAAGGTCGTAAGCCCCCTTAACGTGATACTGGATCAACACAACAGGTGGTTGGAGACGGTCCGGGATCGATCCCGAAGGTAAACATCCTTGGACAATACCACGTAATTTTGAACCACGTTCAAATGATCAGATAACACCTGAGCTGGCACCTTACTGTGGAAACTTTCACACTACGAGAACGTGAGGACATTTGGGCCCACAGCAGCTATAAAGTTCACGAGCGAGTAGAGAACGGTCTTTGGTAGGACCTAATTTCGAACTAATAACTTCCAGGTTGTTAATGGCTAATCCGTTGGCAATAAATGGCTAATCCGTTGCTCTTCCAACTAGGCTACCACGAGCTCTCAAGAAAGCTCACACGTTTAAAGACCAAGAGGAACAAAGAACATATGTTTAAAGATAAAGTGTTTAGGTCAAAAATAAAAATAATAAACATTTTGATGATATTACTTTCTTGTTCAGATTACAAAACGGAAAAGTATTTATCGTCACCTTGACACAACATGCATTTAATGCCAAAAAAGTATCTCCAAAAAATACCAGTTGATAAGTAACTTCTCCAAGCCAACAATTTATTTGTTACTTCTTGAAAAACCACTATCGCTAACTGCCGAGACACCCACTCTATTTAGCATTTTATGAGTAATCTTGTGTATGCAATCCCTCTTCGATCAACAAAAACGAACTCGACCATCAAGCATTCATCCCCTAAACAAGATATCAGCCAACAATAGGAATCTATATTCATCGCTCCCATAAAAATGTTTGAAGCCAAATACAGAGCACTCGCCACTTAGAGCCGAAACCCCTATAAAAAAACTCCGATTACTTTCCTCTTCGCTTAAGTACCGATTCTTCTTAAGCACAAGGAGGGCAATTCTGTATATTCCTTCCCCACTACACCTCCGGATATAGACGGGCCCAACAAATAACGCCCGACCACCACCTCACCCCCGGCACGAGGCAAATACTCTCACCCTGTAGTGAGCACTCGGGAATGAAGAGAAATAGAGGAAGAGTTAACAGGCACGTCTGAAACAAGGCGCGCTGGGCCAGTGTCCCACGTTCCCTTGATTTGATTTCTTCCCAATGAAGATCCTTATTTTGACTCGGGCCAACTCCCGCAGGGCACGGGGCCCCGAAATATCCATTAATAAACACTTTTCTCCTGCCCGCCTCTCCTTCGTTCATCTGGGCCGACCCCCCCTGCCTGTGTTATTAGGTACTAACTCTCTGCTGAGTTTTATCGGAATAGCCTTTTTGTGTACTCTTCTTTTTCGGGGCCGAGTTCTGGACACATATTAGGGGCTGAAAGAGATTGGAAATGGAGCGTTCTTGCGACGAGAACTCGGGTGTTTCCTTATTGTGCAAGGCCCCTGCAGCTTTCAATAAATGGGAACGCCTAATGGATAGGTACCTGGGCTTGATGAGGACGCTTCCTGGGATGGGCTTTGTTGGAGGGGGTCATTGGAGGAGGAACCGCGAACGGATGTTTTTACGGGAGATATAGTTCTGGTGAATGAATATATATATATTTGTGGTGTTTCTGTTAAATGGAGCTAATAATAGGTTATAAAGACCACAGGAAAGAAGCCTGAAATTATATTTATTAATTTGTTTTGTTTGGGTTTCCAAGTGGTCTCATTAAAAAAATATTGCTGACATTTTTGATGATGATGACATAAAGACCTGATGAGTTTTCTGCTATTGACAAGGTATTTTGTCCATCAAGATCTGATCAGTTTTGAAAGATCTGGTCAGGTTCCAAAGATTTGGTCCGGTTTGAAAGATCTGGTCACTTTTTGAAAGATCTGGTCAGTTTTGAAAGATCTGATCAGTATTGAAAGATCTGGTTAGGTTCCAAAGATTTGGCCCGGTTTGAAAGATCTGGTCACTTTTTGAAAGATCTGGTCAGTTTTGAAAGATCTGATCAGTATTGAAAGATCTGGTCAGGTTCCAAAGATTTGGTCCAGTTTGAAAGATCTGGTCACTTTTTGAAAGATCTGGTCAGTTTTGAAAGATCTGATCAGTTTTGAAAGATCTGGTCAGGTTTCAAAGATTTGGTCCGGTTTGAAAGATCTGGTCACTTTTTGAAAGATCTGGTCAGTTTTGAAGGATCTGGTCAGGTTTGAAAAAGATTTAGTCAGGCTTGAAATATCTCGCCAGGTTTGAAAGATCTGATCAGGTTTGTACGATATGAACAGGTTTGAACCATCTGGTCAGGTTTGAAAGATCAGTACAGATTTGGAAGATCTGGTCATATTTGAAAGGGGTCTGGTCACAGTTTTGCAATATCTGGTCAGGTTTGAAAGATCTTGTTAGTTTAGAAAGATATGCTCAGTTTTGAAAGATCTGGTCAGTTTTGAAAGATCTAGTCAGTTTTGAAAATTTTTGTCAGGTTTGAAAGATTTGGTCAGGTTTAAAAGATCTTATCAGATTTGAAAGATCTGGTAAGTTTGAAAGAGATCTGGTAAGTTTTGAAAGAGATCTGGTCAGGTTTGAAAGATCTGGTCAGTTGAGAGAACGGAGGTAACTGGTCGAGATTACCACAAGAAAGGTTTTTCCTCCGCAGTTAATCGACGAGATTATCTCGGCCGTCATGATCTATCAAATTTTGCGAGGTGCCTCGTGATCAAGATCTTGGCACTTTTTAATGATGATGATATTAAGATTTGGTCAGTTTTCTCCTAATGCCGAGATATCTCGTCATCAAGATCTGGTCAGTTTTGCTAAAGACTAGGTACCTCTTCGAGACAACCCCTTGGAGGATCGAGCGTCTTCATGGAGATAATAACATTGTAGCTTTTTGTACATTTATTGAAAACTAGTGTTTCCCATTCGTCATAGCTCAAAATTGAAGGTGTTTCCTAATTGTGTGACCCCCTGCAGCTTTCAATAAATGTGGATATGTACCTAGGTTTAGAGCGGAAGCTTTCTGAAATAAGCTTTGCTTAAGAGGGTCATTTGCACCACGAATGAATGTTTTTTTTTTGGGAGATTTATGTCTGATGAATATTTGGGGTTTGAGTTAAATGGAGCTACTAAAAGAAATTACAACTACCGTGACTAAGGAAGCCGCGAATAAAATGGCTTTATTGATCGGTTTTGCTTAAGCGACTCATGACGATAATAGCTGATTATTATCCTGTTTTACATTTGAAATAATAAGTGTTTCCTATTAGTTACGATATAGAACTGAAGATGTTTCCTTATGGCGTAGATTTGCGGAACTTCAATAAATGGTAACGCCTCATAAATATGCACCTGGGTTTCACGAAAATGTTTCCTGGATTGAGGGACATTGGTAGTGGCGACATTAGATGTGGTTTTGATGCTTCAGTTAAATGGAGCTAATAAGAGAAATGATGACCAGGGTGACAAAAGAAGATTTAGGTGTTTTTCATTGATTATTTTGCTCTAATCTGTTTATCTAGGTAATAAAATGATTAGTAGCCTAATGTTTTTGTTGAAATCAGTGTTTTCCGATCAAATTTGAATCATAAATAGTAGAAAACGTAAGGTATCATAGCTTAAAATCGCGTAAAATCTTGTAACAGATCAACTACTTAAAACTTGTTTAGTCAGTAAGTGCAAGTGATAGTCCTATTGATTCAACGTTGTTCATTGGTTCTAATAATAATCTGACTTTTACAGTGTGCCTTCCATAAAATAGTCTTCTTGGTTGATTAATTTGCAAGACAAGACTGCGTTTAGAGCTAAGTTATTTGTTTTAAAAGCTCAAAATTGTTGCTTTTAAGGGAGTCAAATTAACTCTATATCAGTAGAATTTGTAACTGAAAAAAAAAGCATACTAGATTGAATATTTTTCAGTTATTTCGTATTTTTCTTCAACGTATTTTTTTAAGAATACAATATTTTGTTTTCAGTTAGATACTCAATCTGTGTGTGTTTCAACGTATTATGCACTGTGTCTAATCTAATAAGTTTTAAAGAACGATTGACGGCTATGAATTTTCTAACGTTTTGAATCGCTGATCTATTTGAAAATTTTACAATAAACAGTTGATCTAATTGTATAAAATAAAATTGAGTGGAGAAAAAAGAGCTAACGATAGAGACGAAAATAATATGTATCTAAAGGATTTAAGCTGAATTCAAATGGAAAGGTTTTTATAAAAACACATTACTATATTGTATTTTATTTATTTAATAGGGGACAGAAGTTGGTAATATAATGCATATCGAACTTAATAGAATCTGTTGAACTGTATCGTAAAAGTAAATGAATATAAATATACATAAACAAAAAAAAGCGATAATTTTTCCTCATAGCAAATCAACAAAACATTAAAATATAGTTCGAAATACGAGCGAATCAAAAAGAAACTATAAAGGTATGCACAAACCTAAATTTCCAGAAAAGATAAATTCGGGCATAAAAGGTAGAAGTAGTAAATAGTTAATGTATTCTACTGATAAAAACGAAATGAAATATGTACAAAGAAAATATGGAAGTAATAGGTAAGAGAAAACACACGGGAATACATATATATTTTTGAATAGAAGAAACTAAAACCAACGTGTTTCAACCACATCTTACAAGACATCAAAGTTGCATTCTTCACAGTATCGAATAACAAACTATGTGTAACTATTCCCCAAACCAGTAATGGGTGATAAAATTCCAAGCACCTGTGCTGCATCTTAGTTAAAATGATGAATCGAACAACTTGGTGAGGTGACTGTTTTTATATGCAGTGCTTATATATTAAAAAGAAACCCCTCTAAGACACACAGGAGAAATGGTGAAGACGTAATTGAAGAATATATATTAAGAATAAATTAATCATTTCACTTACTAATTAAACAGCTATAGCGTATGTTCGTAATTAATGGATTCTTGTTACAATGAGAAAAGAACACAGACGTATCCTGCCAATGTAATGTTAATACTATTTGAGACAGAACACAAAATTTGTGCTCATAATTAATATTAAATGTATAACATTATTATTATGATGTGAAAGCAAATGGAAAACTGAACGTTACTTTCATTGGTTTGCTTCAATGCTCTGTTTTTCGTCTCATGGTGCAAGAAATAATTAGAAAATTCTGCCGCACATTAAAAATATTAATTGTAGTTCATTAGTATTTTTGCCAAGATATAGGCATGATTTTAATTGATTTGCAAAAAATTATGTCCAGGCTTGAAGGACTATCAGTGATCTTCATAAATTAGAAAAATGGTTGATTTTCTATCTAACTTTTAAAATGAAATGTTTCTTTGTAAACGATATTTTATGTTTATTAAATGAATGAGGATTAATATTTATTTATGTAGTGATAATATGAGAGAGAGAGAGAGAGAGAGAGAGAGAGAATGTAAATATTTAATAAA
Source organism: Metellina segmentata (assembly GCA_947359465.1). Classification (NCBI taxonomy): domain Eukaryota; kingdom Metazoa; phylum Arthropoda; class Arachnida; order Araneae; family Tetragnathidae; genus Metellina; species Metellina segmentata. Next base: position 8,570,266 of record OX375875.1, read on the forward strand.
GTATAATTCAGAATAGCAGTTTCTAATTCTTTTCTTCAAAAGCATTATGTTTATTACCTCAATTAATTTTTCATGGTCGATCTACTGAAATTTACTATGTAATACTCAGAAAATAGAAAAGAAAGTATAAAAATGGCTGTCTCTGGAAGAAGTATTTCTTGTACTCAATTGCACAGTATCTTTCATGGATTCCAAGACAATCGAATTATTGAAACTTTTATCGGTACCAAATGTATGATACTTTATCTAGAGTTCAAAAAATAAAACAGTCTGCCGCTAAAATCTTTGAGCAGTAAAACCTATTAAATTGATTTCGATACAAGAGCAGTTTGACTTTTACTGAAAGTGTTGTTTGATAGTTGAACAAAATGAAAGTTCTATAAAGTTTTCTAGAGATTCAACTTAATACTATTATAAGTAGTAGAGATTGAATGGTTGCAACCCAAAAGGTTTTTGAAGTAATAAATTTAATGCGTACATAAAGCCACAGGAGCTATTCCTGTATATCTTAAATCAATCACTAATTTAAGTGAATTAAGTATTCTATAATGAACAGTTTTCTTTAAGAACTTTCACTGTTTCATTGGTGTATTTAGCTATATACATACAAGTATGTTTGGATAAATGTGTCAGATCTGTTGATATATTCCTATCTTAAATTTTTAACATATTAAATAAATGTTAAACATTTTGTTTGTGAAGAGATATGAACTGTATTTAAAAAAATAAATTGCTAAAATTCGAATTAAGTTTTACTGTAAAATTAGATTCAGCATAGAGAAGTTAATTTCTAAAAAAGATAAATGAGTTAATTGAACCACACACAAGTTTCGGATTTATATGTTTGCATGAATGAGAATTACGGAAATTATATTTATGACTTAGTCAAGAGTAATGTGTGTTAAAAAATATCCAAACCTAATAACTTATCTGCACTATCTAATCTGGTTCCCGCAAGAAGACAGTCGAGTCACGTGGTTTTGAACGAGTCTACGCTTTAAATTAGGTGGAACGTAAACAGAGCTCTTCCACAACTGTCATATTTAGAAAGGGTTCTAGCTCTAAGTTTATCGTTCGTTTTATGAAGCAATGCCAGTCAACGATTTGGCGCGGACAAAATCAACGACGATGAACCCCATTCATGCTTTTGGTATATGACGCCCCTACTCCAAATAAGCTTTCACGTCTATTAAAAAAATCGACTGACCCAAGGTCGATTGCCTTCTCGTCAGAGCAGCAATATATCGGCATAGAATCCCGAAATGAATATTATATTCATCAGTTTCTACTGATATATCAGGTTATTCTCTCTTCTGGATCAGGATCAGTACCTCTTAATCCTGAATGTGAAATTGATAAATTTCCTTTTACATTTATTAAATAACATTCTTTTATTTATGTTTTTGCCAACAATATTTCGCTCTCGACCAGGAGCGTAATTATTATAATATAAAGGGTTAACAATGTTACAAAATTCTGCCCAACTTAACCTAAGCAATATTTTAAAAAATTATTGGATAAAAGAAACAGTAATTAATAACTGAAAACATTCCATTCATTACAAACTGCATCATTTGATTGATGAAAAATTAGAAATTTTCGCGATCATAATCCTAATATGAAATAATAAATTCTGATTAAACTTTAAAAATAATCCATTGCTCCATTGCAACGTTTATTCAAGTACCCTTACTACCTAAAATTTAAAAATAGCACAGGAGTTGACTTCGTCATCCGATCGTAGTTAAAAATTAAGAGGCTTTGTCCTCGGATTCTTCCGTTCGGGATAGATCTAGGACCGTCTCCAATAGACAATTGGTTTCGATCCAGTTGTGGCGTTGATATTAATGCTACTCTACTAAATTTTAAGTATTGTAGGACACGGATAAAATGGCAGCTAAGATCAAGATCATATATTTTAATTAATAGATATAAAAGGAAATAATTCGAAACTATCGCTGGGGGTTTGGGGACTCCACCTATTGTCTGCCACAGCTCACCAACCCCCAGATTGCTAAGCGATCTTCATTCTGTCGCTGAGCCAACCATGCTCACTTCACTAGGTCGTAATCTGGACCGGAGTAAAGAAAATTTTAAAACATTCTGTTAAAATATCAATTTATAAGTAAAGTATTTTTCTCAGCGCAGTAAGAAACTCATCAACCAACTTGCATCACAATACAACCACTCAGATATTGAAAGCTACACGCTCACGAAAATGGTCCCTAAATCACCCTGCAGTCTCTACGAATAGACATACTAATATTATTCTCCACTCTCTATCTCTACATTTTTCAAGGAAATTGTAAACATCATAACGCAACCATTCAGATATTGAGTGCTACACGCATACGAAAATCGTTACTAAATCACCCTGCAGTCTCGACGAACAGCCATACTAATTCTATTCTCCACTCTCTATCTCTGTATTTCTCAAGGAATTTGTAAACATCATAACGCAACCACTCATATCGAAAGCTACCTGCTCACGAAAATGGTCACATCAACCAAATCACACTACAATCTCGACGAACAGCCAGACTAATCTTATTCACCACTCTTTATCTCTACATTTCCCAAGGAATTTGTAAACATCATAACACAACCACTTGGATATTAAAAGCTACCCGCTGATGAAAATGGTCACATTAACCAAATCACACTGCAATCTCGACGAACAGCCAGACTAATCTTATTCTTCTCTATGTATCTCTACATTTTCCCCTCGAACCAACTCAGCTTCCTCATATCGACTCTGTTCGCGAAAACAAAGTGTCTCAGCAACGGTGGAGGATCCGAGTTCTCAAACCTCAAATGATTAATAACAAAAGCGAGAGAAAGGAGAGGAGAAACACAAAGATACAGAAGCATTCCAGGTGTATGCGGCACGGGCTTAGTTCCGCTAGGTTTATAAATGATGCAACACTTTTTCTGAAGCCAGCTGCTGGCTTCGCCCCCCTCCCCCCTTCTGTCCTTCGCTTATTTTACTTTCCTTCCTATAAAGCGAAGGCAGATGGTTTCCCTTTTCTGGCTGCAAAAAAATACCGACAAACTGTTCCACAACAAAAGCGGGACTACTTGTCTCGAGGTTGCTTTTTAAAAGACCGTCTTTTGGGATGGTAGGTCATGATTACAATTCAGGATTGGCGACAAGTTCCTTCCGTTGAAAGGAAACGTCGTGAACTTAGTCCTACTCTCCAAAGGACGCCTTTCTGATGAAATGACGTCCTGAAGTGGAACAAAGGAAGGACTTTGTAGATTTCTTTGAATACAATAGAATTTTAAATTTGTGTTTGAAATACCAGATAACGTAGACTATCAGACATAGGTAAAACTGCTTTAAGTGCATAGTTTAATCATATTATCATGATGATTTGTAGGTAGGGTTTTGTTAAACTCCTCACTCAAAATAAAGAGATCAAGGGGTTATAACATATTATTAAACTTTAGACTGCGGCCGGTACAGCAGTTGTAAGATGATCACACCAAGAAAAAATTTAGATTACGGCCATTACAGCAGTTGTACCTTGAAAGTTATAAGAATCGCGCTTGTTATATCTATAGCCGTAGTCAAAGGTTAAAATACGAATTGCTTCTGGAATAATTTTCTTCAACATTATTCACAATATAAATTATTGCAAATAGCATTAGAAATACTAAAAACGTTACTTGTGGAAATTCACTTTTTAACTATTGTGTTAATCTTGGGAGGATTGTTATCGCTCTGAAAAATGTTCGTTTATGAGTTCGCTCAGAAAAATGAAAATGTCCATTTTTATGGTTTTTATAATTCTTAAAGAATATTAAGCCATTGAACTATAACATAATGTGTAATGAATATTGATTCATAATGTAGTTATTTTGATAAAAGAGAATAATTACTATTCTTATTTGTAGAATACAAAACGAGTGTTTTAATAGTATTATATCTATCTATCTATATATATATATATATATATATATATCTAAAAGTATATCTATCTATATATCTATATCTATATATCTATTTATCTATATATCTATCTATATATATATATATATATATATATATATATATATATATATATATATATATATATATATATATATATATATATATATATATATATATATATATATATATATAAAATCGACGCACCAAGAAGGAATCATCCGATTGCTTTGAAATTTCGTATGCAAAAATGTTTTGACCAAATATGCAAATGATTAAAATTTGGTGTCCAATGAATGAATAGTGCGATCTCCAGCGCATCGGAACTGGATCCAGCAGGAGTTGTTCTTGAACTGTTGTTAAAAATTTCTGCATGCATTGCGATTTAGGACACCTTTCAACGACTGAAAAAATGCTCGTCGCAGGATTCGAGCTCATTCAGAGTTTGAAAGAGGTTGTATCATTAGATTGAAAGAGGCAGGTTGGGCAAATCGGAGAATCCCTCGTCATGTGAGTCGAAGCGATGCGGCGATTAGAAGATGCTGGCAAGAGTGGGTGGACACTGGCAGATTTCAGCGTCATGATGGTAGCGATCGACGTAGGGACACAACAGATCGCGAGAACAGAGTGATTGTCAGATCAGCTGTCACAGCGCCTGATTCGTAGCTATCAACTATCAGTCGTGCAACCCACACACGAGTGTCCACCATGACCATTCACAGACTGCTGAGAGAGCGAAATCTATGCTCGTACCGACCGTTACGCCACCTGCCACTCACGCCTGCACATTGTCAGATTACAGTGGTGCTTGACTCGATCAGGCTGGAATGATGCTGACTGGGGACGTATAGTCTTTAGCGACGAATCCCGCTTCCAACTGTGTCCCGACGATCATCGAAGACGTGTCTGGAGACGCCCAGGGCAGCGTGTCGATCCTGCTTTCACTATTGCACGCCACACGGGCCCTCAACAGGGAGTTATTGTCTGGGGTGCCTTTTCCCCAGCTTATAGCTGGACCCCTTTTGTCGTCGTTAGAGGTACACGTACTGCACAGAGGTACGTTGACGACATTCTGAGACCTGTTTTGCTACCGTTCCTTTCGCAGTACCCTGGGCTTATTTTTCAGCAAGACAATGCCAGACCACATACGGCACGTGTTGCTATTAACTGTCTTCAAGCTTGTCAAACACTTCCTTGGCCAGCCAGATCACCAGATCTCTCTCCCATCGAGCATGTCTGGGAAATGATGGGAAGGCGACTGCATCCGGTAGGGAATGTTGATGACGTAGTCCGACAATTGGAGCAAACTTGGCAAGAAATACCGCAGGAGACCATCCGGGAGCTTTATCGGTCTATGCCACGTCGTGTGTCAGCTTGCATACAGGCTAGAGGCGGGTCAACACCTTATTGAGCTCGTTACTGTAAATATGAAATAGACCATTCAAATGTTCTGAAATTTTAATCATTTTCTATTCTGTACATAATTTTCTTTTCAACCAATCTATGTCTCCATCGGACATTATATATATATATATATATATATATATATATATATATATATATATATATATATATATATACCCACGGCTATCCTAAGATAAGCACTACAACTTTTACCTGAAAAGAAGTACAACTTTCACTTAAAGAAGCGCGATCGTTTTTTGATCGCGCGCGCATCGGATCACGGTAGACGAGACGATTGATGTTATGTTGACGGACGTGATCGCGATGCGCCATTTTTAAACTCTCTGTACATATTATCTATAATAAATCGAATTCAACTAGAAGTATTCACTTAATAAAACCCCAGCACCCTACATTATGGGGGCTCGGTCAAACCTGACGAAGTGACTTTTCAAGACGCTGTTACTGTGAGTAGATGTTGACAGACGCTCTCAAAGTTATTAGCCTTTCAACTGACACGTAAAGGCTCTGCTGTTGTGAAAACTGGAGTTTTAAACAACTTCTCCGACGGACATTTCGGGTCGCTGGTGGTTAAAAGAATCTCTTTGGTGTTTGCAGTGTGACTGCTTTCGTCTTGTGCTTGGCTCCGTACACAAAATGGCGAAATCGCTTGGCGACATTCCCGCGGTAGCTGCACTACTTCATTCCGGTTCTTCGAAATTGATCAGACTCTTGTACAGTGTGGTTTTCGACGACAAATACGATCGGGACAGCCGACAGAAGTTGCGTGCCTTCTCATCCTTCCCCGAGAACTTCCATCTGGAGAAGAGAAAGAAATCCGTGCAACAGACTTTCAAGCTGCACGACGTTATCTCAGTTTGTTCCATTCTTCATATTGACAGTGCTGGTACGAAAGAAGAACTTTGGGTGTTGATTTTCGATGCCCTTTCGGATCTCACCGCACTACAAAGTACCATCGACGCTTCTTTTTCTGACGACGATGACGAACAATTCAATCAGACATCTGGTGCCTGTGTTGCTTCATATATACCCAGCTCTTCAGAGGAATCTCCTTTTCCCGTTCCGCAGGCCTCACTTCGAAACTCCATTTCCCCGGCTGCAAGTATTCAGCAGAATGATAGCTGGTGGTTTATTCTAAAAGACCTGGCGCAAACTATCAGACACTTTAATGGACGAGATTTATACTCAATCTCCGCATTCTTTCGTGATGTGGATGAAAATCTTGAACTGTTTCCTGCATTGAGCGATGCTCAGAAAATTATATTTACTAAAAATCTGTTAACTGGACCAGCCAAAACCTTTCTGCAGTCTCAGCGTGGATTAACAACATGGCAAAAATTAAAAACTGCCTTGTTGGAAGAGTTCAGCCAAAAAATTAACAGTATCGACCTGCATAGGCAGTTGGAGCATCGTAGGATGAAGCCTACTGAGACTGTATCGGAATATCTCTTGGCTATACGGGAATTGGCAAGCAGAGGTGCCAATTGCATCGACGAAATTTCTATCATAGATTATTGTATCAGGGGTATACCAGACTCCCTGAGCAATAAGCAAATATTATATGGTGCCACTTCAATATCCCAATTCAAAACAAAATTGATGATTTATGAGAAAATTTATCTGGAACGCACCAAATACAAACAAATAGACGACAATGCGCACTCCTTCAACGATGTGAACCACCGCCGAGGGACAGAAACAAAGCCTCATTTCCAAAAACGCAGTCAGGAAACCCCAAATTTTTCCAGACAGCGCAAGCAACAAATTTGCTACAATTGCAATGAAGTGGGACACATCTCAAAATTTTGCCCTGATCAACATCGTGGCCCAAAGTGCATGTTGTGTGGAAGGTTTGGACATAAATCCTCCTCTTGTGTTAACAGAACTAGCAGATTGGAGAATAACAAGGTTACAACTTTCTGCTGCGCAGCTCCAAACTTAATGTTCCACAGTGTTACAATCAATAGTGTTCCAATTAATGCTCTTATTGATACAGGAAGCCAAGTTACCATTATCCATGAAGATGTATACAGAAAAATTGGCTCTCCAAAATTGCAGAACTATCCTACTTCTCTTACGTCATTTGGTAACTCTAAAGTTTTACCTCTTGGTCGTTTTGAAACCGAAATTCTCATTGATCATGAACTGTTTACTACTAATGCTTGTGTTGTCAAGAACCAAACTATGTCATCAGACGCCATTATTGGTATGGATATCCTCAAACAAGCTGATGTTTCCATTACAAAAGATAACATTTCCATACGCAAACCTGCAACTGAACTTGCTCACAATGATGCAGATGTGCTAATCCATAGTATCTCAGTTGACGACAGTTCCGAGTTGGATATAGGCCCCAATGCAGCGAAAGATGAGAAGGATGTCATTAAGCAGTTAGTATCCAACTATGTGCCCAATAAAACAAAAACAACCAATGTCGAAATGAAGATTCAAGTTAAAAGTGATGCATCTATATTTCACAGACCTAGACGTTTACCATTTGCTGAAAGAGATGTTGTTGACAATCCAGTTCAAGTGTGGCTACACGACAAAATTGTGGAACCGTGTTCTTCTGAGTACTCAAGCCAAGTACTTGTTGTGAAAAAGAAAGATGGCAGTCCAAGAGTTTGTGTGGACTACCGCAAGTTAAACAAGAACATAGTGAAGGACAGATATCCGTTACTTCTCATTGAAGACTTGTTGGATAAACTACAGGATGCACGTACATTCACTACCTTAGATCTAACAAATGGTTTCTTTCATGTTCCTGTTGAAAAGAACAGCCGCCGTTACACCTCATTCGTAACTCACAATGGACAGTACCAATTTTTACGTGTACCTTTTGGTTTATGTACATCACCATCTGTGTTTCAGCGATTCATCAATTCAGTGTTCAAGGATCTGATCCTAAAAGGTCATGTTTTACTGTACATGGATGACCTTATCATCCCTTCCAAGAGTGAGACAGAAGGAATACAGATGTTGAAGTCAGTCCTCTCAGTCGCCTCTGAACATGGACTGATAATCAATTTTAAAAAGTGTAACTTCCTAACTAGAAGAATTGAATTCCTTGGCCACGTGATAGAAAATGGACAGTTATTCCCATCACCTCTGAAAACTGCAGCTGTTATGAACTATCCTCAACCAACATGTCACAAGGAATTGCAGAGTTTCCTTGGCCTTGCTGGGTACTTTCGTAAGTTTATACCCAACTTTTCTGTTATTGCTTACCCTTTAACAGATCTTTTAAAAAAGAATCAAGAATTTAATTTTGGTGATGAAGAAAACCACGCTTTTACCCTCTTAAAGCAATGTTTATGTGATAAACCTGTGCTTGATATTTATAATCAACACAGCCATACAGAACTCCATACTGATGCAAGTATTCATGGTTATGGTGGTATTTTGATGCAAACCTCCATTTCAGACAATTGCCTTCATCCTGTGTACTACATGAGTAAACGTACATCTGAAGCTGAAAGAAAATACTCAAGCTATGAACTTGAAGTGTTGGCAATAGTGCAAGCATTGCAAAAATTTAGAGTTTATTTACTCGGCAAACACTTCAAACTTGTAACTGATTGCAACGCATTCAAACTAACGATGAACAAGCAACAGTTGAGTACAAGAATTGCTCGGTGGGCATTGCTATTAGAAGATTTCGACTACGAAATGGAACACCGACCTGGTTCCCGAATGATGCATGTTGACGCCCTCAGCAGATCCCCAGCTGTGCTGAACATCCAGGACTCTCTTCTTTTGCAAATCAAACATGCTCAAAATCAAGATGATGAAGTGAGTGCTATCAAAGAAGTACTTCAAACAAAGCCATATAAGGACTTTTGCTTGAAAGCTGATATTCTCCATAAATTTGTTGATGGCTATGAACTACTAGTTGTCCCAGAATCTATGCAAACGGAAATCATAAGGAATGCTCATCAAAAAGGTCATTTTGCTTCAAAGAAAACTGAAGATACTCTTAAGCAAAAATTCTTTATCCCGAAACTCAAAGAAAAGATTGACAAGTGTGTTGCTAATTGTGTCCCATGCATCTTAACTAACCGCAAATGTGGCAAACAAGAAGGTATGCTTCACCCCTTACAGAAGGATGACACTCCACTCCACACGTACCATATTGATCATCTTGGTCCTTTAGCCAGCACACACAAAAATTACAAGCACATATTTGCAGTCATTGATGCTTTTACAAAATTTGTGTGGCTCTACACAACCAAATCCACCGACTGTGCTGAGGTCATCTCTAAATTAGAAACTCAGAAAACTCTATTTGGAAACCCTACACAAATCATTTCTGACAGAGACCCTGCATTTTCCTCAAACGACTTTAAAACCTACTGCTCCGAAGAAGGTATTCGCCATCTCCAAATAACTACCGGCTTTCCCAGAGCCAATGGACAAGTTGAACGCTTGAATTCCATCATTATTGCTGTTTTGTCCAAATTATCCATCGACGACCCAACAAAGTGGTACACCCATGTGGTTGATGTCCAACAAGCAATCAACTCCACATTTCAAAGAAGCATTAATACAAGTCCTTTCGAACTACTATTTGGTACAAAAATGAAGTCCAGGAATGACGTGCAGATTACAGACCTACTGAATACTGAAATTCAGTCCTATTTTCTGCAATCCCGTGAAGACCTCAGACGAGCAGCTAAGCGATAAATACTGAAAGTACAGGAAGAAAACCGAAAGACCTACAATCTTCGACGTAGACCACCGCGTAAATTCAAACTTAATGATTTAGTTGCAATCAAACGCACTCAATTTGGACCTGGACTGAAACTTAAGTGCAAATTACTAGGACCCTATAAGGTAATTAAGCTTAAAAACAATGACACACATGATGTTGAAAAATGTGGTTTCTGTGATGGACCAATAAAAACCACCACCTGCATTGAATATATGAAACCCTGGACTGATAAACTTTCCTAAACTTATTTTTCTAAGGACAATTTGAACCAGGATTATTGATATAGTTTTTGTTTACTGTGCATATTTGATTTCTTTATAATTGTGTCTTATTCATTTAATCTAATTGCTTGTTTTTATTGTATTTACATTTGTATTTCTCAAAATTTTTGTTTATGTGAGTGCTGTCATCTGAGGGCAGATGACCAGGTAGGATGGCCGAATGTAGGGTTAAGCCCCACGGCTATCCTAAGATAAGCACTACAACTTTTACCTGAAAAGAAGTACAACTTTCACTTAAAGAAGCGCGATCGTTTTTTGATCGCGCGCGCATCGGATCACGGTAGACGAGACGATTGATGTTATGTTGACGGACGTGATCGCGATGCGCCATTTTTAAACTCTCTGTACATATTATCTATAATAAATCGAATTCAACTAGAAGTATTCACTTAATAAAACCCCAGCACCCTATATATATATTTTTGTAAACGATAAACTATCTTAAGGATTCCTGGAGATCGATCATTCGCAACTTAACTGCATAGACTACATTTCGAGAAGATATCTGGTTACTTATTCTGTTCTTCTGGAGACAACAAAGTTTTTTTTTTACTTTATATAACATATACTTTATTGTTACATCGAAATTGTCAACGAATGTATTTACTTCAATCCCTCGAGCCTCTTGGACGTTCGCTGGACATGAAATCTTTTATATCTTAAAAAGTATCTAACTTGAGATGTAACCAATACACAGTTTGATTTGTTGCTTTACGGTCATGTTTTGCTTCACGAAGTCAGTCTAAATGACACAAGATCTATCTTACAGCCAAAGAGACATTCAATTCAATCGAAATGTAGCCCCTATAGGTGGCAGATATTAATACACTTCGAAACCAAAAGAGATTTGAAAATATCCTACACCGACATAGACTGGAAAACTAACTAATCAACAAGCAGGCAGCGTGCTCTTTAAATCAAAATGTTTCTTCTGTTTCCTCACCGTACGAAGTTGATTACTTATCCAGGCTTTTAAAACTCCTTGTGATTAAACGATCTTTCATTTCAGAAGTCCACAGGGAGTTTGCCCAGCTGAGAGATAATGGCCTCATTGTTCATCCCTATCAACACACTTTTTAGTTGCGTATAACGCGCACTTTCATTTCTTGGTACATTAAATTCGCAGCAAAATGGTACACTCTAAGACAAAAAAAAAATTTACACCTAGGAGGAATTGTCAGAATGCAATGAAATTTACAAGGTTGGTAAAGTGCTTATGAATGAGTAAATGATTAAAGTTTGAAACTGGAAAGTGCAAACTCTATTGATAAAAATTAAAAAAAAAATGGTAGCATTCAGTATGGCGTAGGACCGCTATTATTCCTAATGCAGCATGCGAAGCGCCTTGGTAGTGAGTCATGTAGACTCTTTATGAAATCCTGCAACAGTCCACCCTATGCTACTTGAACCCTGTCGCGTAGTTCCAGCAGATAACACGATACAGGTGGTTGTGACATTTCGTCTAATGGCATCCCATATATTCTCGATTGGGGACAGGTCCGGTGAGTATGCCGTCCATGCTAAGATATCGTTGCGTCGTAGACAAGCTCTAGAGACGACAGCACTATGGGGTAGAACATTGTCTTGTTGAAAAAGCGGATGAACCTGGGAGTTCAGGAGTGAGAGCGTAAGTGGCTGTAAAATTTCTTGAACGCGTCTGTCAAAGAGCCCGTAACGAATTCTAAAGGTGATTTGGCATCATACGTAATTGCACCCCACATCATGACACCAGTTCTTCTGGAAGTATGACACTGGGCAGCAATCCGTGAATCTTGGCGCTGACCACGTTGCCTCCAAACACGGATTCAGTGAAGACCACACTACTGCATTCAACGTTCCATGTCTGTCTGGCACGACGACATTCCAGTCTTTCACGGCGATACAATGTTATTAAAGGCAATCGTCGTAACGGTCTACGTGACTTAAGTCCCACGTCCTGAAGCCGTCGACAAATGGTGAGATCACTTATTGGAGGATCGAGAGAGGTTCCCACTGCCTGTTGGATGTCTGCAACAGTGTCTGCTGGATAAGTACGGGGATGTCTTACAACACGTCAACCCTCTCTCGGTCTGGTTTCTCTAGGCCTTCCTGAACCTGGTTGACGCTGGCATGTGCCTTGTTGTATCCATAACTGCCAACTGCGTGAACCAGTAACATCACTAAAATCAATATGTTGCGCAATCCGTCGATTAGACCATCCACCTTCTCGGAGGCCAATGACTCGGCCTCTGTCAAACTCTCCCAGTTGCTTAAATTGCTTGAGTACTTTTTGTCGAGGCATAACTCAAGGAGAAACGATGTAACGATAGCGATACATGAGTCGAAATGAATTGACTGCGCTTCTAAATGTCCTTTTATACCCCGGTATGCAGCGTGTTTGAGAGCTGCCCTGCGCGTGGCGCATGGTCAAACGATTTTGAAAATTTGATCATTTGAATCTCCAACACAGATATACCACTCCTCCAAATGTCATGTATACCGGTCTACTCTTTCCATGTGCAACTTTTTTTTTTATATTACACACCTTTTGCATATAAACTCAGAAAACCCCCAGATCCATTACACTTCATTGTAGCGAAACGATTGGAAATACTGCACCGGTATACTAAGAAAACAATCCGCAGTCAGACAGAGTACCAAAACCTCCTCAGCTATTGAACTCGTCATCTGACCGTGGTTCAGAATTACGAGATGTTGTCCTCTAATAAAATCAACCACCTACTTAATGTCTAAATCAAAGCAGACAGCATACTCTTCAAATCAGAAGTGCAATTTTATCGGATCTCAGCATGGTATGTGGTAAAACTAGTCACCACTGTAAAACAAATAACTTACTATACTATAGTACACTCTATAAAAAAAAAGTCAACGCAACGACAAGGAATTATCCGATTGCGATAATAATTGATGGATATGAAGAACATACATAGAAAAACAAATGATTAAAATTTCAGAACAATTGAATGTTTTATTTCAGAGTGAAACCGTTAAAAAGGGAGGAATTGAACAAGACGTTGGTCCGCCTCTGGCCTGGATGCAAGCTGTCACCTGGCGTGGCATAGATTGAAAAAGTTCCCGGATAGTGTCCTGCGGAATTTCTTGAGAAATTGTCTCCAACCGTCGGGTTAAAATGTCAACATTCCGGAATGGTTGTCTTCTTATAACATCAAAAAATTTGCTCTATGGGAGAGAGATCAGGAGATCTAGCTGGCAAAGGAAGTGTTGGGAAAGCTTCAAGACAATTTATAGCAACACGTGCGGTGTGCTGCCGGGCATTGTCTTGTTAAAAAATAAGTCCGGGGTGTCGCAAAAGTAACGGTAACACAACCGGTCGTAGAATGTCGTGGACGTACCGACGTTCTGTAAGCGTGCCAGAAATGACTACCAAAGAGGCTATTAAAGGAGATGATACCCCAGACTATAATGCTCTGATGTGAGCATGTGCGGCGTGCGACAGTAAGGACAGGATCCCCATGCTACCCTGGACGTTTCCATACATCTCTGCGGTTGTCATCAGGACACAGCTGGAAACAGGACTCGTCACCAAAGACTATAAGTTCCCAGTCAGCGCCGTTCCAAGTGGATCGAGCCCGACACCTCTGCAATTTTGCACCTTCTTGGTTGTGTTTGTGTTGTTCCTTTTGTTTTAGAGCGTATATATAGCTGTGTAACATTCCTCCACCATGAAGTACTTTTAGACAGACAATGTCTTTCACGCTCTTTAAGATGACAGATTAATGCCTTTAAGATGCCAGAAGAGGTTTAGATATATGTATTACACACATATAATGATCAACTAAACACCAAAAACACACATCACTATGAAATCAAAACTTTTCTTCAGTTTTCGTTACGTTCAGAATTGATTACTTATCCCGAATTTTAAGTCCTTGTAATTAAACGATCTTGTATTACCGCAGTCCACAGGGAGTTCGCACAGTTCAGAGATAATGGCCTCATTGTTCATCCCTATCAACAAACTTTTAGGTTGCTTACAACACGCTCTTTTGCTTCTTGGTTACGTAAAACTCACCGTCAAATGGCATTAAAAGGCAAACACACCTTTCGCATAGATTTGTTTTAAACACAAAAACCCGTTCCACACCGCGCTACAACGTTGTGAAATAAGTTTTTTTCGCTGAGCATTACTAAATCCAAGGGAGGAAGCTCCGGTGTGATTAATTTCAAGTCCTCTCGGGACTAAGATGTGAGAAATTAACTACTTTTATTTCTTCCGGTTCGTACTTTTCCTTTTCAGTGGAAATTTATTTGGTCTGGAGCCCTTAACTGCTAATCGTAGGAGGAAAAAAGAAGCGTAAGTGTGGTCTGAAAGCTGATTTTGAGATTTTTTTTCTTTGTCTGTGGATTTCTTTAACGGTTCTCTACCAGAACATAGAATGCCAAGATTTCAAATACAGTACCCTTCCGAAATATACGTCGTTGTCCCTAGATAAGTACCACAGTTAACACTTGAATTTTAGCCGAAATAGTTATTAATTTGCAAAATAGACGGAAGTGTGGCCTGAAAGCTGTAAGATATTTTATTCTTTGTCTGTGGATTCTTTTAATGGCTATCTACCAGAATAGCGAATATCCAAGATTTCAAATCCAGTAGTTGCACTTTGCACTTATGGGACATTCCAACATGTTGATAATATTTCTCTTCAATTTTTTCAGCTCAGGAACTTTTAGAAAGTTACTTCCTATTTCGATTTTTTTTACCAGCATTTCTTTACAATTAAATTTTGGTAGGTTGTGTCGACGACACAAACACGAGTTTTGACGTAAATACTCAATCCTGATATTGGATTGTGGAATGAATGAAGCGTACATGTGAAGTTTGAATGATTGTTATTTGGGAATATCCAACAATTCATTCACAGTTTGAACGATTAAAGTGCAGTTTGATATTAATTTTTGCTGAGAGATTGCTGTCCAACATCAACTGTAACCTAGATTTGTAGCTTTCTGATGACACCACATAAACATTCCTCACTATACGCAATCCAAAGCTGCGCTGGCACAAAGTTAGCCCAACACAGTAGAATTTCGACATATTGCGGACCTCCTCCAGCGCTCAGTGCGCAGGCGCACTGAGCTCTCCGAAGATCATGTCAAACCATCTGAACATAACATGTCCATTTATTAAAATTTAAGTTGAGTTCTAGTCTTAAATAATATTGCTTACACACACACACTGGTAAGAGTGTGAGTGTCTGCGAACTTCGTATCCGGAGTAATGAGTTAGTTTTGACTTGATTATAAAGCACTCTTTTTAGCTCAAAGTTCCCATTGACATTTATTAGGATGTTTTAATTTAAGCATGTGTTTTAAAAATCAATGAAAATAGGGAGGGTGATTATAATTTTTATTAGTTTCAGCTTTTAGTTGAGAGTGTCAAGGTGCTTTTTATAGGAACATAATATTTCTACTCCAGTGGATAAATTTCGTTTTAAAAGAAGAGGCGGTGTATTTTTTATATAGTGGTGATACGTTTTTGAAGGCTGATCTCCAGACAATCCATTGCCTTAATGAAATTTCTTGAGAAATAATTTTAAAAGTATAGAAGGAGGGAGATTTAAGTGTTATTTACCGTAGGAAATTTTTTTTTGAATGGATTATGTTGATTTAAGGACGAATTTTGGAACACGAGGTTGGACACCATACCAATATACCATAGATTTCTTTTTAAATATTTAAGACAGTTTTCTGTTTTTATTAAAACATGGTAGACATTTTTGTCAAACGAATTATTTTACTTTTCATGAATAAATAATTTGCGTGATACAAATAAGGAATCAAAATATCTTAATACATATATATTTTTTTGATGGAATTTATTGTCAGAAAAGCATCTCAATAAAAAAAAAATTGTAATAACGGATCTATTAAATTCCAGTAAAAGTATAGCTATGGTGAATGAAAGATAAAAGTATTGGCCAAACTTGTAGTTCATAATGTAAGAGCTAAGAAAAAATAATAAAATTGGTCCATAACTATTTTGGTGCAACAAATTGTCCATCACCAGGAGCAAAACAAACAACAAAACTCGAGTTTAAATTTGTATTTCTACCTACAAGCAGTGATATACACACACATATATATATATATATATATATATATATTTCGGTTTAAAAAAAAACTATAAAACTTTCGAAGTCACATGTAAAGGTCGGGGGAGGGGAGAAGTACTAGCATATATTAGTCAGGTTTTCCTTTTGTTTAATTTGGTATTGTTGATATGGTGGACGTTTTGGTCTACAAAAATATCTATAGACCAGCTTTATCATTTTAGCTTTTATATTATTGACATAAAGAACTAAGGTGTGTTAATGTTATTTTAACTAATATAAACTATGAAATTTACTTATAAATTAAGAATTAAAGTGTATCGTTAGTGTATAGCTAGCAGTATAACTTTAAACAGGATTGGTCGTTTGGGGTGTGTCCAAACTAAATCTTAAAATAGAACAAAATTTCCATGTTATTTGGATATATTAGTAGCTAAATTTTACGAATCTTTACAACAGGTGTCACACTACTAGCTACTACACACTTTATCTTAAAGATAAATAGCAGGTAAGCACCAGTTCGTAGTGTGACACTAAGAACACATGTGATAGAGGTTCTTAAATTTTGGTTACAAGCTATTTCTGGATCCTTCAATGCCTCAGAATGGGCTCGCTGTCGCTCTCCAATCCCCGGTGATTGCTATGTATTCCCATTTGATTTTCTTCTCAAACGAACTCCACAGGCAACGCGGTGATGGCCTCGAAGTGACTATTTGCAACAACATAAATCAAAACACGCTGGAAATCGGTAGCATGGTTCTAAAGGCATTCATACTAAATACGCTTGTGACGTCAGCGGTCGATAATTGCAAAATCCACTCGCTTCTTAATTGGAGGTAGGTGTGACGTTACATTCCGGAAAGAAGAAAGAAAGGTGAAAAAAACTAATAAATTAATTTTAAAGGGTTCTAGATTAAATTTTAAAATTCGGGCTGAACACAAAAATTGCAAAAAAATTAGGACTACCTGTGTGCCAAATTTCACTGTTGTAAGTACCATCGTTTCGTCAGGACACTGCGCACAGAACACAGATAATCACTTCCTTTTATAATAGAAGAGATGACATGAGACGTAAAAAATGACAAATTTATTACTTTAAACTACAGTTCCAGTGATGAAAACGTGAAAAAGTGGTTGATGACTATAACTGACAGTTTCTCTATTTTATAGTGATATGTATGTACTGTGATTTCATTACAATACAAATATCTTCATGCTATGCGTTTTCAACAGTATTATGTATACACATATTATGCCCACAGAGTTTAAATTTTCATCCAGAATGCATTACAAATGTTAAATATTTCATAAAATGAGGAAACATGCTGCAGTTAATGAAAAACATAAATCGATGACAGATAAAAACTTTTCCATTTATGTTTGGTAAAAAGATACTTGATGTGATTTGCGGTATATGATAAGATATAAAGTAAAAACAACAACTGTTTAGAGGGTACACATCGTTTTGGACAGCACCCAATATTGTATATATAAAATATCTCATAATTTTTCATAATGTTTGCAATATTTTCATAACTAAAAAATGAATTTTTAGCTTTTGTGCAGACTATAAATATATGCTTCCGGTATGCTGCTATATTGACTCAACTGTAAGTTACAGTACAGAGCAGTTGTGCTATTTTTGTAACATCCGGATGCATGTATTTGCAGTTTGTCTAAACATAAAACTAAATTTTTTATGGCTGCTTTGCAGCTGGGTTGCAATTTATAAGGACATTAGATATGAATATGAATGATAAGTAATTCAAAATTTTCCTCTTAAAAAACAATGAGAAATTTATGTAGGAATAGATTTTGAAACGGAAAATAATAATATTTGTATTACATGATAGAGCTTTGAAAACTTATTTTAAATATGACATAGACAAAACATAAATACGAAAGAATCATTTATATACAAGTGAAGAGGAATCGGAATAATAAATCAGACTTTTATAACGAATTGTAAGAGTAAAAGAGCATACGTATATAAACGTTAATAGAAATTAAAGTATTTATTGGTCTATAAAGTGTTAGCAACATATAATAGGTATAAAGAAAACGACAAATGTGTGTTCAGCATCAGAAACTCATGACAAGATTAATATTAGTTACAGGAACGATTTTTATGATTGCATGTCATTTAGCATATATAAATATGTTTAATAAATAGGTCAGCAAAGAAAAATATTTGAATGAAATTATCTTTTACTTCACTGAAAAAACGCATTTGCAGTCACACAGTCGAATATTAAACAGAACATAGTATTTCCAAATGCATAATATACACCTTTGCAAGATATTAATTAACATATTACCTTTTAATTTATTTTTATTGATATTTTTTTATCTTAATTACCTAATATCCAGCATTTTGAACAATATTTTTCATTTCACCACATATCAGCTTAGATTTTTACTGAAAATGCTGTTCTCAAATTTCGTTGATTGGCAAGTGAAACACACTAGTTAAAAAAGAATATTTAGAAAAAAAAGAAGAAAATTATGTTTTTAAATTTACGTGAAATTGTAAATTTATTATTTTAACCTTAATTTAGTATTCATATTTTCTTAAATTATCAATTGTTAACAAGAGTAGTTTCCTTATGATTATGTGCTGCTACAGCAAATTATTTTAATACCAGTCGTAGTAAATAAAGTATAGTTTTTCAGTTGGGGTTTTACATGTTTCTTAAGAAATATAAACTCTCCATGCAAGGAAAAATGACATAGTAGAATTCACCAGTCACCACATTTTGGCCTAGAAAATCTAACAACTCCTTTATGAAAATTTTGACTTGGTGTGTTTCACTTGAAAGTCAACGATTTATTCTATTTGGAGGGAACAGCTTTTAAAAAATTAAGTTTGAAATTAAAAAGATTGATTTCTGTGATTTGAATTTTTCCACAATGCTCCAAAGGTGCAGCTAAATTGGAAAACTTTCTAATACAACTATATATATTATATTTATCTTATATATGTACATATACATTTATATCTATACTTTCCTTTACAAAAATGGCAGTGTAAGCATCTCACACTGTATCCGTTTATCCGTTATAAATATCTCAGAACAAAGTTCAATACATTTTCCACTTAAGCTATGCCTATTAATAAATAACCTTATAAAAGATAATGTATTTAAGATGAATCAAAGATCATACATAAATTAAAACGATTCTGTACTTTGAAAATACAATTTGCATAATGTTAAGAACCTACAAGTACAAGATCTTTTGTTTATATTTATTCATTTCTTACATCGAATATTCTTACTGTTATGAGAATTATAGTCTTCCTCTATCATATTCGATGTTAAGTTTCCAACATGAGATAAATATTTGATGGTTTTATATTGAAAAGAATTGTTGATGAGTTTTAATATGTACGTAGTTTTTGATGTTGTCATGAAGTTAAAGGAATAAAATTATCAATATATTTTAGAACATTTCTTTATCGAATGCATATTTTTCATGTTTACTTTTTATTTACTTACATAGAAGTTCTGATGGTTGACTCTTTACAAAATAAAACACACTAAATCACAAACATGTTATACGCGATAGCTGGGAGATCAATATAAACTACAACCAATGATTTTCAAAGAAATTACCATATTAATTTGATTAATTCAATTTATTTAGCAGGATTATTCAATTTCATTTGATGATCAATCGAGTAGCCAAAATCTACTATGGAGAAACAAACCAAAATTTAAACGATTGCAGAGGACTGTACATAACATGTTTTGCTTTGATTTAGAGTTTTCAAGAAAACAAATCACTGAAAAGGCGCAATGAAATTTATGATTAAAAAAAAAATAATAGTTCAATCAATAAAAGGTAACTGTTAATTTTTTTTTGTAAAAATGTGACAGAATCATATTACCCGTAAATGACATATTGCAATACCAGATAACATACTCAAGAAAATGTCAATCAAATTCGATTATAAGAATTACTCAAATCCTGGCGCTCTTAGGAGGTTTTGGTTTTAGACAGCAATGTAAAATTTGAATTATTGACGAATATCACTGTTCTCGAATCCCTCAATTTTAAACCACAAAACGTTTTTCTCTTCGCAGCTTAACAAAATTTTTTTTTTCTCAATTCCTATGCAGCGTATGCCTTACGTTAATAATTATAGAATTAAATAAATATAATAATTCAAAACGTATCTTTTTATACCTTTATTCTCTGGGAAGAATTCTGAAACTTGGATCATATGTAGATTTCACGATATTCTGGGCGTTTCATAAAACATGATGTACAAACTTTAAAGGGAGTTATCGAACTCAAAATTTAACCATACCCACAAAAAAATGTGGGAGATTTTTTTCGACAAAAATTGAAGAAACATTTTATTTACTAAAAATTACATTCAATCAAT
This sequence comes from Metellina segmentata, assembly GCA_947359465.1. Lineage (NCBI taxonomy): Eukaryota > Metazoa > Arthropoda > Arachnida > Araneae > Tetragnathidae > Metellina > Metellina segmentata. Next base: position 8,591,075 of record OX375875.1, read on the forward strand.
TTAATAGGTGCCGTTCTGTTGGATGACTTTTCTCTTTTTCTCTCCGGTTACTGAGTAATACCACGCGCATACAAGTTCTGAGGTTTCTGTTTTAAGAACTGTACCAGGTAACGAAACCTTCTGAGCCTTTTACAGCACTGGATATCGTCAACGGGTTACCGTCACCCTACACAGCACACATCTTCTCTTACGTCTGCGGAACGTTATTGCGATTTTGGAAATAAAAAAGCATAATTATGTCGAACATTCTCCTTATTTTCTGCCAATTTAAAAATTTCTGCTTAAGGCGTATGTATACACTAGAAATCACGAAATTCGACCAGAATATCTGTGACGTTCTTCTCTTTCAATAACCAAGCACGATATTATAAAAATAACAATTTAATTAAATGATAAAAAGGATACAAACACGAACATCATTTAATCCGGTGCATTACATCACACCTTAAAAACAAAAGACAACCTCTCTCAGCCGAGGCAAGTATCCGACTGTATTTTCTCTATGGCAACCCTTCCACGTAGGGAGGTTAGTCGCCAAGAACTCTCCTAAATTGATCGCCAACAGCGGCCAGATATCACAATATCAATATTGTTTTATTAATTCAAAACATTTTCCGATTTCTTAGCTTTCAAACGAAGCCAAGATCTTGCAATTTTCAAAATAGGTTTTTAGTTAAAAGGGTTTTTTGTTAGGCACTGTCATCATGAGCAGACATGTTTCCAAAGCTTTAAATTATATTTCTGAAGAATTGCGTATTTACAATTTGATGCTTCGTTCAAATCGTGATAATTCCACAATGAGTTTACTTATTATAAATATTTTTTAAACCTTCTGATATATATAATACAGTGGACTGTTTGAATCTCAATCGGAGTATTTAGTCAAGAAATAGATTTTTAATGGATTTTGAAATGTTGAAATTCTTGAAAATATATTTAATTTTTTACTAGCCCTTCATTAAAAAAAAAAATTAAAAAAAAAAAATTAAAAAAAAAATTAAAAAAAAAAAAAACCTTATTTTTTTTAGCAACTTGATGGACGTTCTAAACATGAAAAATAATATTAAAAACAATTTCCAAATTTCCGTCTCTCTAAACAAATTATAATTCGTGATATCACGCTTCAAAAAACATGCTAATTTGCTAATTATATCTTAATTAGATAATTAATTATTCGCACAGTCTGTTTTGTTCTACCTGAAACGTTTTTTAGGAATACACCAATTACCTGTAGTAAAAAACTGGATTTTCGAAGTCAAAATTAAAAAAAAACAAATCTTCTAAAACATACGTTAATTTTTTTCCCAAGTACACGCTGATATAACTCTTTTCAAACAACATCCAAACTTTACACGTGTGAAAATGACATCTAGCGGCAAAAACGGGACAAACTTTCGCAGCAACCCAATATGTGTGCTAACAATCTGTACATGCTAACATGTATTTGCTAAGTGATGGTGTGGGGTTGAGCTTCAGTTGTCCATTTCGTACATTAATCCATGCGTCGAAGCGTGCATTATTTTTAGTGGTCGGAACTTTGAACAGCGACTCCGAAACTTAGAGCACAATTTCTCTCTGACTGTAGAATTTTAGCCATAAAAAAGTTGTTCATATATTGGTTGATGTAAGAGTTCGTGGTCAGAACTTCGAAGAGCGACTACGAAGAGCACAACTTCTTTCTGACTGTAGAATTTTAGCCATTAAAAAGTTGTTCATATATTGGTTGATGCAAGAGTTCGTGGTCGGAACTTCGAACAGCGACTACGAAACTAAGAGCAGAACATCTCTCTGACTGTAGAATTTTAGCCATAAAAAGTTGTTCATATATTGGTTAATGTAAGAGTTCGTGGTCAGAACTTCGAACAACGACTACGAAACTAAGAGCAGAACATCTCTCTAACTGTAGAATTTTAGCCATAAAAAAATTGTTCATATATTGGTCGATGCAAGAGTTCGTGGTCGGAACTTCGAACAGCGATTACGAAGAGCACAACTTCTCTCTCACTGTAGAATTTTAGCCATTAAAAAGTTGTTCATATTTTGGTTGATGCAAGAGTTCGAGGTCGGAACTTCGAACAGCGACTACGAAGAGTACAACTTCTCTCTCACTGTAGAATTTTAGCCATTAAAAAGTTGTTCATATATTGGTTGATGCAAGAGTTCGTGGTCGGAACTTCGAACAGCGACTACGAAACTAAGAGCACAACTTCTCTCTCACTGTAGAATTTTAGCCATTAAAAAGTTGTTCAAATAGTGGTTGATGCAAGAGTTCGTACATATTTTTGGTACTAGATTGTATTGCATCGCAAAAGTTATCTCCTTCACACGTGTAAAGTTTTGATGTTCTTTGATAGAAGAAAATTTCAGCGAGTACTTGAGTTTTGTATCATTGGATTGTGTTTTTTAAAATTTGTTAAGCATTTAAAATGGCAGATAATAAGGAGAATATTCGACATAATAATGGTTTTTTTATTCCTGTAAAGGTCAGAATGCTTGATAGACGCAAAACAAGATGCGTGTTGAGTAGGGTGAGGGTATCGTCGACGATTCCAAGGTGCTTTAAGCGGTTCGGAAAGTTTCGTCACTTAGGTTAGTTCTTTAGCCAGAAACGTCAGGACATCTATGAGCACGGGAAAGTGCACCTTCCGGAGATATTGAGAAAGGTTATCGAACAGAACGGCACTTAGCATAGTGATTAAATGTAATATTTAATCAATAAAATAATTTCTCTTCACTTTTGTCAAAACAACAGGGTGAAATTTTGCACCAACCCGATATACACAGCACTACAATAATGGACCCGACGCCAGTGGATTTGCATAAATTCCGACTACTTATTTGGGGTAGTTTTCGTAGTATGGCGTGGGACCTTTGCATGTTGTTCCTCATGAAGAGTTTGGACAGTCAGGTTCTTATTATGCTCTGGCAATTTTATGGAATGGACGAATGTTACTTCCAGGACAACTCTCTATGTCATGTTGCAGCTTCTGTCAAGCAGTGGTATCGAGATAGACACGTAAAACATCTTCCCTGGCCTGCTCAGAGTCCCGACCTAAAACCAATAGATTATTTGTGAGATGAGTTAGAGCGAAGCTTACGGACCAGGGAACCATGTCCGAAATCGACAGCTGAGCTGGAGACATTCTTGCAGCAGGAATGGACACAAACACCCATAGCTATGTATCAAAACCTTGTTGAAAGTATGCCCAGAAGGGTTGCTAGTGTAATTGCAGCACGTGGGGAACAATCCCCCTATTAAAGCGTGTACTCTTTCCCTTATACTATCACATCTTGCTGTTCGGTCCATTATTGTAGGGTAGTGTATATTGCACGTTCTTAAAGATCTTAGTTTTGCTGCTACTAGGAGTATTAAGCTCGAAACTGATTGCCTCTTAAGTGTTAAGTTGAAAGAACACGGCTCGTGTCTTGGAGCGGTTTCACGAATTTTGAAAAGTCTATGAGCATTGTGATACGGCCTGTAGTTGCTATAATTGTAGCGTGGGGAGCTGTATGCTGACCCTTACTGAAACGTGCATCATTCACTTGACTAACAATATATACCTTATTGGCCACGACAATGCCATATCTGATAACGCTTTATTATTATATTTAGTTGAAATTAGAGTATGCAGAATTTTTTTGAGATTTAAATTGTTGTACTGTGAGATGATTTAGGACTTTTTCGATTCAGAACTTCACTTTGTTTCATTTAAAATTGATGACTTCTTTCTGCAAAAGTTATTTAAGTCACTTGATTCTAAAATGACAAAATAATATTTTAAAGATTTAGAAATTGGAAAAATAACTTTGCAACAAATTCATATGATGGGTATTCACTTTTTAAGTTCAACTTTCCTCTGAGTGGCAATGATAGAATGGTGTCGGTATTAAGCACTTGGGGGCAGAAAATCAAAATTTGCTCCATAACAAACACATCTTTTCAAATACGACTAGACCCCTTTAAAAATTTTTTCGTGAATCTCCTTAGTCATGGTTATGATTGAAGCGATTTATTACATCGGACTTTGTGGGAAATGAGAATGACTCTAGTTTAAAAAGTTGTTCAAAAGGTAATGGAAGAATATGGTAAAAAACAACAATGTATGCTTACCCAATCGTGATTACTACAAATAATGAGTTTTTAGCATAACAAATAATGAGTATTTTCTTTCAATTCTATATAAAAATGTCATACAGTTCAGTTAGTTTTAAATGTCGTACGAGAAAATTTAACTTACAGAATTTTTTTAAATGTTCATGCAATATTTTAACATTTATTTTGTTTACTTTTTATTTTTTGATTATATAGCTACATTGTGCTACACATTTTCGTTAAGTGGTGTAAACGTATAAACGTTCATTCATGAACAATACCTTTGACTCAATTTTAATAATAAAAGTATTATATTTTTTTATATACGTGTCATTTTCACTTGTTGAATGATTGTTTTTGTGATTCACAAATAACGGTTCATTTTATTGCTAAGTGTTGTATCAATGTACAAAATTTTCAATTTAGCAATATTTTAAACATGAAAAATTTTTGTGACGTTATTTTATATTTCTTATTAACCAACACAGTTATCTTTAAAATATTTACATGTACGACACGTCAAATTATAGTTTCAAAACCGTTTAAAAAAGAAACTTAATATATGTTGTTTTCAATACATTGTTTAGGCATAAAAAAAAACTGCCGTGTGTTCAATTTATAAATACTTTTATAACAATAGAAGTTGAAATAAAATAAATTTTACAAAACCTTTTGCTAACCATTTATTTTGTAAAAGTTCCAGGTATTATCAATCCTTTTATGCGTGCATTCATTGTTTTCGTGATAAATGCAACCTCATATTTTTAATACGAACGTTTTTATTTAATTACTGATTTAATTTATTTAAAACAATTATTAGTCTATAAAGTATTCCGATATAAACAATAAAATGTTTAGTAACAAGCGTTCTATAATATATCAACAGTTAAATTATTAACATTCTTAATAATCCTCTAACACAAGTAATAATTTCTTATTTTACTCACATATTACGTTATTCGTTAGTGATTTAGATATTACATTCTTACTATTTTACACGAAACATTCAAGCTTTCACATAAAAACAATAAGAATAATTACAATCCTGATATGAAGGTGTTAAACTCAGAAAGTATTTACATCAACATTTTTTCTTTTTCATCCTAATATTCCAATATTCCGTTTCCGCAAACTATTTCATTTAGCAAATACACTTCCCTGGAGTAGTTCCAAAAAGTAATGGTTTCACTGATCTCTGTAAAATTACTTTTGTATGCTAAAATGAATTTATCAAAGAACAGTGACTTTGAGCTCGTCTAGTGATAGCTGTCTGTCCGCCAGTCTTGGATTGCTCATGTCAGACATAGCAGACTCTCGACCAGAATATGACATTTGACTCTCTTGACAACGCAGAAGGCTGTAAAAGGAAAAAATGTCATTATTATATAAACCATTGTGAAAACAATAAAGGTAAATCAGATTGCATATTCGAAATTACGTTCGGGTCACCGTTTCCAGTATTGGAGGCTGTAAACTCGACGTTGGACCAATATCATAGGTTGCAGTTAGGTAATTGGATCGAACTTGCATCTAACTCGAGCAATACATCGGATTATTAACTACGGTCTGGGATATGAAGGGAATGCTTGGAGGATGACGTCTCATAAATTGAACCACAGGCAGATATCGAGGTGAACACCTCAATCTCCAAACTTATACACCATGTCAACAAAAAGACACGGTAGATTAAACGATCTTTCACATATATGAAGGTCTTGTGTCCGGTTGCCTTTCCATTGGTTACGAATAGGGACATCAGCTACTTACAATCCAGGTACAGAAGTAAAGACAAGACGTTTTTTGAAAAAATTAATGATCTATCGAATAACAGTTTTACAAGATAACATCCCAGGGAAACTTGCAGCTACATTTATAGAGAAAAAATGGAAAGATACACTACCCAACAATAATGGACCGGACGGCAGTGGATTAGCATCTCAACATCATCATTAATATTCGATTTTTTTTTTTGGGGGGGGGAGGGGGTTGTGTTATGACTTGGGACCTTTGCATGTTGTTCCTGGTCAATTGAAGGCCGACTCCTTCATGAAGATTTTGTACAATCAGGTTCTTCCTAAGCTCTGACAATTTTATGGAATGGACGAATGTTACTTCCAGGACGACAACGTGTCATGTAGCAGCCTCTGTCCAGCAGTGGTATCAAGGGTGTAAAACGACTTCCCTGTCCTGCTCAGAGTACCGACCTAAACCCCATAGAACATTTGTGAGACGAGTTCGAGCGACGCTTACGGACATGGGAACCACGTCCGAAATCTACAGCCGAGCTGGCGACCTTCTTGCAGCAGGAATGGACACAAATACCCATAGCTGTGTATCAAAACCTTGTTAAAAGTATGCCCAGAAGGGTTGTTAGTGTAATTGCACCACGTGGGGGACCACCCCCTATTAAAGCATATATTATTTCCCTTATAGCATCTTGCTGTCTGGTCCATTATTGTAGATAGTGTACATATACGCTACTAAGCAGAGTATTTAGAATTTACATTTGGCGTGTGAATGTAAACTCGGAGACGGAATCTACGACAAAGACGCCAACAATGTTTCCGTTACGAAGACTAAATTTTTCTCCTGATGGAAGTAATCGAATCGTTTTTTTTTTGGGTGAGGTGAAATCACGTGACTAGAATACAAAAACAACGTAGCCGGATTATAATAACTACAGATGGGCAAAAGTGACTTTTGACGATAACAGTGTTAGACCGTACCTTTTCCATTTCGGCTTAAGTGAAACAGATATATGTGCTTTAAGATCCGTAGGATACCCTCCACTATGCTATCCGATGTCCCCTCATGACCCGATTTCACGTACGCTGGCGCAAATTCGGACCGGACAGCGCTTTTAAAAGAGAAGTCAGAGAGAGAGAGAGGCAAAAAGGCGAACTTCTGAACTTCTTACTGAAGTATGCACACAATATGTCAGCAGTAACTTAGTCTTTAATTATTACCTCGTTTTTTCTCTATCACCTGCTTTGTTTTTGGTAACATTATTTTTGGCATACGTGTTCCAGTGGGCAATACCCTCAGCAAAAGGAGTTTTATTACCACAATGTTTATTTTTTTTTCAAAATCCCCACTTTGTTTCTCATTTTTTTGCTTTTAATAAATGCTGTATGAACATAGTCGATGGCCCCACAAAGCATCATATATAAAAACGAGCCAGATTCACCACACCACATCCTACATTCTATCATTGTCAACAGGCAAGAAATCTCCAACCCTACTACAATAGCTGATAAACTTATTTTGGCCACCCTGACGGCTTGACGTAGAACTTAACCTAATACCTTGGGAAGAACACCAACCAATTAGTAAAAGTGTGAAATTCTTCAGCATTAGTAAGACGGAATTGTGGCATGAATTCATAACTGAGTGCAAGAGTCTTTGTTGCTTTAGGAAATAAATTTTAACATACACATTGTTTGCCTGTCATGAGAACTGTTCCAGAAACAAATTTTTTCCCTGTCTGTTGCTGTTTAAACGTGTCTTAGCCCATTTTAGATAAAGGCTGTAGCACCCCCATTTGCCACATTGACGCACTTAGCAACAATTGGTTAATCTGTTTCGGGCTAGTTTTGTTCAAGATTCCAAGAAAGTACATCACGCAACCCTCATATCCATTTCTTCGCAGATGAACGCCTGTTATGGAGACTCGAATGCAAAGTCGGTCCGCTCATGTACTATTTTCTGCTCTCCGGGTGTTTGTGATATTCAAGAAATGATGCACAGTTGCTACAGAATTGCTACTTAGATGTAAGTTGTTTATAAATGCATCCGAAGAACATGAATGTAGTTATTTTGGAACATTAAAGCCAGTTCAGACTCTTTTAATAAGGGTAAGGTTGGGTAAAGACGCCCATAGGGTAATAGCACCTCCTACAGTCATCGACGCTTCTGCCTAGCAAACAGCATGTATATTGCCCATTGTGATACTCATGAACAAAGACGAGTTTGTGTGCTTTATACGACAGTACGATAACATACAGATACGATACGTACGATACATACGACATACGATAAAAAACAGTTGTCGTTCATTTAAAAAATATATATCGAAGTAAAACAATTGTAGAGAACTATGCATATACTCTGAGAGAACAATTCCATGTTAGTGTTTTATATCATAGAAAAGCGACCCTCTAAATGTTCTATAGTGTTTTTTATGGGCGTATATGTTATGAAGGTCTAATTAAAAAATGGCGAAATCATGTTTATGATGTAGTGTAGTTATCTAATAGTTCACTGGCTAATGGAACTTAAAACCATCATGGGCATTACTCTCAAAACCCCCAACACCTTCGGGAAACAGTACCTATTACGATTTTTTACATTTTTAATTTATCTAAATAAGCAATAACACTATTTAAAACCATTTCATTCCATACATTATGCACATGTCAGTCCTTTTCCCTCAAGTTTCCCTTATTACCCTACTTCCATTTCTTAGTTAAAGACTGAACTGTATGTGTAAAAGTAAATTTCATTTCAAATGATAACTGCTATTTGTCAGTAATTTTTGTAAACTCCTAAAAATTTAAGGAATGATAAAATTTCGTTTTCAAAATTCTATTCGTCTCCATCGAAAAGAAAGTAATAATTCATACAGTCAAATTGATACCAAGCCAATAAATGCACGACATGCAAATGTTAGACGTTATTCATCCATAATGTTTGAAAAGCACGAAAACAAATTCATTTAAGGACACCGAAAACCTTTCCACCAACTTTTGCTAGCATCGCTTCTAAATCCATCCCACGGCCTCAGAAGGTATGAGGCATGTGATTTTGCTTCGAATCGGAGTTCCCAGACATCTTGATGAATAGCTGTTTTCTTAAGGGTTTGAAGATTAGGTCCATAAAGCAAGAGGAGGCGTACCAAGGGAATGACTTATGGGACCGCGAAAACTTCTCTTTATTAGCCGCGGTTTGCAGAAATTAATGAGTTCGGTAAAGATTTTAAGACTCTTCTGGAGAGACTATCGCTGTCGATTCGCGAAATTAGAAGGCAGAGAGTGAAGGAGTGGAAAAAGCAATGTTCTAGTGGGCTGATTAATCGCTTAAAATTCGGTTGTGAGTGGTAAATGATTTTGTAATTAGCGGCGAGCGATTGAGTTTGGAGGAGGTTCGAGTTGACATCGGTGAAAATTATTTACCCGATGTTTTGGATGCTTGTCTTTAGCGATTGTTTCTAATACACGAATGGGATACCTAAGTAAATAATTTTTAATCGGAACGTGGGTTGAAAATGTAATTAAAATTTTATTGAAAGTTAAGAAACCGGGGACTGAGGGGAAAAGTACTATTCATCGATCTATGTAAGTTGCGGATTATAAGAATATAAAAAAAAATACTACTAACGAATTTTCAATGATACTGAAAACTACTTATTTTGATTGGAGCTGAGATTTGTAAATGGGGTTGGGACGAAGTATGTGCATAAGAGAAATGATCTAGCTGAAACAATACAGAACGAAAGCATTTCCGGATGAAAAAATAGAGTAGTTAATTAATTAAAACATGTTTACAATGATTTTGCTTTCAGTTATATATAAAATGTTCACATAAGAAATTAATTTCTCTGTAGCATTTTAATTTATCTTTGAAGTCCTTCAAAGTAAATTCACATGCATTAGCTTTAAACTGGAAATGCATCTAACTTTAAAACACATTACTCAGATGAATTTGGAGTTAATTCTAATGACGATTGAAGTAATGAATGATCTTATAAAGTCACAACCCAGAGTATCAGTTTTAAATCAATTACAGTTTCAATGAAAATAACTTAGCATATGTTAAATACAAACATCAAATAACATAATAACGCAAAAATATTTAGAGAAAAGTAATACTCTATGAAACAAACTATTCTTTTAATCAAGCTAATTGTTAAGTGCTTAAATAATTAATAGCATTGAACAGACAAGAGAAGAGACAACAAATAGCAAAATAATACTTATGTCTTGAAAACAGCACTTCTTAAATGCAGCAATGCGCAATTTCTACTAAAAATCTCAGATAAAAGTATAAAACATTAACATGTCAGATGTCGCTGCTATATGTAATTAATTTAAACTAAAACTATTTCGTGAAAAATGAAAATCAATTTTAAAATTAACAATAATTACACATCGACAGTTACTTAAAACTTTTTTTTTGAAAATAATTTGTGAACTTACTACTGATATCAAGACTTTAATCTTACTTAATTTACAGTTCACTAATTACTCGTTGACATTTTCTTCAAATAATTTTCATCGAAAATCTTTTAGCAAGGTTCACTGAAGAAAGTTTTGAGTAAACATTTATCAAATGAAAATATATACTTCAATAGTATATAAATACAACTAACAATTATAAAATACATATTATAAAACTCTACTTACCTAAATATTGGTGACTCAGGTATGGGGTTAGTGTTTCTTAAACCATTTCTAGGATTGCAGCTGGTAAGAAAAATATATATTTGAATTAGGAAACTCGTTTTTGCAGACAGTTAATATTTATCAAGGACAGAAATATAAAATATAAAAGGTACTTAAAAAACGGTTACAAATTCATCATGTGTGAATATCATAATTATTTTATCATTTTATTAAAATTGAAAATTTGTATTAGTAGTCATGTAGTCCTTCCTTAGATCGAATATATTAACTTTAACGCAGTGATGTCTAACCCACAAGCGACCCTAGACACTTTTTAATACGACTTTACCACACATTATCGCAAAACTTAACATTTTTATGTGACTTAGGCTAGGCCTTCACTTGCGATTTCTAGTCGCTGCGAACAAAATATCGCTGTCGCAGAAAATCTACAAGGTACACACACTACGATAGATAAATCGCTAAATTAATTAAATTATGTTTTAATTCCGTAATTCAAGTTTATATCTTTGCGAACGTTGAAGATAGAGTGAAAATTTCAACGGATTTCAAATTAGTGTAAAATTCTAAGCCAGATCGATACCAAAAACAGATTTATTATTTAATTATTTACCAATTGATTATTTAATTATTTACCAATTGATTATTTAATTATTTACCAATTGATTATTTATTAAATAATTTATTATTTGTTAAATAATCAATTATTTTTTGAAAAGAAAATCACATTTAATGTATCGAGCTGGTGTAAAATTTTCCGCAGATTTCGAATCCGTGAAAATTTTCACTTTATCTTCAACGATCGCAAGGATAGAAACTTGAATTAGGGGAATAAAAAACAACTTAATGTATAATAAAAGCTGACCTTGGTAAACGCACGAGTAAACTATCGCATGTGGGTGCAGGTCCATGCCTGTCGGTGTGATTTATTGGGAAGAGCGAAAATAGGGCCGGTTGCAACTTTTTAATCGCTGCGATTGTTTAGTCACAAGTGTGTGCACTTCTATTTGAAACAATGAGTTTTATTTTTGCGACTGAAAAATCTCGCGACTAGAAATCGCAAGTGGAGGCATAGACTTAACGATATTTTCTATTATTAACTCCAAATATCTTCCCATAGAAAAATATTCCTCTCTTCAAATCATGCCTTATTCATGCTCTCGGTTTTTGGTAGCATGTACATTTGTGTTTAACTATTTTCTATGAGTTGGAAGGGTGGAGTTTTTATAGTGCACCAGACGAGTATTTGGCCAAGCGTCGCCAGACACATTAGACGTCAAGTAAAGGAGACGCATAGGAAAAGTTTTACCGACACAGAGGAGAGCATAACATACCCAGGATAACCTGCATGAAGCGTAACTGACTATTTTCAATGATTAAGCACACGAAGGGAAAAATTAAATCAAAATTTTCTAAAGAGCACCTTGATAACATACACTCTATAACAAAAAAATCGACGCACCAAGAAGGAGTTGACCGATTATGATAAAAATTGGTGGATGTGAAGAACATTACATAGAAAAACAAATTATTAAAATTTCAGAACAATTGAATGATTTATTTCAGAGTTTGAAAGTTACAAGGGGAGGAAGCCAATAAGGCATTGGTCCTCCTCTAGTTTGGATGAGTCACCCGGCATGGCATTGTCTGAAAAAGTTCCCGGATGGTGTCCTGGGGAATTTCTTGACAAATTGTCTCCAACTGTCGGGCTAAATGGTCAACATTCCGGTATGGTTGCAATCGCCTTCCCATAACGTCCCAAATTTGCTATATGGGAGAGAGATCATGAGACCTAGCTGGCCAAGGAAGTGTTGGGAAAACGTTAAGACAATTCATAGCAACACGCGCCGTGTAGAGCCGCGGTAGCTCAGTCAGTAGAGCGTCGGGCTCGCATCAGAAGGGTTGTGGGTTCTGTCCTCGGCGGAGCCTCCAATTCTGATGATTGCGAGATCGGCGCTTCGACCTGGCTAAAGACCGTCGTGTTCACTAATGGTGACTGGGGCACGTTAAATAGGTCGTGGTCACAATGTCCCCCATGTTCCCATACCAAATCAATACCTCTGGGGGTACCTGATCAGGGGGTTATCGGCCTCTGATTGGGATCTAAATTACGATATGTGTGAGTGAATGGATGTATGAAAGGGACCTTCCTGTAAAACGGATGTGTCATGTATGTCGAGCCAAGTCGGACTTCCTCCCAATGGGGCTCAATAACATGGAAGGTGCACCCCCCTCGCCTCTTGCCGTCTTCGACGGGCCTGGCACTCTTCTGGTCTGCCAGTGTAGGCATAAGAAACAACAACGTGCCGTGTACGGCCGGATTTTATCTTGTTGAAAAGTAAGTCCGGGAGGTCGCAAAAGGAACGGTAACACAACCGTAGAAATCGTAGAATGTCGTCTACGTATCGCTGTGCTGTAAGTGTGCCAGAAAGGACTACCAAAGAGATCCGGCTATCGAAGGAGATGGCACCCCAGACCATAACGCCCTGTTGTGGTTATGTGTGGTGTGCGATAGTGAGGGCAGGATCTCCACGCTGCCTTGGACTTCTCCAGACGCGTCTGCGGTTGTCGTCAGGACACAATTGGAAACGGGACTAGTCACTAAAGACTCTAGTCCCTAGTTAGCGCCGTTCCAAGAGAATCGAGCGCGGCACCACTGTAATTCTGCACGCTTTTGGTGCGTCGATTTTTTTTTGTTACAGAGTATATTAAGAATTGATACCACTTCCATCGAATTAGACATTGATGCATTAGTTGCTCAGAATTAGGGTTAAATACCCCAATAGTCTTAAGTGCATGTTGTCTTTACTAACTGTCATTCTAAAAAATTAAGTAAATTAATTTACTTATACTAACCCGTCAGAAAATTCAGAGGGTCAGAAAATTTCCCACTAGTGTCGCATTGTTTTTTTTTGACCAATCACCTATAGCTTAAAACTATTTTTTTTTTAATTTGACCAAGATTAAAAGAGTTATAAGAAAGATTCATTTTTAGGAGGTAGAAACTGATTAGAGAAGTCACAAAGGAATAGGGAAGATTTCAGTTTGCAGAACAAATATATGTGCGAGAACTCTTGAGTAGTTGATTATACGAGCATACGATATGATTATACTTATAATAGGAGTTATTATACTCGTATTATATGTATTTCATATGCAGTCTCAGTCAATCACAAAAAGTGTTTCACAAAATGTGGCCCAAGCTGTTCAAATGGTTCGACGCCTCGGCGTTAGAGTACGTATAGTAAGTCACAAAAATGTTTTGCAATTTATAAGTATATTTAGGTATGTAATAGCATGTTTCGCTTAACTCACTCTTCTTTTTTTTTTTCACTCTCGAAAATAATGGGCAGCAAGAATTTTCAAATCGTTCAACAAAGAAGTAGTTATCGAAGGCTATTAACATACCCTTCTAAATTGAATCTAGATCAGAATAAAACAGAAACTGTTTTCACGAAGGATGTGAAGGAAGCTTCTGTTCCCCAAATCCAGAGCAAAGCACGAATCTGCTTTCTTCCAGATCCTCATCCTGGATCAAATATTCGAATCCATTGCGATGGATGGTTCAAAGGAAAATAAGAGACCTCGGCGATGTTTTCCTTCCACGATAAGCACAAATTTATGCATTCCGTTGGCTGCTGGCCATTAAGAGACTCTCATGCCCTGTGATGGCTCCAGAGGATCATCTCGGAATGATGACCAGGCCAAAGATAAGAGCATGTTTTTTTTGCTGAAGAGGCCATGTTTTTTACACATGATCGGAATAAATCTCGCATCAACTCAGAGATCTCACGTTTAGTTTTTGCTTTCTCAAATCCCACCACCCGTGGAGATACTGGGTGCAGTTTGTTGACTTGAGCCTGTTTAGATTCAATTTAAAGTGTTAGAGACATCTACAGAAGATAAATTGCCCTTTTCCGAAGCAAATTATCGCCAAATACCGCTATCGTTAATTATATGAGAATGAAACCAGTGCACCTGTCAGTGAATCCTCGATGATGAACAGACTGAACAGTATTTAATCTACTGGCAAATTTACGTGATTAACAGGTTAAAATATTATATATTTGAAAATATTTTATAATTAACTAAAATTATAACTTTGCTCATTCCAAGGTACCTAGCAAAAGGAGACCCAATCCCATAAATGATTTATCAGATTAATACGTAGTAGAAAAACGATAATTTCGGCCTTGTCCATCATTTTTTAAGAGATCCGTTACATCATTCCAATCCAAAATATTCGGTTGTAAGAATAATAATAAACCCGTCTGAGAAGTTCATTTGATATATATATATATACACATCAGGGTTTGGGGCTAGTAACAGAAGAAAGACACACTTGTAATGACATAGTCTTGCTGACATAACGTATGATTCTGTTCCTCTCGATTTGGGCGTTGGCTCGATCTGCATTGTCCATATTCATCCTGATGATGTTTCAAATAGTGTTTATGTGTCTTATAGAATAAATTAATTTGTTAAAGAGAATGGAAATATTATTGGAACGACTGCAATAGCACCACATAATTAAAGTCGGTAGTATATTTCCACGCTGGATAGATCTGCCGTGAAGATTTGGCTTATAGAATGGTAACAAGCCCTCAAACATTTTCCGGTCGCGCAGATGTCATGGATTCCCCATCAACGAGGTAGCAATTTCGTTTTGCTGTACTTCCGATTCTTCGAATTGCTGTGGCTGTGGTGATCCTGGTTTGCCCTCGTCATTGCCGTTTGACCCCATTGACCTGCATGAAGCCGAGAAGAGCGATTTTCTTCCCCACCCACCCGGAGAATGATGCAGTGTGAACTACTAAAGAAAGGATCGGTCAACCCAACACCTTATACTGCCAGTTGTACCGCTCTAAACGCGGCTTCTTTGATTAAGCAGACACAAAGCAGATGTATTCCAGAATTCCCTAACTGGAGATCATAAAACTCCTTTCAAGTGATCAACTGTCCATAACTAACCCTAGAAGTACTATTACAGCACTCCATTTGACATTACATCGGTCATAAAGTTCTGGGCACTTGAAACAAACCCTCTTCATCTGACGTTACACTGACATCCCGATCTCATCAATCTCAAGCCCCTTGAGAACACTCGAAATTCCATAGACATCTGGTTTTTTCCGTTCAAAGGCGTCCTGCAAGACGTTACAAATTTTCCACAGAGACTACTGAGACCTGATAGCGAGAACAAGCTCGCTTACTTGCCGTACCCTTCGTGTCCCAAAAACTTCTGTAAACTTGCTGTACATAGCTGCTAAACTGTAATAAATGTTGTAGTGGTGAAACCAAAGATCTTATTCCTTTACGCTACCATTTCATTTCTGTCACCACACCATTTCATCCGGTACAACCTCCTAATCGTGCGGCCCATGAGTCAT
This sequence comes from Metellina segmentata, assembly GCA_947359465.1. NCBI lineage: Eukaryota > Metazoa > Arthropoda > Arachnida > Araneae > Tetragnathidae > Metellina > Metellina segmentata. The sequence goes on from OX375875.1 coordinate 8,606,959, forward strand.
CTGATAGTGCGTGGTTTCAGTCAAGAGTTGTTTGTGCGCGTTTCCGTAACCCCGCTTCTGTTCCGTCTTCCATCATCTGCTTCTCTTCGTTGATGGAATGCCTGATTCGTTCGGTTTGATGGAAAAAGAAGACTCAGCTATGCAAGTGAGTTTAGTGTAAACAACACAGTATCTTGTAGGAAAATATAGCTAACATTTTTGATTTATGATAATTAAGAGTTTTGAAATGATATCCTGTGTTTGTTGAAGTTACTTATGAATATTTTAGTTAAATGAGTCAACATGAAGTTAGCTCGTAACTGTGCATGATTATGATGAAAAAAGTGTATTAGAAGTGTATTTGTAGAAATGTTAAGATTACATCTCAGTGTTTCATTTTGATTTATTGTGTGGGATGTTAAATTTATGAGATTAAGAGGATTGTAGTAAAGTGATAAAAATGGCAGGCTTGGGACGTTTAAATAAGTCAGAATTAATGGCTCTGGCTGAAGAATTATATATTGTATTGGATGAAGGGATTAAAGTGTCTGAAATTAAAAATTCAATTTTACCAAAACAAGGTCGGGATGATGAGGAAAAAATAAAGAAAATAGGTGATCGTTTGTTACAAGAGAAAACAGATAGGATATAAGCTGAAAAGATAAGTTTAGCCCATCAGAGGGAGTTAGAAGCTCATCAAAGAGAACTGGAAAGAATTAAACTTGAAATTGAAATTAAAAATAACGGCAACGGAAATTCTTCCAGGTTCAACTTAATGAACATTGTTCAAAAATTTGATCGAAAGGTAGATGAGATTGTCCTTTATTTGAAAAATTTCGAAATAAAAGCAAATCTAACAAGATACCGCGAGAAGAGTGGACTGCCTCTATTTATTAGGAGTTTTACCAGCAGAGTTAGCTAATAAGGTGACTAGGGAACCCGAAACAATTATTAAAAATTACGATCACATCAAAGACTTACTTTTAAAAAGATACAAACTTAATCCAGAACAGTTAAAAGTTCAATTTTTTAGCAGTCCTCTAGTACCTCTAGTAAATAATTTAGAAGAGGAATAGACGGTGACAAAATGGTAATTTCAACCTCCCACATTATGCTTTAAGATAATTATGTTTTCATTCCAATTCAAAGTATTTTATAGTAAGATGATGATAAAACATTACTCAGAGATTCATTGCTATAATATCTGACGAAGCAGACCTAACCCTATAAGTAATTTAGTAGAGGATTAGAAGGTGTAAAATAGCATTCCTGGCTGATGCATCATACTTTAAAATACACTCATTTCTCATTACAATTCAAAATATTCTATAATAAGATTATTATAAAGCACTACTCAGAAATTCATTGCTATCATATCTTATAAAAGGAGACCCAACCGTAACAGTAATTTAGAAGTGAAATAGAAGGTGTCAAAGTAGTATTCCGGGCTTATACATCATACTTTAAGAGCCACCCCTTTTCTCATTACAATTCAAAATATTCTATAGTAATATTTTAATAAAACACTACTCATAGATTCATTGTGTGCTATCATAACTGATAAACGGAGACCCGACCCTATAATTAATTTAGTAGAGTAATAGAGGATGGCAAGATAGTATTTCAGCCTTGTGAATCATACTTTAAGAGATACTTTATCTCATCCAATTCAAAATAATTTCTATTAAGATAATAAAAATTTAGAGAGAGAAATATGTGACAATTATAACATAAAATTGACAATTAATGACAATTATAACATAATTAACTTCGGAAATTACAATTTGAAAGATGAGATTATGTTTTTCTTCTTAAGTCAAAAACTTTAAAAGCAAGTCAAAAACTTTTTAAATCTAGTATACGACTTATGAGGTTTCCAAAAATTCCCCTGCCTATTCAAACTTTCAATGAAAGAATTGCAACATGCTATCAATTTTTATAGAAACGTTATCTCCAAAAAAGTAATTATAACTTTAAACTTTGTGTTTAACAAAACAGTGATAATGTTGGATGTGGTAAAAGGAAAAGTAACATAACAGGGGTTGATAAACCCTTATTCAAAACTATATGTGGGTAACCTATTGTACTATATAGACAAAAGTATTTGGACACTGCATGTTTTTCGGAAAAAAAGCTTTATTATTCTATTTAGGAACGGGTAGCCCCCCCCCCTCTTTTGCTTGTATTACAGTTGAAACACGTCGAGGTATACTTTTCACAAGTTCTCTGCAAGTCTGGACAGGAATATTTCTGGACAGGAAAGTGCAGGGCGGTGTCGTAATCATCGCTCTAGTTTGTCCCACAAGAGCTCGATCGGATTGAGATTGTGGCACTGAACAGGCCAGTTCAGCAAACTCGACTCCGTTTTAGAAAACAAGTCCAGTAGACGTTTCGTAGTATGACATGGAGCTCCATTAGGTGTTATAGGAATCAACCATCATCCCCGTAGTATTGCCATAGTGTAGGAAATACCGAATTATACAGAACATCGAGTTACACTTCAGCGTTAATGGCACCAGGTACATAAAGCAATGAGCCAAGTCCTAACCAGAAAAACAACCCCACATTAAGATGGATCCCTCTCGGAATTTCTGCAGTGACCAAATACTTTTGTCTATATATTATATAACAAAAGAAAAGGCCATTCATAAACGATTCAAAGATTCGGAATGACTAGTCACTTTTCATCTTAAGGCTTAAAAAAATGGAAAAGGTTATTCAACTTTAGAGACCTCGGCTCGAAGATCTTCTTAATCTTCTAAGGTATTCACATTTTCTGCAACCTTTAGCTTTTGCAGCGCGAGTGCTAACCTGTTTTGACCTACTTTGATCAATAGAATATTTCCTAGGATGTATTCAACCAATATGGAGATTTTGTAATGCATGTTGTAGAGTAGAAACTACTTCAAATCTTATGTCTATCAGAGGGTTAATCTAACTAAGAGAAGACAATTTTAGCTTTAAAATTCGTCTTGAAAAACACAGTTGCAATGATGGATGTGGTTACCACACATATAAAAAGATTCGGAATCCCTAGCCCAAGCAATGGAATTTTTTACTGCACAAACTATTCCCTTCCAAAAATACTCTATTCACTTCACAAAGGAGAATAAAATAACAAACCACCATGCCTTTCGGTGGACAACATTCCAGCTCTTTTCCAAGCTGCCTTCTCACCGAAATAGAATTTTATCCCGGCTCAGCTTGAAATATCCCTTAAGGGAGAGGGTAAAAGACGCAGTGCACACTCGAGAAAAAAAAAAGAAAGAACTAAAATTGCCCCATACAAAAAGCACCTAAATCTGTCAATCTGAAACAGGAAGAGAAAAAGGATGAGTCATAGAGTGACCGGTTGCTGTTCTCCAAGCAAGTAATATCTGGATATGGACACAAGTGGGAATAAAAAGAGCCCCACTGGCGTGTGTCCAGTGAGAAACAGCTGGAAGATTCTCCAAGTATTCGATAAACATTTGTCAATCGTCCTCCTTTCTGGTGGGGTGTGTATCTTTGCAAAACCCCATTCCGCTGACAAATAGTGACGTTCGACACAAAGGACTTCCCTTGAAAGTTTGCTTTCATAACGAAAGTTGGGTTATTGTGGTGATAAATCCTTAACTATATTTGATTTTGGGCTTTTGTTGAGTGCTTTTATATCGATTCTTAATGATGTTTTACGATTTCCTTCATTTCCGTGGTGCTTAACACAAAGCACTTCTTCCTCTGAATACCGAAAGTTGCGTTGCGTGAATGCATCCTTAACTATATTATTTGATTTTGTTGAACGCTTGCATGTTTAGTGAAGGACTTGCTCTTGAAGTTCAAATTTATAATTAAAGTTGGGTTATTGTTGAGATACGTCCTTCACTATATTTGATTTAGGACTTTTGTTGTTCGCTTCCATATCGACTCTTAATGGTGTTTTACGATTTTGTTCATTGCCATTGCTCTTAGCACAAATGACTTCGATATAAGTTTACTTTTATAATCAAGGTTGGGACATTGTAGAAATACATTCTTAACTGTTATATTTGATTGTATGCACTTCCATGGAAATCAGGACTTCAAGTTTTGCTTTTATAAAAATGGTTGGGTTATTGTGGGAATAAATTGTTGACAAAATTTGTCTTGGAGCTTTGTTTTAGTGCTTTAATGGTTAATGATTTCGTTTGTTCATGGTGTTTAACATTAGTACTATCTCTGAAAGTTTGCTTTGATATCGGAAGTTGGGTTATTGTGAAAAATGCTTGATGTATTTAATTTTGTTGAACGCTTCCATATCGTGTTAAGGACCTTCTCTGAAGGTTTGCTTTCATAACAGCTGTCGAGTTATCGTAGGTATAAATAATTTACTTAATTTTATTTGGAACTTTTGCTCACAGCTTAAATGCCGAGTCTTAATAATTTAGTTAGTTGCCAAGGTGTTCAAGACAAGAATTTCCTCTATACGTTTACTTTCATACATGAAAATTGTTTATTGTAGAGATAAAAAATCCTGAACTATATTTGATTTGGAACTTTAGTTGAGCGATTCTGTATTAAGTTTTAATCATGTCAACGAATTCGTTCGTAGCCATGGCGATTGCATCGGTCACAACATGCCTTTGTGAGGCGCGTTGCAAAATGAGAAATGTAGGTTCTGACGCCTGTAATTGTTAAAACTCTTTAATGTAGAGGAAAAAAACCCGAACGTTAATATGAAAACCCAGTTTCCATATTTTTCAGACGCATAGTTAAAATATAAATAAGAAACTCGATGAACTTTCTATCTCTTTTACGACAAGAGGTACAAATGAAAAACATTTGCATAAAATGAAGGCCTGGTTTCCATCTTTCGAGTTGGGTAAAAATAACACAATAAAAGAAGTAGAACGAGATAGTTCCGACAGACAGTGTAGAAATCAACGGAATGATGTTATCGATTTAAATACCTGCATGCTGTGTTTGCCGACACGAATTTCATTAAAATATAATACTTTTCTTTTGATCAGTCCCAATACGCAAACAAAACATTTTTCAGGAATAATAAATTACCTTCATTGAGACGAAAACATGTCGGCTTTGATTTACGGGTGACATAGAATACGCATGGAAATAATCTCGAGTATATACACGTGATGAATGTTTAATTGATTCACCATCAAAAAGGAATCTCAAACCTTTTTTTTTTATACATTCATAAATAGAAACGCCTGTGAAAGCATTAGTTAGAATTACGCTGATAAATATTTGAGTACATGTATTAAAATATAGACAGCCTCAACCTTGTACCACTTATACATTTTTATAAAAGGTTTTTAAGAAATCACGAATGTAAAAATCTCGGCCTTAAGTGGATATGAATGTTTAATTTCTTTCGGAGAAATCACTCATTTTTTTTAAAGATTCAAATTAAAATTGGAGTACCATGTATAATGGGATCGAAGATGTTTTAAATAGGATTGTGGCCACGAAAAAATAAAGCCTTTAATTTCAATAAAACCGTGGTTGCTAACAGAATCATACGCATTTATTTGAATTGATTTTATTAAATTAAATTGAAAGTTAATTCGTACCTACATGAGAAGTTCGCGAACAGAAGTCTATGTCTAAATATGGTTTAACTTATCGTTCCCTCTCTTCCAAAAAATGTGTACACAGGATGTTTAATCACACTCAATATATACTCAATAACAGGGACGGCGAACCTTTATAAGAGGTTGGTCAAATTTTGTTCATTATTTTTTTAGTACTAGCTCGTGGGTCACTTGGAAGAGAGCATGGTAAAAAACTACTTATTTTGGTTATCAATTTTTTAATCCTTTAAAAAGTTAACAGAAATACGTTACCGTGTATCTCAAGGATACAAGGTTAGAAATAGAGTGCATAAATGTCTTTATTATTAGTATTTACCCCATCTGTTCATTCTCAAGCGGTATTTTAGAAATTTACATATTCTACTCAATCGGCCTTAATATAAATCTAAAAACAGCATTATGTATAATCAATAAATCTAAAACATTTTACAAAAAATCATTTATGCATTTTTAAAAAAAATTTTGTTTTTTAATTGTACTTGTATTTTTTCAGTTTTTTAAAAGAGGGTTCGAAAAGTAATTAAAAGTCTTTACGTATATGATGATGATGATAAGTTTATAAAAATCAATGCGTGGGTCATTTAAAAATCCTGCGTGGGTCAGTATCTGACCCGCGGGTCATAGGTTCGCCATCACTGCTCTATAACAAAAACAATCGACGCATCAAGAAGAAATTATCCATGAATCGTGCGGGGCTCGATCAACTTCACGGCGCTGACTGGGGACGTATAGTCTTTAATGACGAGTCCCGCTTCCAACTGTGTCCTGAAGATAACCGCAGCGTGGTGATCCTGCCTTTACTATCGCGTACATTATGGTCTGGGGTGCCATCTTCTTTGATAGCCGAACCCCTTTAGAAGTAATTTATGGCTCACTTACAGCACAGCGCTGCATAGACGACATTCTACGACCGGTTGTGTTACCGTTCCTTTTGCGACACCCCGGACTTTCTTTTCAAGAAAATAATGCCTGGCCGTACACGGTACGTGTTGCTATGAATTGTCTTCAAGCTTTCCCAACTCTTCCTTGGCCAGATAGGTCTCCTGATCTGTCTCCCACAGAGCAGATTTGGGACGTTATGGGAAGGCGATTGCAACCATACCGGAATGTTGACCAATTAGCTCGACAGTTGGAGACAATGTGGCAAGAAATTCAGCAGGACACCATCTGGGAACTTTTTCAGTCCATGCCTCGCCGGGTGAAGGCTTCTATCCAGGCCAGAGGTGGACCATCGCTTTATTGAGTTTCTCCCTTTGTAACGGTCGATCTCTGAAATCAATAATTTAATTGTTCTGAAATTTTAATCTTTTGTTTTTATATGTATGTTCTTCCCATCCACCCATTTTTATCGCAGTCGGACAACTCCTTCTTGGTGTTTGTCTTCCTTTTGTTATAGAGTGTATATGTGTCCCAGAAATCTGTCTATATATTTCTTCTGCAGAGTATTTTCTGCTTGAAAGTTTTTCCATTCACTTTGGTAATTAGACACAATTGAAGGAAATGTACACTGCATACGTAGAATAATTGTTTTACCTGAGTTGCGTTACCTATCTTTTTTGTTGCAATGATCACTATTTTTTTGTTTGTACGTTTAGCGCTTTTATTGTCTAACAACTATTAATTGTGAGGTTTCTAGTGATTGTATCCTCCTGGTGGTTGTCTCCACGTTGTACCTCGTCATTAGAAAAAGTGATCAGATCACTAATGGACGAGATATCTTGTTCATCAAGGTCTCTAGGTTTGGTTAGGTTTTAAGGAGCAATAGTCAGACATGGCTCTCGTCAATAGAAGAAAACTGAACAGATCTTGATGAACGAGATATTTCCTCACTAACAAAAAAAAATGACCTGATCTCGTTATGATCAAAATATCGACAGCATCTTGATGACGAGATATGTCGTCATCATAAAAATTGGTAGGATCTTGAAGGACGAGATATCTCGTCGAAACCACATAGAGGAAGAAATGAAATAGCAAAAATTTGAATAGTAATATAAATTCCTTTGAAGTTTCAATAGTTAATGGTTGTTTGATCACTATGTGTGCTGTGGACTTAAAAAACGCTATTCGAAAACTTCACATCTCTCAGAGGGTTGAAATAAATTAATTAGCATTCATTACCGAATTCATTATATAAAATCATTACAGTTCATTACCGAATTCATTCATTTCATAAATTCATTACCGCCGTTCACTACCGAATTCATCCCCGTGGCCAAAAATTGACAACTGATTACTTTATTCGAGAATGATTTAAACTAAAATCTCATATCTTCTTTTGTTTCGTACTCCATTTGAATTAATTTGAGCATGACCAGGTTCCAATGAACCAGGACCTTTTATCCCTGAGTTCATTTGAAGCCAGAACAGGAGTCTCTAAGAAATCCTTCCTAGCAACTCTGATACTAGTAATAGGTTGGAAAAAGCGGGAGCGGCCGTGCACTTGGTGTAAAGTGGAATATTCTTTTCTCCCGAACTAACTCCATGCCTTTAAATGCCTACTTCCAAGTCTTGAAAAGGCAATCTGATCCGCCCTGTCCCCTGAGAACTCGAGGGTTGCTCTGTGAAGATGTTCTTGACGCTAGTCAAGGCAAGAGGTCTCCATTGAACTGTCATTCAAGACCTTTGTTTTTATGTCCTTCTCAAAAATTAACCTACAAGTCAATGGTATTGTTCCTATGTAGTTATGTCAGTTTATCGGCTTTTCATTTTCTTCGATGTAAACCTGGAAATGGAACCACTGAAGGTGTATTTCCCGGTTTTAAGACGATGATTAATTCAATGCTTTAATGATATCTTTTTAGTCTCTGAAATAAACGAACCACCTAATTAACTTCGAGCACAATTTATATTAGAGCGAATTCAAAGGTGTCATTAAATAAGGCACAACGTCTGCTACAAATTCAAATCTAAACAAATTGTATAGGGGACCATTTTCATGTCAAAGTTTGCACAAACAAAGAAATTTCTAATGTAAACACGACGTTCTGATGTCATAATCAGATTCCTCATCCTTAAATTAGTTTAAATATGACATTTTATGACTAAACTATCCTTATATTCCGAGACATATAATCCTTAAATTCGTGTCAATTTCAGGGATCATCTCCACATAGAAAGTCGCTATTCGTAGATCGAGATTAATTATAGTTATGGTTACCTGAGTTTTGAATTTGAGCGCTATTTCAAACATATTTTTCATCGATCTGAGAGTTATTACAATTGCGATGCAAGTGGAAAAGACTTGAGAATTCTTCTATTATTATATTTATTATATAAGTGTAAAACTTCTGAGAATTACTATCCGAGGTTTGTCAGACATTTCTAAAACTTATGGTTGCCCTCTAAAATCCCAATAGTGAGGTAAATTTAATGTAGCGCAAAAACTAATTAACGGAAAGAACCGAAATTTAGCATGACCGTATTAGAATTCCTTCGGAATCGATTCAAAGCAAAATATAATAAGGTTCGAATTTCAAATTTTGAAACATTTTGATGTGATTATTATTGTTTTCTGAAACTATTTTTACAATAAAATATTGGATACATTTTTTTTGTGGGTAGTTTAACAGTAATATGGTGCAAAACATTAGCTCTATAAAAATATTATTTTAGAAGGTACCCCAAAAAAATCAAAGAAACCGATTTAAAATTAGGAGCTTCAATCTTTCTGTACTTATAACTTCGAAACGGTAAGACTTTATGACATGAAATTGGTATCTAAAGTTAAATTTTGAATTTGATTCCAACTTGCGAGTCGAAATTGGGGGCTCCTATTTCATTTTATGAAGTTGGTGGTAAATTTAAATGCAATTGCCCCTTATGCAAATTTTACGCATTTGAATTTGTAGAATGCGTGAGTTCTAGTCAAACACGATCTCTGAATTTCTCTACTTGAGAAAATACTCCAATGAAGAAGTGTGGTTCGTTTTTTTCCCCCACGACTGTAAACTAGTTTTGTTGAAGGTCAATAAATGGAAACGGGGATGAACAAAGGGATCAATAAAAAAAACCACACGTAAAATTAAAGAAATATCAAAAACAAAAGCAGGGGTATTAAACCAGAAAAAGAAAATGAAAACTAACCATGCAAGCGCGCTGAAAGTTGTAGACATAGCATGGTAAGCAATATAATTTCTAAAACAAGAGGAAATTCAAAAATTAAAAACTAAAAGAAATTATTAAAAATGAAAGTGTTGGTGGATCAGGGCTTTATCAGGGAGGAGCCTGATCCATACAACACTATATGGTGTTTTCTACGTATATGAGTTGCAAAACGCTAACAAAGTTTTCATATACTCCTCAAAACATTATTAAAAGCAAATATACAAAACAAAACATTAGAATAAGAAAATACAAATCACAAGGGGCTTCGCTCCCTGCTCGCGTACGCTCTACAACACCCGAGGATTGCTACGCAATCCCATTTGGTTTGCTTCGTAAACCAACATTCCTTTCACAGATCCCATTTAATTTGCTTCGCAAACCTACATTCCTTTCGCAGAGTGAATCTCCTGGACAGCGAAACTATCTTAATAATTCGTATAATCCTGATTTGACTTTTCGGTCCATGACGTCACAGCGAGGGCTTTGCCCCCTGCTCGCTTATGCTCGCCGACTCCCGGGGATTGCCACGCAATCCCGTTTGGTTTGCTTTGCAAATCAATACTCTTTTCGCAAGTGATTTCACTTTTTTTTTTTGCTTTAACACTTAATGCACTCTAAACTAATAGCCGCATCAGTAAAAACCTTCTGTATATGACGCTACCCACTTCGCTCAACAAAACGCCAACACCAATGACTCAGAGGAAATTAAGAAATAGAATTAGTCATCGGATGCGTAATTGTTGGTAATAATTAATCCCCTTCTTCTTTCTTTATACAGGGTGGTCCCGAATTCATGGTACAAACTTTAATGGTAGGTACAGGACATTGTAACAATGATTTATTGTATAGGAATGTATAGTCGCAAGTGACGCGGTGAGGCGTAAACAGGGGAAATAAAAGGAAAGAGAAATGGAGTGATCGGTTGGTATCATTGCCGGTAGAGGGCAGTAGATGTCTAGCCGCTGTTGAACATGATGCATCGCAGTAGGGAAAAGCGCCATTCACAATTGTGCTGCCGTAGACGATGGGTGACTTTACGTATGCAGAAAAAGCAGACATGCATTACATGTACGGCCGTGCAAATGGTAACGGCAGAGCTGCGTTACGAATGTATCGCGCGGAGTATCCTGATCGACGAATGCCGGATCATAGAATTTTTCAACGGTTACATCGTCAACTTTGTGAAACAGGTGCGTTCGACGTCAACAGACATGGCGCTGGTCGAGTAAGAGCTGTACGCACTCCAAGGCTGGAAGAAAGCATCTTGAACATTGTGGCTGATAGACCCGAGTCAAGCACAAGAACTGTTGCGCGTGACGTAGGTGTGAGTCATCAGACTGTATGCAGAGTGTTAAACGAAAATCGCTTACACCCCTTCCATTTTCAGAAAGTACAAGCATTGAATCCGGCAGATTATCCTCGCCGCGTGAACTTCTGCCTGTGGGTGATGCAGCAATGTGCGTTGCAGCCGGATTTCGTAGATTATGTGCTATTTACAGATGAAGCGACATTTTCACGCGAGGGTGTCTTTAATGCGCACAATTCCCATGTGTGGGCAACCGATAATCCACATGCAACGCGTCGACATGCGTTTCAACAACGTTTCAGTATTAATGTGTGGGCTGGTATTGTGAACGACTTTTTGATTGGCCCATACTTACTACCCACGCGGCTCACTGGCGGAAGCTATCTTATTTTTCTGAAAGAAGTGTTACCACAACTGCTGCATGATGTTCCGATCGCCATTCGTAACCGCATGTGGTTTCAGCACGATGGGGCGCCAGCACACTTCAGCATTGATGTACGGAATTACCTGAATGCCACGTTTAGTACTCGATGGATTGGGCGTGGTGGACCAGTCCCTTGGCCACCCCGATCTCCCGATTTATCGAGCCTCGATTACTTTTTATGGGGACATCTAAAGCATCTTGTTTATGAGACTCCAGTTGACTCAGATGAGGATCTCGTCGCTCGCTTATCTGTAGCTGCTGCAGGTGTGCGTGAAATACCAGGCATCTTTGAACGTGTACGCCAATCGCTCCACCGACGCTGTCAAGCATGTATCGATACTGGTGGACGCAATTTTGAACAATTACTGTAAACATGACACTTGTCAACAACGCTTTCAATAAAATCTTTGTTTTTCCTTTCGGCCGTTATTTCCCCTGTTTTCGCCTCACCGCGTCACTTGCGACTATACATTCCTATACAATAAATCATTGTTACAATGTCCTGTACCTACCATTGAAGTTTGTACCATGAATTCGGGACCACCCTGTATACATATACATATACATATATATATATATATATATATATACATATATATATATATATATATACATACATATATATATATATATATACATACATATATATATATATATATACATACATATATATATATATATATACATACATATATATATACATACATATATATATATATATATACATACATATATATATATATATATATATATATATATATATATATATACATACATATATATATATATATATACATACATATATATATATATATATACATACATAATATATATATATATACATACATATATATATATATATATATATATATATATTAATATGTCTATATATATATAGATAGATAGGTCTATATATATATATATATATATATATATATATATATATCTGTACACTTTTAAAATGATGTACTCTAATTAGCCGCCGAACAT